>VMOF01000388.1:18015581-18116620 GCA_011764245.1 Trialeurodes vaporariorum
CGTTTAGCGGTCATGCGCCGCAACGGGTGAATTTCACAATTTTTCGCGGCTCCGTAGCGCATTCAGTTTTGATATGTTTGAAATAATGGCCGATAGTTTTTTGTTGTAAATTTAACAAATTTTAAATTTTTGTACTAAGGTTTTTTGCATTTGATCAATGGTGCTCGATTTATAAGCGAAATAAGCCGAAAAAACGTGATTTTGACCGCCATTTTGGAAAATGGCGGCCTTTCCGCCCCTCTGATTCGTACGCAAAGTTCAGATTCGAGTTCAGCGACCCAAAATACATAGGAATCGACTCTCAGATATAAGTCCGCAAACTTTGCAAGCTAAAAT
Organism: Trialeurodes vaporariorum; assembly: GCA_011764245.1. Classification (NCBI taxonomy): domain Eukaryota; kingdom Metazoa; phylum Arthropoda; class Insecta; order Hemiptera; family Aleyrodidae; genus Trialeurodes; species Trialeurodes vaporariorum. The sequence goes on from VMOF01000388.1 coordinate 18,015,918, forward strand.
CCCCTTTGCCTGGACTAGTATCCGCATGGTTATTTTCACCATAGTTTTTTCCGTGTACAGTCATACAATGTAAAGATTTCTCTTTTGCTCATAAAAGTGAAACACTTTTTTTTTTTAAATATCTGATCATGTTCTTATGAAATAATTATGGATAAATATGTGATTTGCCAATCTTCTGGTTTCCTTAAGTTCTGGGTAGCGTATTGAAAAAATACAATTTTTATGGTGGCCAAGATTAGCGTGGTGTAATGTCCAAAATATATGATTTAAATCATGGACGGATACAGGAATTTGTCTGTCTCTCCGGCCGTTTGAACGCATGCGTTAGAAAAGGATACTGTATTGGGCCATCAAGTGACTTTAGCCTGTATCTTTTTGTCCTTTTCTAATGCATGCATTCAAATGGGAGCGGAGAGAGAAATACAAATTCCTGTATCCGGCCCCCAAGATTTAAATGTAGCGTCACTCTAAGATAAATCAAGTAATCGCATAGGCTAGGATAGGTCAACAACCCACACCCCCCCCCCTACATTTCGGTTCAAGAGTTAAAAAAAAGGACAACAATTTAGGATTTCTTTAATGTAGACATTTTTCAAAAAAAGAGATTTCCCCAAAAAAACTTTTCGCTTAAAAGCTCAGAGTTACTGCTCGGCCAAGCCCGAAAACTTCACGTTCTGATTTTTCCCCCAAAAGAAGCTGATATCCAAACGCCAAGTCAAGTTTTCCCTTTCCCTTTCATCTCTCTCTCTCTCCCCTTTCTCTGTGGCAGGAACAGTTAGAACGCCAATAGCTCTGTTTCGGCGTTCAAAGATAGTGATAATAGAACGCCAAGTCGGGGTTTTTTTTTTACTTAAAACAAACATAATTATTCCATGCATCCAAAATTGCATACCCGCTCCAATGAAGGCGTCACTAAAATCCAACTCAACAAAACTCCTTGGAGTTATGCAATGTGAGTAACAGCGAGTTAAGAAGGAAAACCTTAACTCAATGAAAAATTTTTGGAAAAGAAAGTTCAAAAAGAAGACAAAAATGAAAAGAAAGAAAGGGGAAGAAGATTTGAGCCCGTGACTTTTACGGAAAAGCAGAGGAATTCAGAAGAGTTGAATTGATGAATCGATGCATTGAGTGTAAAGCAACTGGGTCACGGGCCCAAGTTTTTTTTCCCTTTTCTTTCTTTTCATTTTTGTTTTCTTTTTGAACTTTCTTTTCCAAATATTCTTTTCATTGATTTAAGGTTTTCCTTCTTAACTCGCTGTTACTGTTACTCACATTGCATAACTCCAAGGAGTTTTGTTGAGTTGGATTATAGTGACGCCTTCATTGGAGCGGGTATGCAATTTTGGATGCATGGAATAATTATGTCTAGTTTTAAGTAAAAAAGAAACCCAGACTTGGCGTTCTATGATATCGCTATCTTTGAACGCCGAAACAGAGCTATTGGCGTTCTAACTGTTCCTGTCACAGAGAAAAAGGCAGAGAGAGAGAGAGAGAGAGAGATGAAGGAAGGAAATCTTGACTTGGCGTTTGGATATCAGCTTCTTTGGGGAGAAAAATCAGAATGTGAAGTTTTCCGTCTTGGCCGAGCAGTAACTCTGAGCTTTTAAGCGAAAAGTTTTTTGGTGAAAATATCAAAAGTTTTGAAGATAAAAACTGCTAATGATCATAGGAATAGTTCGAAGATTATGTAGTTTAGAATCAGAAAAATCTGTCTCATGCATTTTCTTCCATTCATTTAGATGGTATAAGCTTTCATCAGATTTCATCAATATTAATATGCACTCAAGCAATTTATCTTTGGGTAAAACAAAAACAAAAACCATAAGGTGAATCAGAAGAGCAGTGATACCTATGGTTTCCATTCAAAAGGAACATAGAAGAATGAATGATGCTTCTGACTCCACACTTGCCTAACTGTATTCTTAAGTAGGTACCTAGCACATTATAGCTCATAATTTATTTGGTCTCAGTAGCCTGAATCTTATTTCACTGTTAAAATACCAGCTTTTAAAAATGTTTTTAATTTCAATGTACAGCATTTGGTATTTATTCTGACAGGGAAATAAACTTCAACTAAACCTAAAAATAGAATTCTTTAAAAATGAGACTGAACAATTTTTCTTCAAATTAAGTACTTATTTTCTCATTTTATTTCAATATAGCACAGTAGAATTCTTTCTTTTCATCCAGTTATTTTCTTACTCAATCCTTGAATTGAGCGTGACAGCTTCCAAGCATAAAGTTTAGAAAATTACGACATTCATTGGATTAATCAAGTAGACCCCCCGCCTCCTCCTTTTCTTTAAATTTTTTTTCATTTTAATAATGACTCATTTTTAACTGAGACAACATTCTCTACCTCAACCTAGAAATCTGCAAAAATTTAAACATTAGGACCACTTTTCCCTTACTTACCTACCTATATTTACTATGATTACAGTGATTAGTGTACAGTCGGAAAATTAAATAATGATAAGTTGACTCCTTGGATTTTGACTCCGGTGAGCCACCCGCAGTACTTAAATGCATTGGGACAAGTTTTGCCTAAGTAACTAGCCTAAGTAACTGCATCAAAAGAGTCGACTGACATTATTAAATTTATCAACTGTGCAGTTGTTTTCTGCAAAAATCAAGTGTCATTGAGAAACTGAATAGATAATAGAAAGTATCGCCTTTACATCGGAGCGATTAAAGTCAATTATGGCACTTTAATAATTTTGCACAAACGCTTTTCATTTATTCTTGAGGAGTTTTTCATTGCTTTAGAAGAAATTACATTTTAATGCGGGTACCTTAATGACCCGACAATAATTGTTGAGTGAGCTGCACTAAAACATACTCAACAGGTGGAGATCTTGAAGTCAGAGACCCTTTATAACTCTCTGCCCAAGCACCAGGTAGAGTGGACCAAACAAAATTAATTTCTAACAATGAAATCTTACGGATGTAAACCCTTGAGACGTGAGATTTGATGTACCTACTTATCTGAGTTTCATAGACAGCAAAGGACTAACCTCTCTGCCTCTCTCTATGCTGATTTACTGGAAAGAATGAGCAGCCCATAAATAGCTTAGTCATTTGTCTCACCCTCTTAAAACAATAAAGATTGACAAACAAATGCTGTGGGGAGAGTGCCTTGCAAACAGTCTTATGATGTAGGTATAGGTAAATATTATTGATTGTGGACATTTAAATTACTTTGGGTTGAACATTTCTCAAAGTGTAACCGCAGTAAATGTAAGCAAGTGTCAGCGCATAAACCCTGAAAGTTGTCAGATGCTAAACAATTTGAAAAGACCTCTACTCAGTGGCGTCGCCTAGAATCTAGAAATACTGCATTTCATTCATTTAAATCCATGCAAAATATCACTTTGAGGGAGTGCACTATGCGAGTCCTACACTTCAGCTTCTTCAATACATCTAAATGGATAAAATGCAGCATTGCCAGATTGCAGACAACCCTAACTGCCTCTACTTATTAAAGGTTGGAAATCACCGCTTGCAATTAAATTAAATAAACTCATAAGTCAAATAACTTGCAGTTTGAGGAGAATGCCTCAGATTGTAACAACAGTTTCTGTTTCAAACACCAATCTTTGGTAAGCAGGGTGATTGACAAGGCGCACTAGCAAACGCAAATATTTCTACAGCTAAGAATGCAAACGGAGCGCATAATGTTGCTTTGAATCCCTGAGAATTTGCAACGAATCTTAAAAGTCACAACTTTTGTGTTTGGTAGTATGCACACTCATGAACTCAGTCTCTGGACTTACTTCGGCAGACCAAATTTACATGTGCGAGTTGCACTAAAATATTTAAAAGTCTACCCAGGGTGAGAGCCACAGCGAGAAATGCTTGCTGCCTGCAGATTGCCTGTGGAGTTGTTTTCCCTAGTTCTTACAGTGGTAACTAAGGTTCCAGAGCTTTAAGCATCAAATGATTCTGAGTGAGACTTTAGAGAAGTCTTACAATTGATTACAAGTGTTTTCAATTTACAAACTAACTGATGAACTAAAAAGCAGGCTTTCTGGAAACTACCAAATTAATACTTGTTACTTACTTGCGATAAACTTTGTTTACCATCTCTGGGGTCTGATTGCAATCCAGCAGGCTGATCATAAACAATTGTACAGTGATGCTATTGAGTCAATGATCGCAAACGCGTTATTCTTCTGGGTGATGTTATTGCGTTGGGTTACATTCCGATAGAGACCCTTTCATCTCTGCGGAAATTCGCTGATGACTCCTGAGCTATCCGAGAATTTCCGCAGAGATGGGATGGTTTCTATCAGACACCACCCATGAGATAACAAGTACTTGGTCATCGACTCAATGGCGTTACGGTACAATAATTTATAATCAGTCTGCTGAAGGTTTATCTCACAGCAAATGAATTTTCTTAAAACTTACTTACGTTTTCTCTGTGGCAGCATAAGCTTGGAGCAAATTGCTAACGGATGTAATACAATGAATAGTTTAAAATTGATAAGCGCTTGGACTAGAAAGACAAAAAAGACCCAGACCAAAAAGTACCTTGCAGAATTTTTTTCAAAGAATAACACATTGAAAGCACTGCACACTTGGCCTAGGTAGTTATGACTCGTGAACTACCTAGGTATGTCTCGCAGTGCTTTAAGTTTAATGACTCCTTCGACACTTTCATGAGTGATAAAACTGTGGTGGGTACCCTATATTTCATAAAGCAAGAGGTGAGACTGTCAATCAATGATAATACCTAAGTTATTGTCGTAGCCGGAGTGAGCGGAAAATGTAAACGATCAATCAGACATTGTATTTTCTGGAACAGTCTGTTTCTAACTCTCACAAGACGAAACGAGGAAGAATTGAAGTTACCAAGAGAGGAGTATAACTCTGAAAAGGAAAATTTTGGTCTCCGCTAACCAACAGGTTTCGTTCGAAGAGAGGGTGACTAGTCAGAAGATAAGAAACATACACTCAGTCAATAGACTTCAGCAATGTTTCGGCGAATCAAAACAAGAGTGAAATTAAACGTTTATTTGCTTCGAAAGAATGGAAGAACAGAATTAGACTTAACAACTGTGAGACATGCCCGAAATAAATTATGATTGCGAGTTTGAGAGCTGCAATAAGTACATAACCTAACTTTACCTGACAATCGTTGCAAACAACAAACCAAGTCCTACCCGCCATCTTTGAAATTTGCGATCTGGCTTTTCTCAACCTGACATCCGTTTTTTACCGATAACTTTCTTATTTGGCAATGAAATCGAGCCTACTTGGCAAAAGCATGTTCCTTGAATTTCAAGGATTGCATCCGTACCAACGATTCTTAATTACAAGCCATGGTCATTGCTGTAGCCTTGGCTAAAGAATGGTCTTAAAAACAGCAAATTTCGACGGTTATTTCGTTTTATCTCCCTTAATACTTATCGAAATAGATTTTCCTTCAAAAGCGAGCATCCTGACGACAAGCCGGTTCTTTTGGTACCAAGCATTTAATGTTTCGTGCAGTAGTTGCCTGGATAATGATGTCAGAATGTGGAGTACCGCGAGATGCCATTCTTGAGCGATTTACCCTAATAAATAAGGGTTTTTGGACGATTTCTCCTCCAAATCTAACTAATAAGAAAATTCCTTCGGTTACGCACTGCTTCATGACATGCGGATTCCGAATATATACAACACTTGAGGGTTTTGTTCTACGGTTTACTCGGAAACCGTGTCAAACCGGCCGAATTTCCATGAAATGCCATGAAATGAGCTGATGCGTGTATAGTAAGTGTTCACGGTGCTCCCCCAGGTTGCGTTTTCTGACTTGGCCTGGGCGGCTACCGCCACTTCTGATAAAGATTTAATTACGTGCATTATTTTAGTAGATCCAAAAGTATCATTCCCTCTCTGCGCTCATCTATCTAGTCGGTGCACTTAGTGAATAACCTGCACCGAATGTTCAAATCAAAAATTTGTCAGCTGGCACATGAGAGGTGAACCTGGTTCTTTAAAATGCCTCTGCATCCCGTTGCGTTGCGTCGTGTTAGTGTTATCGTGTAGGACTACAAAACCCACAAAGTTCCTTCATTTTGAGATGATGCAATTTGATATCGGGGATGTCGGAATAGTTACCGCTTACCACACACACACTGTGTCAAGTTGATCGTCTCTCATGTTTTTTTTTGAAGAGTCAAGGGCCCAGATAGAGTATACGGGACGGTCGGTCATCCGAATAACGTAAAATTGGGCGCAAGCTGTGTCTCCACCAATCAACAGCGAGGATACTCGACTTAAACATGGCGGCTGGGACCGGACGTCCTGTACTCTCTATGGGCCCATAGGGGAAGAATGATAAATGTCACAAAAACCCATTTTGGTTTTTAAGCTAAAGGAAAGGGGGAAAACGTTTAAGGCGGGTTATTCTTTCCCATAATAATTAATGTACTTCCATCTCCATCCAACAAAATTGATTGTATAGTGCTTCTGCAGATCTCTATTTAATTTGGACATTTAGATTCTGTCACGTGACCAACAAAACTTTAATAATTTTGATTTTTGTGACATTTACCATTTTGCCCTGGACTCTCTAATTGGCAAATACAGTCAATGCTCATGGACACGTTTTTCATCGTTAGTAATTTTTATAGAAGTTTGCACACCTTATAAGCACATAAAATTGAATTTAAGTCCAGTCTGGAAAAAGGACGTAGAGGACAGATTAGATTTTGAGACGGTCGCAAACAGATTTCTCAAACCATTCATAAGTGAATATAAAGTGTTTCTTGGGCAATACTGCATGAAACATGTTTTTTTGTTGAATAGCTCTTTTCTGTCACAGCGTTAAGAGTCAAAAACTAAACCCAAATAACTTTAAAAAATATATATTTTTTTTTTAATTATTTTTTATCTTTTAAAGGAGAAACAAAATACAATAAGCTGCTTGTATGTCTCTCCCGAGACTTACGTTTTTGAAATCTCTGACTTTATCCACGCATATAAATGATAGTAGATAGTATTAGGTAAATATTTCTTTTTCTTTTTGCGGATTCAAAATGTATGAATGTATTCGAGTTTCCACTAAATATTTTGATTATTTCCGCAATTGGGAACTCCCTCTCTCCATTATCGGCTGTTGGATTTATTTTGAAAGTAAATTAGTCTTACTTCTTTTTTATCTTCAACCAAGTTGGTTTCTGAATTCCTGAAAAAAGATCATGTCAATGTGTTTCCCATGGCACGGTGACAAATTAGCAACGCCGCACCGCGCTCCTTCCTTTCCCTGCTGTCCATAGTTTTTTTCGCGCCAATCTGGTCCCTTGCTTAACGCTTCGATGAGTTATCCGGGGTGCCTGCATTATATGCTTTTGTCTTTGAAACCAATTTTTCTCCGTATTTTATTCGAGTTGTCTACAGCGAAATAAAATTAAATGCCGTGAGAAAGAGAGTATAAAATGTCAACCAGTGACTGTGTTTGACTGCAGCCGAAAGTTTGTGAAAGAAGGAAGAAATGTTTCAATATTTGCAGGAGACGCGCCTCGGAATCGTCCCACGAATGAAATACATAGCGTCTCAAACGGCAAACTAAAAGTGAAATGAAGATGGGAAATCATGAAACGAAGAGAAGGGGGGCTTTCAGACAACTTTGCAAGGCATATTTTTTATTCTAACTTTTTGCATTGACTTTCGTACACAATAAACTAAAAGTGGTATTGGTATTCCATTTGGATTTCTTCAGAGAGGTGGCATCTAATGTTATAGATCTGTTTTCCGGAGAACCAGTCTCAATGAGTGAGATAAACTGGTAATTTATTCATGTGTAAAGAAAAATTATACCTTTGCAAGCTAATATCTTTCGAGCATGCTCTTTATACAGAGCTCTCAATCAATCGCATAGATTGTAGGCGTATATTTAAATTTTCATTGCTTCATTTAAGCGTATAGCCATAAAACCAACGTTTATTCTACTGAAAATGGCGTACTATAAAAGTCCTTGAGGGATTTTACGATCGATCGTTGCGATTCACTACTCTTAAATTCTGAGAAAGTGATGTTCAAACCAAAATTAGCTCTGTCGCCTCTTTCTCAATTAAACAAAGGAGAATCGGTTTTAGAGTTTCCATTAACTAAAAATAATTTTAATTGTTGAAAATTGTCTTGAGGATGATTCTTTGCAGTTTAATTTACTCTCGATAAATTGATAACATCAATTACACTAATTATGATGTTATACACTATATCTATCTGGGTTATATATGATTGATCGGATTTGATTTAAGCCTTAAATTTTAAGGGATTACAGGGCTGAAATGGCTTGAATGGCTTCTGTGTTACTCAATTGGCGAAAAAAGACAACGCTTCCAGATCATCCCTTCCGGCGAAGTATGTACTCCAAGCTCTACTTACACAGCTCTTAATATTAGGAGTTTTCTCTTTTTTTTGGGGGGGGGGGTACATTTTTCTGGAATGGTTGCACTGCTTGACTGCTTGTTGAAAGCACATTTTCTTATTAAAAAGGCAAATACTTCTTGCTTGAGGACAATGCAAAGTTTCATGACAAATTATTAGGTCAACAAATGAAGTAAAACAAAAATCTTGTATACGTTTTTTATGAGGTGTTTGACCAAAAATCATCCAAATTATTTTCAAAATGGAGGAAACTTTTACTTTTCTGCCAAAGCTGCATATGACAAGATAGAACCGCCCCATGATATAATAATATGCACTGACAAAAATTTTATTGTAAAAATTACAACAAAAAAGTGCTAAAGACAGAGAATGCATACTTTAAAATCGTAAGTATTACATTTTATGAAAAGCTAATTTAGCAAAGCATATTGCTGACTTAGCAATACGTTTTGCTTCACTAGCTATTTTCTTGTTAGACTTAAGATTTTTTATTTTGCTAGGTTATTAGTATTGCTGGTTATATTTGTATGTTATAAAATGATCTTTTTGCAATAGTTCATTCTTGGGATTTGACAATCATATTGCAATTTTAAAGGAATGTTTTAGTGAGTGTATATACACAAGATATTAGTATTTATTATAGCTCGGTAATGCATAAATTCCTACAGTGTGAGAGTAAATATCCTCTCGGGTCCATAAAGAGTAGGTCTGACAGTGAGATTGATTTAAAGATCTATCCATCCCCTACAAACCTGAGCATGTATACTCGTATAGGCCAGGGAATGCTCTTGAGAGAATCTTTGAAGATACTTTCCTATTATTTCACCCCTAACTTGATAGCTTCAAGATTATACTAGACGAGTTTTGACGAGTATCTTTAGTCCTACCGCCTACGTATCTCAAATTGTTCCCATTGACTGTACTCTATTGCTTATTCTATAACCTCTGTTCTCCCCTTTCGATTCATTTTCCTAGGAAGGGAGGACGGAAGGATGTAGAATAGAGCAGATAGAGAAAAAGGGCTTTCCTTTTCTATGGTTCTGTTGCACGCGATGGAAAGTATCTTGAAAATTGCCTACGCCGTTATCAATTAGGGTGGAATGCTGCGTCAACGTTTTGCTTCCCCGTCTCCAACGATCAATACAACGGTGCCAAACTGCAGAAGGCAGTTCTTTGATTTTCTCCTTAGTATAAGAACGCACGTAAATTCATTTTAACACTATCAACACTATTCATAATTTACGTGATTGATGCAGCTAATGTAAGTGCTGAAAACGGGTGTTCTTATGAATTAAACAGTTGACACGTCTATCTAAGACATTATGAAAACTTAATTGTAATTTGACGCAAGATTGTTATGTTTGCTCAAGTTACTGGCGCGGGCACATTGTCGTCGTCACTTGCAGTAAAGCATTTCTTCCGCTGAAATCAGAGACAAATAGAGACCCAGCGCAACAAAGCTTGCGACAAGTGTCCCCTTTACGAGCTCAATTTTGGTCGGAACTCATCGAAACAACATCCAACTATTGCCTACTGTTAATTGACTGATGAGCGTGTGCATGCGGTTTACGTTCGCCAAGCAAAACCTGCTTCAGTTTCCGGGACCATGGACCAATCACAGCCTTTCATTTAGCTACACCATTCAACAGTAGGCAGTGTTTATCGTTGCAGTCGGTGACTCCCGAACAAAACTGTGCGCACTAAACTTGCTTCACTTTCCTAAGGTGCTATATGGGTCTCTATAAGTCTCTGGCTAAAACCCACGGAGAACATCGATTTTAGGGAGTGCGCTGCATAAGCAATATCCATATTTTGACCTTTTTCATGCATTTAAGTGGGCAAATCGCAGTGATGCCAAACTGCGATTGCGACTTGACGCCTTTAAAGCTTAAGCGCTCGGTTTGCATCTACGGATTTGAGGATGACTTCAATGTAAGTCATAGTCTTAGCAGTTGAGTAAAAGTCCTGCCTTCCGCATTCAGTCGTTTCAGATGATTCAAAACAACCTGAGGACTGAAGCTTAAATCAAGACCAACCGTCTAACTACATGAGATGTTGGTCAATCTTTATCTGTTATTTTTTCTTCTTCTTCTTCTTCTTCTTCTTCTTCATAAGAGGGAGTTGTCAAAATAATTCCTATAAGACTGCTGAGAATGGATTAGTGATTTCATGAAACTTGCAAAAAAGACAGGAGCAGGAGCGAAAACGAAAATAAAAATAAGCAAATATTATACATACATGACATTCAAAGAAATGATGTAAGACTCAAAAAAATCTGAAAATCTTCCTTGAAAACCCAAAATTTCTTGGAAAACGCTGCTCCATTTTGCATATTTTTTCCAATCAGTTCCACAGATTTTCAAAAAAGGAGTCTCGTTGAATTTTGATCTGCAGCGATTTTTTTTTTTTTTTTTTTTTTTTTTTTTTTTTTTTTTTTTTTTCAAGTATTCAAAGATTTCTCAGCAAACGGTTTCAAACTCTTACTGGCTGGGAATAAAACAAGCTGGTGCATCCAACACATATGTGATGTAGAAGCATGCAAAACAGGCTTTATTTTTCCTTTCAGTGAATTGATACTCGTTAGTTGGTAGATTGAATGGCAGCGCGATATAAATGGAACGTCCGAAGTTCATTCGGCGGATAATGTATAAAAATTCATAATTTTTAATTATTATAATACAAATGACGTACTAATTAAGGTGTTCTTTTAACCCTTGTGAGCCTAAGGTATTTCGGTGACACAAAGGACTAAGGGGGGGTCTTTTTGTACCCCAAGGATATTTTCATGCAGCACAGTCAGTATCAAAAATTTTGAAACTTTAATGGATGGATCATGTACTTAGTACCCTAAGAGAGTAATTTATGTAAAATTTGAGTAAATTTGTGCTATGTTGCCAAATTTACACCTACTTTTAAAATAAATGTCAAAATAAAAAAAATGGAAAAAATGAAATGAGGTACCATCTTATTTTTTCCATTTTTGATAAATTTCCAATTTTTTTCAATGATCTGACTTAATATTCTTAATCTACATAAAATTTCCGTAAAATTTACTGTAATAGATGGTTCCAAACTTAAAACTGGCAGGACGAAGGGGGAGAATATTTGTTCCCCAACACTTTAAATTTCTATAATATCGACAAAAATTCATAAAAATTAATGAAATTTGGTGGACGTGTTCTAAGTATCCTAACTTAAAATGTCATGAAGTCCCAAAAAATTTTGAGCAGTTTTGACAAAATGGTGTCAAAAAAACTGGTCTGGGGTACAAATCTACCCCCCCCCCCTTAGGCTCACAAGGGTTAATCCTTCACAGGTAAATCAAAACCATAGTAGATACCATGACAGACTAACACCGCTCGCCAATCCTTTTGGTTTTTCGTTTGTTTTTTTTTCCGCATTCTTCTTTATTGCCCCCAGATTTTTTTTTTTTCAACCCCAAAATTTAGAGCCCCACAATTTGCTGGTTCAACGCACAACCGCAACTTTCAACAACGCAGCTTTGATAAAAGGAAATGAAGGTGTCAACGCATGCGAGAAATAGATACATCGTAGCTTTAAGAGAGAGTGACGCGGGGGCGTTGATGAAAGGGGCAAGAGTGGTCGGTGTGCGGGGGGAGGGGGTGAGGGGGGAGGGGTATAAAGACAGGCACCGCACCGGCACGCAGAGCATCAGTAGACGCGCGCCAATTAAATTACGCTTCTGACAAAGATGCCGCTCAACGCCCGGGACTACCGCGCCGGGAGAGTTTATTTTTCTTCATCATTTTCCTCGCATGCGCCTGCACATATAGCGTGAGACTTCCCTCAACCCTCAAGAAACCTGGTAAGGCGTACGCTTTGCGCGCTAAATAGAGCATTTTATCCCTTTAACGATAGTCAGAAAGGATTTGTCGCGAAGAATTAGGTTATCGCCGATATGACTTGACTATGAGTCAGTAGTTGCCGGATTGGGTATAGATTTCTGTTGCTGCTTGCTTCTTTAACCCTCTGATAACCAGGTTCGGATTACCACAAGGAAAAAAAAAAAAAAAAAAACAACGGTGAAAATAACCATACGGATACCTGATTTTGGCATCTGCTAGATGTTATGGTAATGTTAACCAGAAGTATACTATGTTTTGACTAGGTACTAGGTGATGTTACCTGATTGCATGTAAATGTACCATACTTCTGTTCAAGTTTACCATAATATCTAGCAGGTGCCAAAATCAGGTATCCGTATGGTTGTTTTCACTAATCTTTTGTTTTTCCGTGCAGAATAAATTAACACTTTACTATACCGGGTTCAGGTTACCGGAATAATAAAAGAGAGCTATATAATTCGATCAAGTATGGCGGGGTAGCTAAATATTCGTACACCATGGTGTTGATTTTGCCAGTGCCGGTAATTGAAGGCGCTCGATGAAACATTATTTTCAAATGTTAAAACTTGGAGTAGCTTTTACAGTCATCATCAGTGAGAATCAAGTTAAACGAAAACGAAAAACTCGGGCTTGGTATTGAAAGGGTCAAGGTTAAATCTTTCTCAAATTCAGTGGGTAGTTAAATATTCGTGCTCAACGGTGTTCATTTTGCCGATTCAGGCAATTGAAGGCGATTGAGGATTTATTGGTTTACAAATGTAGCTACAATTTAGAGTAACGTTTGCTAGCTGTCATTTAAAAATCGAGCTACGAAAATGTATGGCACGTTAAAGGGGTTAATCGGCCACTTGCTCAAAGTATTCCAATGCCACACTCTTTGATGTTGGTTGATTCCAGTGGCGCGGCGCGGCGGCTCGTGCAATTTGGCAACCTTGTTTCTTGCCATTTGACTTAATGCTAAAGTATCGATTTTTCTCAGAGGATCCAATGAATCCCGGAGGATCAATTATTTTACGTAGGTTTAAATGGAGAGGATCCGCCGTTGCCTCATTGCACGAGTTAAGGATGGCAGAACAGCAATGATGTGATTTATAGTGAAATCCTGATGCTCTGGAAATCAAACAGTTGAAACATTTGGGACGGCAGACTATGATAAGTGAGAGAAATTTGCAAAAACTATGGGCTGTCTTTGAGGGGGGAGATTTGGAGGGAGCAAGGAGGGGGGTTACTGGTGTACCCCCCCCCCCAACAATCTGAGAAAGTGGCTTTTTGTTGTCAACTTTTGTGGAAATCAAGAAATTGACATTTCTTCTTCATTATATACTTCTAGTATACGAATACCAATTTCACAACTCGCATCACCCATGAATGCGTAAGGTTTGAGTCCTTTGTCGACTGAAATTAATTGATAATAAAACAGGGAAAAAAGAAGAATAAGAAAGAAGAAGAAGATGGTCATCACTTTTCAGCTTGTTCAACTTAAACCTTCGGAAGCTGTCCATGCATAATTTCTGCACACGTGTCTAAGTGACTGAAGAAACTGAATTTTAAAACAGAAATAGCGTGAAAAAAACCTCTCGAGAGCACTCAATTTTCAAATAATTTCAGGGGAGTACCCCTGAACTCTCTTCTAGCTGGAGGAAGGGGGGGGGGTCATCATAGACCCTCCCATTCATTGTGTAAAAATATCAGGGGCCCCTGACAGACGGTTCGTGGGGGGGGGGGGGCGGGGCTCCACATTTTCCGGTACTGCACCACTGCCCGACGGAGCACTTCTTGTCTTTTCTGAGCCATTAACCCAGCACAGCCCTAAATTTTGATGACTTTATGCAGAAACGAACCAATAATGCTATTGATTTCCTATGTTGTAGTTGCATGTCTTCGCATGAAATCGTTTAACCATTTTTCCAAAAATAGTTTGGAGGAATGTGAGGTAAACCAGGCAACACCGCCTTATTGCGCTTCAGCGCTGAAGCTGGTAAAGCGATAAATTGGATATGAAAAAAAGAAGGGGAGAAATTTGAATTGCATCGGTGCGTTGCGTTGGTGGATTATGAAACTTGTTAAACCTATCACGCATCTCACCAGTCACCAGTTTATCGGATTTGTTATTCTTCTATTTTCACAGCCCCGCGGATTAATTAAAAATGCCCTCCAAGTCTCCGAGATTTCGATGCATCGAATGATTTCCGCATCTTTTTTCCTTTTCCTGTTTTCATTACTTTCGCATCTAAATTAATATGACAGTCAGTGGCGTCACTATAATTTTGTATGGGGGAGAGGGGGAGATGTGAGATCCCCTGTGTTGGGTGGGGGGGGGGGGCCTCCACGGGAGATAATAAGAAAACGGTTGACTCCTGAGATCTCATCTGACTTCCCAAGAGTTTGTGGAAAGTGCAAAATAACTTTGGAAAAAAAAATTAATACGAAACTTTGTCTCCGATTTGTAAGGCAATGTTAAGTTCTGGGACATGAAAAGCCCTCCCTCTCCTCCTTGATGTTATCCAGCAATTTGGAATACTCGGTTTAGCACTTTACTTCGTTAAAAAAAAAACAAAAAACAAAAAATCAAAAATGTAGCTACATAAAGAGCTATATTAGGAATATGTAGGTAATATCATTTTTTTTTTTTTTAATGCACGACCCTATGGGGAGTGCATATTGGTTTCGGTCTGGTTTTTGATTTGCGCTGTTGTACAATATGTACTTAGCATTTTGGAGTATTGAAATTCTGTGTTTTAACTGGTTGTTTTGGAACTATTTGGCACCATTTCGTTTCTCAGCTATTTTGTAGCCAATCAAATTTCTCTATTTGTCCGGCGGACCGATATTTCGTCGAAAGAATCACCCTTTTATACTGATTTTCAAGCGCGTTTTAGAGTCGGTTCTTGATGTTTTTCACTAATTTGCGCATAACCATTAGAAGTCCTATTCTTTTAATTCCTGTTTATTTTTTGGTTCATCAGGGCTTGGTTTGAGAATTCTTATCGTTTTTACCCGATTATAAATTTCTCGCTCTTACCACGTTTTGTACAGGATGTAAAGGAGGGAGGACTTTTTTCGGTTTTACTACGCCGCGTATTACTAAGACATTGACACAGAATGCCTCCAACCGCTATATTGAGGTTATGGTCACACGGGTTCTCCGACTCTCCGTAACCCATAAGCAGCTGTAGGTCCGTAGAATACGTGTGACCATAACCTCAAACCTAGCGGTTGGAGGTATGGAAAAAGACATAGTATTGATCAGAGCCACGATTTCGTGAACGTGTAAACATCGTTGACGTTTGTCATTCACTACAAGCATATCACCGCATTTCAGGATTCTTTTTCCGATTGAGTTTTTAGGAACGAAAATAAATGCCTTATAAAACTCGGAACATGCGTAAGAAAGGAAACTTACTATCGACCGTAAGCGGTTGTGTCAACGAGAACCCGTGCCATCATAACCCCAAGGTCAAAAAACCGTAGACAAAATATCTGATACCCCATGGGTGCATGCTGCATTAGGAATTAGGATACACTGCTACGTTCTCAAGCACGATAGCGACCGGATCGTCCGCCACCACCTTACCGACTACAGTGGCTCTATCTACAGAGTCACTGTATTGCCGACGCGACGGGAGCGCTCGAATCGTGGCATAATCTCACTGGTCGCGAGGCGCTACATTCAAAATTTCTTCTACGACCATTACTCATTCAAAGTTGTACCCTCCCCCTTCCCCTCCCACCACCCCTCGCCCAATCAAATCTAAACTCCTTCTTCACTTGAACAACAACAATTAAAGGTACTAACACACCCTCCCCCCACTTTCACCGGAACAACCTTACCTAAACACAAACTAAGTCGGCTTTTCTTTTCAGGAGATCACGGTTAAAAAGTCCATGTTTGGTGGACCATAAAAAAATACGGCCCAAGGAAATCGACTGAAACTTGGTGTGACATGTGAATCGATTTGTAAAGGCGCGTCTTTGCCGATTTGTATGGGACTTAGCTAGAAATCAGCAAATTGACTTTTTTTCGATTTGGAGGTCACAGCGGTCAATCACAAATTGCCTCTAAACTTTTCAAAATTACCCATAGCTCATTAAGGGTTGGTTTTTAGAAAAAAAAGCTTCGACAAAAGAAAATGTAAACCGTATTCGATTGAAAGGTCAAAAACACCCCTTCCATTTGATTTTTTTGGGATACGGGAACGCACTCCCTTAAATAACCCCAAGGAATGGTTTTCGGGGGTTGAAAATATTTTCCTGAAATTCATCGGGGTCAATATTCGGCACACGTGTTGCTCCAAAATTTTGTATCTAAGATCAGCTTTAATGAAAGCATGCTAGGTGGTCTGAAACACCCCGGATATAGAGAATATAACTTTTGGTCGATAAGTAGGCAACCCGTTTGGATACACTTGCTCCTACAAATACTACGAGCAGCTGTGAGAAGTATAGATTTAAGCTTGGAAATTGTTACATTCCAAACCTTTCTGATAAAGGTATAAATATTAATTGTACAATTATTAATTAATTAATATCAAACTTTGATGTCTGTGGAAATAAAAAAAAAAAATAGTAGAGAAATGTCTACAAAATCTTTTGACTGTAAATCTAAAGCACCCTACCCATCAGTTATTGATTAAGGTCGTGCATCCATTCTTAACACGCCCGCATGTTTTGAAGACTGCTTGTTTTTTTTTTTTTTTTTTTTTTTTTTTTTTTTTTTTTTTTTTTTTTTTTTTAGGGGAAGAATATATATTCCTCCTTGGTGCTTTGAAGCTGCAGGACACTTTGGTGTCACAATGGTTAAGCTCGGCTTTCCACAATAACCCTCATTTAAAGATGTTTTATGCTTCCAAACGTATGGATACAAAAAATGGCTATGTTTTACTGAGGATTTCCGACCTAGAAAAGGCGAGAATAGTCTATCATAGAAAATAGTTTGAATACATTTTCTTATAATTGCATTCCCACTATATCTTAGCAGTCTTAGCAATATTTTCAAAATATTATAAAAATGTTTCTGCCTCACTGGGTAGCAATTCCCCGGAAACGGCAATAGCAAAGTTTTTGTACCAAAGCGTGTGACTTATAGTCTTCCACAGTTTTATAACGGTGGCTTGCAGCAATGCCAACTATAACTTTTCATTCCATGAAAGTTCCAAATCGGAGAGGCTTTTGTTGCCTCAATTATAATGTCTGATACGACTCGAGTTTTTTTTTCTTTCTTTTTTGTTCGCAAGCACGCACGCTCCAGGAAATGAACCTCACAAGAGAAACTGAAAAACGTACCTCATTCCGACCATTTGAAGTTGCAAAATAGCTCTCAAACGCAAGAGCTAATTGATTCGAGGCAGAGTTGCCAACTTTACAAACGTCACCGATACTTTCGTAACCTACCCAGGTCTTTTCATCATTTCAGTTCTTCTTGAGCAGATAAGTATATATTTATTTGAGAAGTTTCAAGCCACGAATTATTATCGTCCCATTCTCTTCCTCACAGCTCCATATCAATGATTAATCACTTTTGTATACGGATGCGAACGGGAGGTATGGGAGGATGGATTGTTCTGGTGTTACTGCAATGATCCAACCAAATTAAAAAATTCAATGATGTAAGAATTCTAGGAACCCAAGCACAATAATGAGTCTCATTGAAAACTTGATGCTGAATCCGAATTTTGCAACCATTTCGATTTGAGACCAAAAAAAAAAAAAAAAAAATTGCAATTTTCGACCAAGTCAGCGATCGCTATCCTGAAAGTTTTGTCCGGTGGATATAAATACGGTGTCTTCCTTCGCACGTCACATATGGTACTCCAGACTTGACTTTCTCCAGTGACGGTCCACGGGGGTAGGGGGGAGGGAGGGTTCAAGCCCTTCACTTTTTGGGAAAAAGACCTCTAAAACGGGGTCACACAAAGGTTCTAACAAACTAAGCCGTCACCCTATTAACATATAGAGAAACAACAGAATAAAAAAAAAAGGGTCATCGCATTTTTTCAAGCCCCCCCTCTACTATTAAACCCAAAGTTTCTCCTTATTCCCATAAAACAATGTACATGAATCGTCTTTGGTGACGACATAAAAGAAAAGGTTTTATTGAAAATAACTGAGCTCTTCATTACAGCACTGAAGGCTTTAATTTTAACATCACTATTTCTTCGCGCATCCGACAACAGAGTGGTCTCAAATTCGCAAAAAAGGGAGAAAAAAGAAAAGCAAACGTCAGCAAAATGGAGAGGGGGGGGCAGGGGGATAGGGGAGGGGGAGGGTAAGTTAACAGCAGGTGCGGTGAGGAGGCGGGAGGCGTAAGCCAAACAGAAAATAAATACCACTTCGAAATGAAGTTGAGGCACTGAACGGGGGTGTCTTTTTCGCGCCGTGCGCTGTGTGAGTAGACATCCACCACGGCATGGAGGTAGGGCGTGAGGTATGTGGGGAGAAGGAAGGAGGAAGCTATTTTTCAGCTGTTTATAATTAGTTTTATTACCACCATACCCAGTGGCAGAGCAACAATGTCGCGCACTCGTCCTAGGCTACATTATTTTCCGAACGGCGCGGCGACGCTGCAGTTTCTCAGACTTGCTTAGAACCCCTCCCTTTCTCTGCCCGCTTTCCCTCTCTTTTAAACCACGTAGCTTTATCTCTATTCTCTTAAAATTGCCACCCCTCAAATTATTGTAATGTGTTTTTCCAAACAACTAACTAACTCTATTAATAAGCCAAACGTTGCCATTTAGAGTTAATCAAGGGGGGGGGGTGATAAATTTTCACCCCATGCCAATTTTTTTTTAAAATAATAAACTGAAATGTTAAAAAATCACTTCAAGCTTCCATGATTTCTTTAATGAGGGGTATTCAGAAGCTTTCCACAACAAATCGGGAATTGTCATCAATTTCTCTCCTGTATTTACAGGCAAGAAAATCGCCGATAATTCAACCCGACATTGGGCAGGGAATCACTGTATATTTAACCAGTTTGGAAGAAAAAATTGCTCACCATGTGATCTTACAGATTTACTTCATGTGGTTTCAGAATATGCAATTATTTTTTGGATTATCGAACTTAAAACAAACATATTTCAAAATTCAAAGAAATCAAAGGATGTCACAGTTATGTGGAGTTGTAAAAAAAAAAAAAAAAAAAAAAAAAAAAAAAAAAAAATTGAGTACTTTTTGGGAAATTTCGTTGTCAAACCATTAAAAATAAAATAATTCACAAAAAAAATGCATATTATAATTTTTCAGGAAACACCGGAGACGACGGTTTTATAGATTTGAAAAATATTAAAAAAAATAAGCTATCAGCAATGGTTTTAAGTTGGGTTGAAAATTCACCACCCTTAGTCATTAAAAAAGTGTAAAATATCTTGGGTACCCTAGAGTCCCTCTATACTACAAGAGTTGCGCCATGTCATCTTCTTCTTCATCAAAATGCGGATCAAAGGAGCCCCCAAGGGGCAAATCGCAAATGGTGGATGGCTGTTTGCTACTGCGCTGTTGCCGCTATTTCACTATTCCTATAGGTTAGGTTCCGATTTTTGACAATAACGGTCGTTATTTAAAGACATAATGTTCTCCAATAAAATAACATTCAAGCAGAGAAAAAAGAGCAATATATACTATCACTGCGTTACTGTAAATGTGTAATAAAAGCGAGTACGCGAAAAGTAAACAAACCTTCCGCCATTTGCATTTGCCTCTAGGCGCTTTCGTGACAGCCTAAATCTGAGAGCCAATCAGAAACGGATTGGGACATGACGCAATTCTCATAGTAAACAGGGACTCTAGGGCACACAAGGGTTAACTGAATGCCCCTGGTAAAAAAAAACCTCAGGACCTCAGAGATGTCTGAGGGTAATTGGAACAAGAGGTCCTGAGGGCACCCACAGGATTTCTGAGGGCACCCACAGGATTTCTGAGGGCACCCTCAGGAATTTCTGTGGGCACCCTCAGGAATTTCTGAGGGTGCCCTCAGGACCTCATGTTCCAATTACCCTCAGACTTCTGAGGTCCTGAGGTCCTGAGGTCAGGCCATCAAGTATTTCTGTGTAACTAAAAAACTAAATTTAGGAAAGCCTAGTCGAGTTTTCTGTAGAAATTCTTGTTCCTAACACGAAGGCTATGTACTTCACACCGTTTGTCAAGCCGAAGAAGTTGGAGTCCGCACAGAAACTTTGCCCGTGGTGGGGTTCGAACCCACGACCTCCCGATTGATGGTCCAGCACTTTACCACTAGGCTACTCTGCCCGCGATGACGGATGGGCGAGAATTTCTCAATATAAAATAATGTTGCGGGTGCCCTCAGGATTCTTTGAGGGCGCCCTCAGAAACTTTTGAGGGCATTCCCTCAAGATTTCTGAGGATGCCCGTGGAGCCCTTATTTTCAAATCACGCTCAGACTTTTTTGAGGGCCTAGGTATTTTTTTTGCAGGTAAGGTTTTTATAATGGGACTTAGAAAAATTTCGTTTGTTGTAGATAATTTAATTTGTTTTAACCTTCTAATGAGTAAGGGCCCTGACTTTAGTATATGAATTACTTGTTCAGTGCAATAACATTAACCTCAAAAATTATTTATTAGATTTTTAACAACAATAGGTTTTAATTGATTTAAAAAGAAAATAATAATAATATGTATATCTAATAATATGAGAATTTCTAGCTCAATGCATTGGTTTAATCAGGAATTTGTTTGATCTTGAACTTTTACCTCTCTTTGTGCCAAAATGGATCCAGCCGATGAAAATATTATTTTTTGGTTTTTTCCTGACTTATAGGCTCTAAAGAAGATGCTCAAGCAAAAACATTGAAAAAACCCTTTTTTTTTTTTTTTTTTTTTTTTTTTTTTTTTTTATTATTATTAATTACTTAACCAGTGGTGGCTTTGTGCCATGTGTGGCAAAAATGTTTTACCTCCATTTGAATACATGGTAAGCAATCGATTGTTTTTCATAGAATCATATGATATGGGATAAAACAATGTTGCCGAAACGCACGAGTTACTATATTGAAAATAACCTCTAAAACATTTAAGATTTGAAAGTCTGAGTGCGAGTTTGCTGTCCTGTAAAAATGTTATTCCGGTCAGGGGCGCCATTTCAGATTTTCCTTGGGGGAGGGGGGGGGGAGGGGAGGCCCTCCAAAAAATTTTGGGTGACCTTTTTTTTTTTTTTTTTTTTTGCCGTGCATATTCAAAAAAAAATCTTTGACTTGATTTTTCGGCCACATTGAAAATCCTTGGGGGGCAATTGCCCCCCTGCCATCCCCCAAATGGCGCCACTGGTTTCGGTCGTCTTCAAAATGATTGAAGCTCACCCTCGAAGATTTCTGATCAGAATTTCTAAAGTTGTAAGGGCCCCTCAAAAGATTCGGGATGTTCTGTGGGCGCCCTCAAGCGTTCTGCGGTCACCCTCAAGGCGCTCTGTGGTCGCCCTGAAGCGCTCTGAGGTCGCCTTCAAGGTGCTCTGTGGTCGCCCTCAAGGTGCTCTGTGGTCGCCCACAAGCGCTCTGTGGTCGCCCTCAAGTGCTCTGTGGGTGCCCTCAAAGATTCTGTGGGCGCCCTCAAAGATTCTGTGGGTGCCCTCAGAAAACCTCAGAAACCCTCAGGATTTTCTGAGGTTCTCTGAGGTTTTTTTTTACCAGGGTGATGGATCAACGTAGAAAGGGAATTGAAACCAACTGCCTATGAATTAAAGAAGGAAATGGGGCTCTTGCGAACTTTTGCTACACGGGATTGAAGAGTTGATTCTTGCATAAAAACCTGTAAAAATGACGATGAGTACACTGAAATATCACAAAATTCACTCTCAGAATTGAGCTTAATGGCGGTTCGACGCAAGTATCATGGGAGATTCCTATCTAAATTGAGACATATCTCTGTGTTTCCAAAGAGAAAGTGGCATATTAGATAGGAATCTATCTCCCATGATACCTGCGTTGAACCGCCATTACACGGAAAAAAATTCACAGGTACGGTTACTATAAAAGACGGGCGCGGGAACCGTGAATCACGGGTAAAAGTTGGACGCCGTCCAGACACGGCTACGACACCCGTAAGTAATGTACGGTTCAGAGCGAAACTGTACTTCCAGGGGCGCCGGCCGTGGCCGTGGCTTCAAAAGGTAAGACGATTTATCCGGGATTCGATCCAGCAGCCTTCCGTTTCGCGGTCCCGTGTCTTATCCATTACACCGCGTCGATCGCACGAAGAAGGATGAGGAAACTCTAGTATATAAGGTAGCAGATGCCGCGAGGTGGCGGTCGCGCCGAAGCACTCGAGTAACCGTACTTCACGGGTTGTGCGACCACGAAATTATGGGTGCCACGACCATTATTGTCACGGTTGTTCCGACCGTGTTTTTTTGGGTATGGCATCTGTAAATCAGGGCTATCATAGCTGTCCTTTCATGGTTAGTACATAAACCGTCGTGTATGGATGTGTCAATCCCATACAGTTTTTTTTTTTTTTTTTTCTGTGTACGATCTTGCTATTTATGTAGTTATGTAGCTTTAGTACTGCGAATGCAAATTTTAAACTTTCTCAGTGTGATTTTCGTGATTTTTGCTGGTTTTTACATCATAATGGACAGTTCATTTGCTCACAGCAAAAGTTTGCAAGAGCCCCATTATTACTCTTAATTACTTCAGCACAGAACCGTTGAGTGTCATAACACTACAATCTGGATGTTGATTTCAAAGCTACAAAACTATACATAAAGCTTCGAAACACCGAATGATTCCACGGCGCTCAGAAGACGGAAATGATTCCCATGACCCCAACGATAGGCTGGGCCGAAAAAAGCGAATTTCGGATTTCGTAAACGCAATAGCAAAAAAAAGTTGCTCTAAGTGGTCCTAAAGATGTGTGTAAAATTGCAACCCTGAAAAATAATTTTTACTATCGCCGCAACGCCTTTGAAATTTCATCAATTTTGCGAAAAAAGCCAAAATTTCACAATTTTTGACAATTTGGCAACCGTGTTTTGACGTCGATATTCACCGATATTTTGCCTCACACCAGCTCTAATACACTTGTCATCAACTTACTTTTGCTTATTTTGAGGTTTGGTGCCCCCTAACCCCCTTCTCAAAGGTCCTAAAAATCGCTGAAAATTCCGAAAAAACCCCGATCCTGAGAAACGTTTAGGAACTGTCAAAGGAATCTAAATATGATAAAAACGGGTATGTATACCCGGTCTTATGGCAAAAGTGGGGTGGCTCCAGAGGGGGGGGGGGTTAGGATGCTCCCCCATCACTATCCCCAACCCTCAACCCCCCCCCCCCCCCCCCGCCAACACCACATCATCCTCAGGACCTATCTCGGTATTTTGATGTGCTTCCTCCCCTACGCGACAGCAGCCTAGCTTTGCATGTAGTCAATTATGTACAATGGGGATATAAATTTATTGTTTAGAATGTTTTTCGGCAAAACAGATGTGATAGTTACTTAATTTTAAAAATCAAAATTCAGCTCTCCCCACCTTAAAATTTTGTCATCACTCTATATGTGCCACAGCTTGCCAAAAAAGCGGTTGCCGCAAAAAACGATTTGCACCTCTTATCCCCCATTCAAAGCAATGCAAAAGACAGAGACCGAAACAGGTCCGCCATCTTGAAAACTCACCGAAATTGACCGAAAAAATGTTTTCATTGGCTCTTATGAGAGTTTACATTCTGATTGCATTCTTCTGTGATATTGCTTCATTTACAACGATAGTAATTTTATATCATTGGGATGATTCATTGCAATTGACTATTATGATCAGAATGAATTGTTCTCCTCCTTGCAACCATCCCCAACCTCAAAAATATGTTATACTAAGTATATACCTCACATTTAGTTGGAGGGTCATTCCATTTTAAATCAACCAAAATTAATGAAATATGTTGCTGCCTAGTCATGGATTTTGGTAATATTTTGTGGGGTGATTGTAACTACTTTTAGTAGCTCAAAACGTATTTTTTCATATTTTTTTAGCTTACGGCCCCTGAGATATAGGCAACCGGAAATTCAAAAATTGCGATTTTAGGCTTATCTTTGAACGCGTGCCACAGCCTTAATTCTCAACGGAAAGATACGGTTGAGGTCTCATTTTGATGCATTTTGTGTCCTCTTTTCATTGCTTAAGGTCGTTTTTCATTGATTGAAGGTTTAGCAGGTTGCATACCTATTTGAACTTTGGTGACCCTATTGCAATTTTTCCGATTTTTGATAATTTTTTTTAATAGGATAGCGTTGGTAGAAAAAATTCATACTTTCCAAGCTTTAAGTACACTACTAAGAGTACCTGCTCAAAAAAATTGGATCTCCTGAGCAATTTTTTCTAGTTGAAAAAATTGCTTAAAGTCGGCTGAAATTAAGAAAGACCCAACTTTGAGGTTAAAAAAGTCGATGTGGGGATTCATGAAAAAATCTTAAAAAATAACTAAAATCACCGCTTTTATGTCTACGTTCAATATCTGAAGTCGAAAGTTTGTGTATTTGATCGCTACAGTCGATTTTTTTTTTTTTAAAATTGGTAAAAATACAATTTGCTCGAACACACGCGATTGAAGCGAATAGAAGAGCCAACTCTTTGAGGTTTAAAAATCTCGCAAAATCTCTAAAATGATCGCTTTTAAGTCCTTTTTCAACGCCTGAAGTCGAACATTTGATTATTGAAGCGCTTCAGTTGAAATACAAGCTTGTAAAATTGGTAAAATTTCACGCGACGCCCTATGCCCTGAAGTGAGCTCAGATTGTGGCCGTGCTAATTGTGTTTTTACCGATTTTACGAACTTGTTTTTCAACTGAAGCGCTTCAGTAATCAAATGTTCGACTTCAGGCGTTGAAAAAGGACTTAAAAGCGATCATTTTAGAGATTTTGCGAGATTTTTAAACCTCAAAGAGTTGGCTCTTCTATTCGCTTCAATCGCGTGTGTTCGAGCAAATTGTATTTTTACCAATTTTAAAAAAAAAAAATCGACTGTAGCGATCAAATACACAAACTTTCGACTTCAGATATTGAACGTAGACATAAAAGCGGTGATTTTAGTTATTTTTTAAGATTTTTTCATGAATCCCCACATCGACTTTTTTAACCTCAAAGTTGGGTCTTTCTTAATTTCAGCCGACTTTAAGCAATTTTTTCAACTAGAAAAAATTGCTCAGGAGATCCAATTTTTTTTGAGCAGGTACTCTTAGTAGTGTACTTAAAGCTTGGAAAGTATGAATTTTTTCTACCAACGCTATCCTATTAAAAAAAATTATCAAAAATGGGAAAAAATTGCAATAGGGTCACCAAAGTTCAAATAGGTATGCAACCTGCTAAACCTTCAATCAATGAAAAACGACCTTAAGCAATGAAAAGAGGACACAAAATGCATCAAAATGAGACCTCAACCGTATCTTTCCGTTGAGAATTAAGGCTGTGGCACGCGTTCAAAGATAAGCCTAAAATCGCAATTTTTGAATTTCCGGTTGCCTATATCTCAGGGGCCGTAAGCTAAAAAAATATGAAAAAATACGTTTTGAGCTACTAAAAGTAGTTACAATCACCCCACAAAATATTTCCAAAATCCATGACTAGGCAGCACAGGCTCTGGTTGATTTAAAATGGAATGACCCTGGAACCAACGAGTTATAGCTATGGAGGGGGTCGCACATTCGCACAAACGTGTTCAAACAGTGACAGCATGGACGATCTGAATTTCGTTTGTTTGCCTCACTGTTTTTCAACCTTAAAGTAAAAATTGTTGTTAATCCAGGAGAATTGGTTTTAAACGAAAGTGCTAGTGTTTTAGACTGGCTATCTAGACACAGACTTTTAATACAACTATCCAGATCAGAAAATGTTGCTTTATTTCTGTCATGAGGCAGTTTCTTTATTTATCGCATGCAAATCCTTCCGTAAGAGACAGTCAAAGGTATTATATGTGTCCATATAGCCACTCTAAACCACTTGACCATTGGTTTATAATTAATTTCAAAAGTATTTGTCACAAATTTAATTTTTTAAATTAATGAACAAAAAATTGAGACAAACAACCCGAGCCTGTGTCCATAAGAGATTTAAAGGAAAGGAAAGGAAGCGCTTGATTATAAATTGAATCCTCTTGGAATTTTTGAAGATAAGAGTTTGTTACATTTTTATAAAATGGTTAGGCTATACACTGGTTCCCGAGGAAGTACAGTGATCCATGCGTTGATGGACTATGTCTGCTTAGTAACATGGTTTTGAGTTTGGGGATGGTTGTAAGGAGGAGAACAATTCATTCTGATCATAATAGTCAATTCCAATGAATCATCCCAATGATATAAAATTACTATCGTAGTAAATGAAGCAATATCACAGAAGAATGCAATCAGAAGGTAAACTCTCATAAGAGCCAATGAAAACATTTTTTCGGTCAATTTCGGTGAGTTTTCAAGATGGCGGACCTGTTTCGGTCTCTGTCTTTTGCATTGCTTTGAATGGGTGATAGTTTAAAACTTCTGAAATTCGGAGACTAGAACACGATGCTTCAAAATGAACAGACGTTTCCGTTCTGAAGAGGTGCAAATCGTTTTTTTGCGGCAACTGCTTTTTTGGCAAGCTGTGGCACATACAGGGTGTTGAAAAACTGTTCCCGAATATTGCAGGGGCGGATTTTACAGGTCGAAATAAGACCTTTTTTCCCTATAAACATGTGTCCGAAAATGCCCCCCTTTTGAGCTACAGCCCCCCAAAGTTTTAAAAAATTTACGGTTTTTTTTGGAATAGCGACCACTATTATGAACCAAATGTCTTAAAACTTGGTGTCCTGAAGTAATTTTACGTGTAGAATCCATTAATGACCTCGAAAAATTCAGAAATTGAGTCTAACTGTACTTTTCACGCAATCTTGTACCTTTAACGGCACGAATTTTATGTTACGGATTAAATTTTGAAGAATAATTACCGAAATCAGATGCGAAAAACCCTTGGAAAGATTTTTGGTCCTCCTTGTTTCTTTCGATACGACGCGTTTCAAGCGAGATAATCGCTGCACAGTGTGGAAAAGTCAGCGCTTTTACCATGAAAAACGGCAGTGAGTATGCAACCCGCGTCTCCGCTGCTTCTACGGGCCGGCTGCTATGGTAAAAGCGCTGACTTTTCCACACCGTGCAGCGATTATCTCGCTTAAAACGCGTCGTATCGAAAGAAACAAGGAGGACCAAAAATTTTTCTAAGGGTTTTTCGCATCTGATTTCGGTAATTATTCTTCAAAATTTTAATCCGTAACATGAAATTCGTGCCGTTAAAGGTACACGATTGCGTGAAAAGTACAGTTAGACTCAATTTCTGAATTTTTCGAGGTCATTAATGGACTCTACACGTAAAATTACTTCAGGACACCAAGTTTTAAGACATTTGGTTCATAATAGTGGTCGCTATTCCAAAAAAACCGTAAATTTTTTAAAACTTTGGGGGGCTGTAGCTCAAAAGGGGGGCATTTTCGGACACATGTTTATAGGAAAAAAAGGTCTTATTTTGACCTGTAAAATCCGCCCCTGCAATATTCGGGAACAGTTTTTCAACACCCTGTATAGAGTGATGACAAAATTTTAGGGTGGGGAGAGCTGAATTTTGATTTTTAAAATTAAGTAACTATCACATCTGTTTTGCCGAAAAACATTCTAAACAATAAATTTATATCCCCATTGTACATAATTGACTACATACATGCAAAGCTAGGCTGCTGTCGCGTAGGGGAGAAAGCACATCAAAATACCGAGATTGGTCCTGAGGATGATGTGGTGTTGGCGGGGGGGGGGGGGGGGGGTTGAGGGTGGGGATAGTGATGGGGGAGCATTCTAACCCCCCCCCCCCCCCCTCTGGAGCCACCCCACTTTTGCCATAAAACCGGGTATACATACCCGTTTTTATCATATTTAGATTCCTTTGACAGTTCCTAAACGTTTCTCAGGATCGGGGTTTTTTCGGAATTTTCAGCGATTTTTAGGACCTTTGAGAAGGGGGTTAGGGGGCACCAAACCTCAAAATAAGCAAAAGTAAGTTGATGACAAGTGTATTAGAGCTGGTGTGAGGCAAAATATCGGTGAATATCGACGTCAAAACACGGTTGCCAAATTGTCAAAAATTGTGAAATTTTGGCTTTTTTCGCAAAATTGACGAAATTTCAAAGGCGTTGCGGCGATAGTAAAAATTATTTTTCAGGGCTGCAATTTTACACACGTCTTTAGGACCACTTAGAGCAATTTTTTTTTGCTATTGCGTTTACGAAATCCGAAATTCGCTTTTTTCGGCCCAGCCTACCCAACGATCACTCTTCAATTGAGACATAGTATGAAAGAATGAAGTGAGATCACAAAAGAAGAATGAGAATACTCACAATCAGATGCAAACAGGGCTGCCGTTTTGCGTATAATCAATGCTATTTTTCAATTCACCGATGATTCCACCGGTTGAGAAAAGATTGCACAGTTCAGTTCAGTGCATGACTGTAATAAACTAAAAGACTCGCATCTGTAATCTTTTCTCAACCGTTGGAGTCGTCGATGGCTTTAAAAAACTTGGGGATATTTTAATTAATCAACGGAGTTTCCACCGATTAAGGAAAGATTACAGACTTGAGTATTTTCGTGCATTACAGTCATACATACTGAACTGAACTGTGTAATCTTTTCTCAACCGGTGGAATCATCGGTGAATAGAAAAATAGCATTGATTATACGGAAAACGGCAGCCCTGCTAAAGAGCCAGCTCCCCCACCTTTTCCCAAGCCTCTGAAGCCCTTTTCACACTGTTTTCCGCTTGAAATAAAGTTCACAATGGGTTTTAACCCTTTCACTGGAAGCGGTACACATTTGTACAATTTTTTATAACACGGGATTCAATGGATCTCAAATGGACATTTTACAAGCAATTTTGTGTGATCAAAATTCTTAGAAAATGACCCTCTTTTGAAAGATCTAAAAAAATCTCAAAAAAATTAAAATCCCAAATTGTGTGCTAGAAAGGGTTAAGGAAACTCAAATAAAATGATCAGGCACCCCTTATCTAACTATGGGAGGTCGTTCTGCACAGAAAAAACGGAAAAAAACACTTTGGTAGCGCTGACAAAACCTTTGGTAGAAAAATGACCCAGCAAAAGACTTTAGTTGGGCCAATCAAATTTTTTATTCACCCAGCAAAATCTCTTTAGTTAAGCGTAAAGAACCTTTGGTTGGCTCAACTAAAGTCTTTTGCTGGGTCATTTTTCTACCAAAGGTTTTGTCAGCGCTACCAAAGTGTTTTTTTCTGTTTTTCTGTGTGGTGGCTTTAAAGATATTCCCGTTACAATGAAAATAATTCCCTCGGCCGAATTTATTTTATTCGAAAAAAACAATGTTTGTATGTATTAAACCCACATATCTAGTCTAGTCATAACTGCTCCACTACGAGTATAAGACCTTCTTGTACGTTTTTGCTCACACAGCAAAAACAAATGCAAATAAGTGGAAGACCATACTTATACAGGGTGTCCCAAAATTGATAATAAATATTTTTACCACGTATTTTTGGGGTCAAAATAAGACTTTTTTTTCCTATAAACATGGGACCGAAATTGTAGTCTTTTCGAGTTACAGTGTTGCAAAGTTTCCGAAAAACAAATTGAAAAATTGTCATAACTCCCTCGTGAATTGTTCTGAATGCTCGTAAATAGGTACTCTGATGTAATTTTAGGCGCTCTTGCCGTTTTTGGCCGTGAAAATGCTGTATGCAAAAATTTAAAGGGGGGTTTCGGGGGTTTTTCTGGATTTTTCTCACTTTTTTTGGCCAAATTATGTAGAAAAATGCTTTCGGTTTCATTAAACCCAAAAACAATTAGCATTATTCAAAAGTTCGTAACAAAATATGCATTTTTGGTCCTTACAAGTTTTTCCATTCCGCGAACCATTTCCGAGAAAATCGTCCCTAAAGTTGGAGAAGTCGGCCGATAAACGCCTTTTCTTTGATTTTGTCAATTCTTGGCCGACTTCTCCAACTTTAGGGACGATTTTCTCGGAAATGGTTCGCGGAATGGAAAAACTTGTAAGGACCAAAAATGCATATTTTTTACGAGCTTTTGAATAATGCTAATTGTTTTTGGGTTTAATGAAACCGAAAGCATTTTTCTACATAATTTGGCCAAAAAAAGTGAGAAAAATCCAGAAAAACCCCCGAAACCCCCGTTAAATTTTTTCATACAGCATTTTCACGGCCAAAAACTTCAAGAGCGCCTAAAATTACATCAGAGTACCTATTTACGAGCATTCAGAACAATTCACGAGGGAGTTACGACAATTTTTCAATTTGTTTTTCGGAAACTTTGCAACACTGTAACTCGAAAAGACTACAATTTCGGACCCATGTTTATAGGAAAAAAAAATCTTATTTTGACCCCAAAAATACGTGGTAAAAATATTTATTATCAATTTTGGGACACCCTGTATATTAACCCGCCGTCACTCGCGCCCTAAAAACTTCCGCGAGTAGTCGCGCGGGGTCGTTTTCGACCCCAAAGTTCTTTCGTCCCATTTTACCATTGTCATTCAAAATTTTGATTTCAACCATGCAGAATAGTAATAAGTATGTCTTTGAAAAGCTTTTCACGTGAAAACTGGGTTTGAAAAAAGAATTTTACGTTCAGTAATTGCTATATTGTAATCTGTGTCGGAAAACCCCTAAAAATGTGATATTTTCCAGATTTTTATCGGTCAGCTGCCTTTAACTAGTTTTGAAACTCCTAAACCGAGGTTTTTTTACTTCTAGGCACTACTGAAGATAATTTCATGAAAAAAAAGTATGGGGTTATGGGGGCAAGTTTTCGAGATATTCCCCCCTCAATACCCCTCCTATATTTAGTCCTAAAATTTTGGAGATGAAACAACTAACCATCTGAAAAACTTTATTTTTTACCGAATGAGATGGAATAAACGCCAATTAAGGTAAGCAAGATTCTATCAACCAACAAACGGAATCGAAATTGAGGATTCAGGGGAGGGCTGGAGGGGAAAAGGGGGTTGGGGGGTTAGCAAAGTGGAGATCCTTGAAATTTTTTTTGCTGTGATCTTTTTGCTTTTCGTACATGATTCCAGATACCCTTTTTCACCTCCCTTCCGCTTTTCCCCTACCATCCACCTTCATTTCCCCTCTCATTCTCTTTTTTCCCTCCCCACTCCCCGCCCCATGTGATATAATCAAACTTTCGCAGAAAAAAACAAAAACATTTATGATAAGTGGCGTCGCGTGTAATCTGGCAACGCCGCATTTCGTGGATTCAAATGCATGAAAAAAGTCAAACTAATGGAGGTGCGCAGTGCATTCCCTCGAATCGACACTTTGGACGGGTTTGAATGGACAAAACGCAGTGCTGCCAGATCGCAAGCGGCACCGCACTGATTCAGGTAAAAATGGATACGTAAGAAATTGGGATAAACGAGTAATTTAGGAAAAAAACAGTGAGAGCAAACATTAGATTTGCTGAAAGTATTGTAGTAAGTATAGAAAAGTAAAAAACCAACGACAATCACATCCCGCAAGTGTAAACAAGGCACAGAATCCACGTTTACGTTATGTTCACTCGGTCACATTTTATGAACGTGAGTAGTCGCGCGGGGTCGAAAACGACCCCAAGCAACTTTGACGCGTCCGTGCTTCAAAACGAATGATTGAATTAAGTTCATACTAACAAAGTGGGTAGTCCAAACCCTTGAAGGAAGGTACTGAAACGGACGAGCTAAAACTTTAAAATTTTCATGGACAAAATTGCATTTTTCTGACACCTGGGGTCGTTTTCGACCCCGCGCGAGTGATGGCGGGTTAATTACTTAGGTACTACATCAGTTAGATTTGGGTCAAATACTCCGTCATTTGGTTTTTGCAAACAGGAGTTCCTCTGCTGGAATTTGAGCTATGAGCTGGTGAAGGTCAGTCTCGCCAACCGCCGAAAAAAAAATAATAATGATGTCATATTACTTATTTAAGCCGAATTATTAAAGATTGAATGATATTTAATTGTTCCATCGGAAAGTCGCGTATATGATAGTCAACCCATTACCGCATCCATGTCTGATACAAAGAAATAGAAAAAATGTAAAAGAAAATAAGAAGGAAAAAAACACCATCCCGATGAAATCATTAATCAAGAATTTGGTGGACGCCTAGACTCATTCAGTAGTATTGTGCCTTTCTTTTATCGTGCACCGGACCACGGAGACCGATGTACCATCTTTAACATGAGTCACTGGCATTAAATGTATTGAACTGGCAACGCGTTACCAAGTCGTCCATTATTTTACGTCACTCGCTACAAAGTAGCGCAGATGAGAAGAAGACCAATTACACTGACTTGAAGCGATGTGACGCTCATTTCTGGCAAATGCCACCCCGAGATGTTTCCGCCGATTCGAGAAAGGGAAGCCCGGCGCGACGCGGCTGAATGCGTGTGTTAAAAGTTAATTTCCAGTCCTTTTCGTCATTCTTTGTTATTTTCTCATATACCACGTTTTGTTAGGTTTGTTCCACATCCAGAACGGAAAAGCAAGACATTTTATACGCTAACGTAAACAAGAAAAGCAGGAAATAAATTGTTCAACAGTTATTTATTTTGTCACTTTGCAAAGTCTACGGTACGTACGAGCCGTATGAACGGTCGTGCCCAGTGGCATCTGGGAGCTGTGCACTCTCTCTTTCTCCGTCACTCACACACACTATTTTCTCTTTTCTTGTCCATTTACAGTCATCACTGGCGTTCATATCAATTAAATGAATACTCGCGTGGATTGAGTCGTTTAGATTATAAAGTTCTTTCATCTAATTTATATTTTAATTAATTCTTATTTTTTCTTGAAACCCCCATAAACTGTATTGAATAGGCCCCTTCTAAATAGTTGATGCCATAACTACTTATAAAATGGAGGAAAAAAATGCTAGCAGGGGGACTCCAATACAATTTATGTATTGGTAAAGCGTGCCGCAATAGGTCTGTATGGGTATGCAGCCACGTCAAGGGCCACCCGGAGGTAGCAAGTCCGCTCGCGCCGTATCTGAAAGAATTACGCGGTCTTGAGCGCGGGGAAAGGGTCATCTTTAGAGGCGATTTTCTCAAAAACCTGTAGAGTAAAATCAAATCGGTAGGGTGAAAATCTTGTTCAATAAGTCTAAAGGGCTGTTAAAGAAATTGGTTGAAAACTTTGACCCTAGGCATAGTTAAAAACACGGCGAAAAAAGTCGATTCCGCCCATTTGAATACAAGTAAATTCAAACGTCCCGCTACAGCGCGGGCCTCCAGAAACCCTATACATAGTACCCTCTTATGTTTAGGGACCCTGGACCCTACACGGAGAAAAATGACTCAGTGAAATCAACATTTCTGGTATTGTTCAGTACCTATATTCTGGTTTCTGAAACCAAAAAAGAATGAATAAGAAGTCCATTGCTGGATTTTAACTCAACAATGCTGACATTGTTGAAGTTTTCCTCTGTTGAATGCACCAAAATGCTGCTATCATGCACAATGTAGGTACTAGAATGCGCACTGTGTTGGCGTTGTTAACTGTGCAATGTAACCTAGCCACACAAAGCACGATGCTGCGCTTGGTTGCGGCGAAATGGCTAACCTGTTCATTTCACTTGATGGGGTACTGACTCAAAGTAGCCTAGAAGTAAACTTAACGAGAACTTAGCTGATCATAAAAAAAGGTTTGTCGTTGAACAAATGCAAGAGTCTCTGTCGATTATACATATGATTTTACTTCTTCTAAGACGCTTCGCGTCTTTAAATGACCGTTACTATCCTTCGACCCGTTGTGTCGGATCGCTAGCGGGACTCGGGGTTTTCTGATTCCATTGAATTCACTATTTATTCAGCATTTAGTCTTCTATATACGGCCGGGGCCTCTGCTTGAGACGGGCTGTTGATATTCACTGTCAGTGTTTTTCTTTTTTATCATTCCGATTATGTCTCGTCAGTTTAGTGTTCTACTTTATAACGGAAATCATGTCTTCATTTGACATTTATTTTTGCTATTGAACTTTGTGATAGCCTTGGTGTTCCTAAATAAGAAGTGATTCTCATTCCAAGTGAAAGTGTGGGTGTTTGTGAATTTGGCCGCCATTAATGTAGTCTGTTCATACTGAATGGGTCTGTTGCACACTTCGGCTACAGCGTTTTAAAGTATCAATTCCTATGTAAAAAGCCGAGAAAATAACAATAGCAGCATCAGAAAACACTGAAATTCAAGATTAAACTCACAAATTGCGAAAAACACTAGACTCTATTCACCCCAGTATCTTTCCACCACTTGCACGATATTTCGCGAAATTAGCGCGGCACATATTCAAATAGTCACGGCCGACTATCACAGCTGACTTCATAAACAAATAAACAGTAAACACTGACGGCGTCTGTTCGAATTCTTACGTTTCAATATCATCAATTCCTCACAAAAGGTTGTGAAAGGTACGGAGACCGATATTTGTGTCGAAAACTTATCAAAAGGAAACAATAACACATAGGAGTTCCGAGCATGATGATCGAAGTTGGAATCATCCTTGGAACTCCTGTGAGTTATTGTTTTATTTTGATATGTTTTCGACACAAAAATCGGTTTCCGTACCTTTCACAACCTTTAGTGAGGGATTGAGGATATTGAAACGTAAGAATTCGAGCAGACGCCGTCAGTATGTTTACTGTTTCTTTGTTTATGAAGTCAGCTGTGATAGTCGGCCGTGATTATTTCAATGTGCCGCGCTAATTTCGCGAAATATCGTGCACGTGGTGGAAAGATACAGGGGTGAATAGAGTCTAGTGCTTTTCGCAATTTGTGAGTTTATTACTGAATTTTAGTTTTTTCTGATGCCGCCATTGTTATTTTTTCGGCTTTTTACATACGAATTGATACTTTAAAACGCTGTAGCCGAAGTGTGCAACAGACCCATTAAGTGTTCGGAGTTGTCCAATGTTTTGTATTACCAATAATCAGATCGTCGTCATTTCAATTTCCAAATAATCATTGACACTTATTCGAAAAGCCTCCATGTCTCTATAAATAAAGTGAGTTTTACCTACAAGACTAGTGAAATGTGTTAAATTGTTGTGACCTAATTCATGTTTATACTCGTCCAAGATAATTTTGAAGGTACTCCTTTTTGCGCAACGTATGTACATGACCTACGAGTGTTATTGAAATCAAGAAAATTTTTGAGACCTGCTTCCTCAAAAATAATTTTTTTTCTTGACGAGAAATATTATTTTTTTGAATCAGCCCAAAATAATTAGCGCAACGTTTTATTCATCAACAATGATTCTGATTCCTGCGTAGTAGGAGAGGTATTTTGTTCTTTCATTTTTATCTTTTTTGACTCAGTGATTTTTGAAAAATTGACTGGTGCAACAGTTTTTTGTTGTTTTCTTATGACTGAAATAAAATACGACTTAAAGTGCGGAACTACAAAGAATTAAATGGTTTTGTAACGACTCCACAACTTTCAAAAGCGATTATGTGCAGCAATGGAGGAAATCCATCGCAGACAGTGGTGTAGCGTGCAATGAGGCAACGTTGCAGTTCTTCTATTTAAACCCATGAAAAATATCGAAGTGTCGGGTGTTCGGTGAACACCCTCGCATTCTATCTTTTACACGAGTTTAAATGGGCAAACTACAACGTAGCCAAATTGCACGCTACGCCACTGATCGCAGATGCTCAAAACAAAAATGTCAAATCAAAAACAACAATGAAATAAGTGACAAGCAACAGTGACAGTCGCGCAAAGTACAAAAAAACCTATTGTAGAATGAACAGTGATTGAAAATGTGCATTTAAAAATGCCAGACAGTGATCATTTCACAAGGATTCTTGGGGAAATGTACCTTGACATGAGGCGAACATTTCACCACGCCAAATTGTTCACTCTATACTAGCCTGGAGTTTCACAATGCCAGAGTTGTTCACTGCGCAAGGGGTCTTTGTCATGGCGTCTTATAACCTACTATCGTGGTTAAATGCTGCAGAATCTTGGTGGTACGTACGAGTCATTTTTTCCCGAGTAGAGCAGAGCAGATCTAATTGTGAGGAAAAAAAAAAAAAAAAAAAAAAAAAAAACTATCGTGTGTGCATGCGCAAATAGCAAGTGGCAGCGTCAGTCTCTAGTCTCTCTCACTCATCGTCGGTTTGCAACGCAGCGATGCTGGGCTATGAAGACTGGGTTTGGGTTTGAATTGCGGGGTCAATCATAAAACTGTCAAAATCTGAGAAGGGT
The DNA here is from genome assembly GCA_011764245.1 of Trialeurodes vaporariorum. NCBI lineage: Eukaryota > Metazoa > Arthropoda > Insecta > Hemiptera > Aleyrodidae > Trialeurodes > Trialeurodes vaporariorum. Next base: position 18,052,403 of record VMOF01000388.1, read on the forward strand.
GAGCTCTAACTTGTGTCCGTAAACGCAGTATATTTTTCTGTGCGTGTGCGACGAAGCCACCAACACACTTAGCAATCTGTGTGTGTGTGTGTGCATCGAAGACAAATCAAAGATTACTGAAGTCATAGTGCTGATATCTCAACGGGAAAGTCTAAAATACAAAATAAAAACGGTGGAGGCATCAAATAACTCATTAAAAAAAAAAAAAAAAAAAAAAAAAAAACAAGCGGGGAAAATTCCAACACGCAGGTGTTGGAAAAGCGTGCCACTGAAGTCTGAACAGCTTTAATGCTTTTGCTAGCAATGACAATTCATCAAAGAGGAACCACGTGAAATGGAGCTGATCTCGAGAAAATTGAGTCCAAAGTTGAAGAGCTAGCATTTAAACAAAAAACTCGGAATTACTTACGTTTTGATTTCATACAACTACCGTGTTATGTTTTTGCATTTCAACACCAGCCAAGTGGAATTTCCTATGCAGGAAAGGTACCTACTTAATTTTTAGCGTTTAAAGTGACTTGGTTCCTTTCTTCTTTTTGTTTGGCATAATCACGAAAACCGAATCTCTAAGAGAAACCAAACGGCAGAGTTCGTTTACACTGTTGATATTTTAAAATCCGTTAATCCGGACTTAAGTCCGTTCCCAATTCTATAAAAGGAACCAAGTCGGAGTTGGTTCCTTACGTGACTTTGATTAAGGTTTAAGAAAAAGGAACCAAGTTCTCATTTAATTTCATCATATGGACAATGACTTCAATGAAGCTCACCAGCTCACTTTTACCTGACATTTTGACGGGAAATAGTTGTTATTGGAAGAAGCACTTGTTGCTTCGAGATTCAGTATTGCTAGGTCTATCAATCAATAACTCAATTTTTTCAAAAATGTCACTCAGTTCTTTTGTGACAAGAGCTGTCCAATTGAGCTTGTTTGGTGCGAAATGATGAAAAAAATAAAAGATCAGATGTATCTAAAAGGAGATGAGTCAAAGGCGTTGTTTTTTTGTGTTTGTTTTTGTTTTTTGTTTTTTGTTTTCAAAACTTTGGAGGGCTCTAGCTCAGAAAAGAAACATTTGCAGCACATATTCATGTAGGAAAATAAAGCCTTATATAGGTGTATGTTGACCCCAAAAATACACTCCATAAGTTTGGCACTTAAGTTTTGCAACACCCTATATTCTTGATATTTTGCTCCCCGCCACCCTTCACAGAACACAACATCTTGACCATGCAAATTTTTAAAATCACAGTTTGACTGTAGAGATATTTTCCTCCCCCCCCCCCCCCCATTCAACGAAAAAGGGGGAAAATGGATCGCCTGTCTTTGATGTTCGTCGTATGCGCGTGCACAGATTGTTTGGCTTTACGACTGCCATTTTGGCTTTCTTTATAATGCGTTTTGTGGGTTTATTAATGGATTTTATGACTATTTGATGCCGCCAATGTAATTTTCAGGCGATTTTATATAAAAATCAAAACTCTATAGCGCTGTAGCAAAAGTTTGCAACAAACCCATTGAAAGCTGAAAAGAGAAAATTATTTGATAAGGCTCGATCTTTTTTACCCACATAAAGTATAGACAATAGATATTTCTAAATCCCTCCACCTTTTAAACGGCTTGTTCAGGGATCAAAAATGAGGTTGCGTTCTTTTGAAGTTAAACAAGCAGATAGTTCTGACACTACAGTGTCAGAGAAGGCGCACCTTGAGCAAATTTGGTCCTCATGAGTCAAATTCCATTTCCACCATCTCAAAAATAATGTGTCCAGCAAAAACCCGGGTCCGAACCTGGATGCGGCGAGTGGGTAGAGTTAGGACCACTACATACGATCTTATATGGGACAAACCCTTCGAATATTCCACCACCTCAAAAAAAATTGTCCAGCAAAAGTGAGGGTCCGAACCTGTGGGCGGCGAGGGGGGGGGGGGGGTAGAACCCCTACAGACAATCTTAGAACAATCCCTTCGAATTTTCCAACATCAAAAAAAAATTGTCCAGCAAAAGTTAGGGTCCGAACCTGTGTGCGGCGAGTGGAGGAGGGGGGAGAACCATTACGGACAATCCCTTCGAATTTTCTGACGACTCAAAAAAATTGTCCAGCAAAAGTTTGGGTCCGAACCTGTAAGCGGCGAGTGGGGGGGGGGGGGGTAACCACTACGGACAATCTCAAACCCTTCGAATTTTCCAACATCTCGAAAAAATTGTTCAGCAAAAGTTAAGGTCCGAACCTGTGCACGGCGAGTGGGGGGGGGGGGGGGGTAGAACCACTTCGGACAATCTTAGAACAATCCCTTGGATTCTCAAAAAATCATCTAAAAAAAAATTGTCCGGCAAAAGTTTGGGTCCGAACCGGTGTGTGGCGATTGGGGGGGGGGGGGGAGGTTAGGACCACTACGGACAATCTTAAACCAACCCCTCAGATGTTCCACCATATCTAGCAAAAGTTCGGGTCTGAACCTGTGTGCGTCGTGGGGGGGGCGGTGGGACCACTACGGACAATCATAGAACAAATCCTTCGAATATCCCACTGCACATCACTAAACGCACGTAATAAACAATCAAATACTCATAAAACAATTTTGAACCCCCTTTAGTAAAAAGGTAGTTAACGATATAGTATGTCCCGCAAAATAGGGACATGAAAAAGTGATCGGTAGTAAGAAGAAATCGGACCACCAAGAATCGATTATTTTTCATGATGTGTTAGAGTAGAGAAAAACAATGTTGCCATATTCCATTAGCTGGCACCGTTCTTTGGTTGCCCGGTAAAAAATTTGAACGTGAAGTGTGATGCCAAGTAAAACAAAGGACGCCATGGCAAAACGTAAGAAAAGATGAAGAAGTTACAGTGAGTCAAAAGACATCTCACCTAAATGTCCCCATGACGTCCCACGACTGGTGACAAAGCATTTGATCCGCGCACAATGGCCGAAATACGTTAATCAAATCTCGAAATGAAAAAAAATAAACTGTAGGGAATACCCTACGAACACTTTCTCACATCACTTTTTCTGAGGGAGACCCCCAGACCCCCCCCCCCCACCACTAAAGAATTCTGGAGGAGCCCCCCTAACCCCCTAAAGAATTCTGGGGGAGACCCCCAGACCCCTTTAGAATACTAGGAGAGCCCCCCAAAAACCCCCCCTTTAAATGCTGGGGGATACCTCCAGACCCCCCTTTAGAATTCGGGGGGAGATCCCCAAACCCCCCTCAAATTTAAAATATTTTCACCTCCGGACATAATATTTCTGCCTTCAATCCGAAGAGTTTGCAATTTTGTAGAGAAGCTGTAGGAATAGTTGCCTATTTTGTTATTTGAAGGCTAATTGAGAGCCTTAATCTGATGTTGCTTATAACAGGGTTTAGAGTAGGTAATTCAAGATTCCAATAAGTTTTTATTCTTTGAGCTGCATTCATTATATTTGCTCTTTGTTCTATTTTTGGGAGTTTTTTTTTCCCTTAGTTTTTATAGGAGGTCGAAATGTACTGATTCTTGCATTTCCTCCATTGAGTACTATGTTTGGTTTCTTCTTCCAAACTGTGGATATTCGAAAAAATTTTTTTTTTGTTTAATAGTTTAAACCCCCCCTTCAAAGATGTACTTAAGTCGTAGATTGTGCAAACAAAATTTCAACAAAATTCATTCAGCCATTTTTGATTGACTTTTCTTTATAAAATTAATTTTCCTTAAATTTTTCTATTTTTTGGTGTAATGAAACCTATATTGTTTTTAAAACAGCTTTAGACTTAAAAGTTGAATATTGTAGTAATACATTGAAAAGAAATTTCTGCCTAGGCTGGTTGCAAACGTTTTGATGCAATTTTCATCGAACTTAATTGAGTCATACTTGAATTACTTATTGCAAATATTATGTTTGTCTTAATATTTGCTTACAATTAGTTTCAAAAGATTTTTGCTCGATCGTACCTATATTGCCCCTCGAAACGGTCGTAAGGTTTTATGAGGACTGTACCAAAAAAATGTTTTAGTGCACACAGTGCAGTGTTTAGTGTTTTTTTTTAACACATTATGTTTGTGAACATTTTTGTCAAAATCAATCCCATTAATGATTGACTCCAAGTTTAAAATTAATTCTTCACTTTCATTTTTTTTTTTTTTTTGGTCAAACACCCTTTTTTGATTTTTTAAACTCTCTTAAGGGTTGTATATTGTAACTGTAAGGGCAAATTTTCTTTTGTAAACCAATTGTAGATTTTATTTGCCAGATTTTGTCAAAATCCATTGGACCAAACCTGAATTATCCGAAATAATAAGATTATTTTTTTATTTGCTTATATACCCATATTTTTTTCTCAATCGCACCTATATTACCTCTTGAAAAGGTCTCATCGGTTGTGTATGGTGATCAAGAGAGGATAATATGTTAGTACTTTGATAGTAGATTGTGTTTTAAAAAGTTTCATGAAAATTCATCCAGCCATTATTGATTGACTCCAAGTTTTAAGATTACTTAATTTCTCACGATAATTCCATTTTATGGATTGAGCGCACATTTTTTGTTTTTTTGAACGGTTTTGAGGGTTGAATATTGTAACTATAAGTGGTTTATTTTATAGTAGGCTGAATGTAGATTTTTTTCGCTAACTTTCATCAAAATTGATTGAACCAAACCTGAACTATCCCAAATAATAGGATTATTTTTTTATTTGCTCATATTCCCAAATTTTTTGCTCAATGCACCTATATTACCTTTAGAAATGGTTTTATCGGTTTTTTTTGGTGACACAGAGAGGAAAATATTTAAGTTTATTGATAGTAGATTGTGTGTACAAAGTTTTATCAAAATTCATGGAGCCATTATTGATTGACTCCAAGTTTTAAGATTGATTTCTCACGATAATTCTATTTTTCGGCTCGAGCGCACTTATTTTGATTTTTTAAACAGTCTGAAGGAATGAATAAAGGAACTATAAGTGGTTCATTCTATAGTAGGCTGAAAATAGATATTTTTTTGCTAACTTTCATCAAAATTGATTGAGCCAAACTTGAATTATTCCTTTTTTATTCATTTTTATCCATTTTACCATTGATTTTAATGAAAATAATTTTTTCCCCATAACTACCCTAAAAATCAAAATTTCAAAAAAAAAAAAAAGTACCTCTGGGGAATCTAAAAAGCAACAACTGTGCAAAATCTTGGTGCATAAGGATCAATGGTTCAAAAGTTATGCCCAGGTACGGTGACGGACTGACGGACTGACGGACAGACGCCACAGTTTTTTTTTACATAAATCTCTCTAAGTCAAAAAGGGGGTTAAGAAATAGAAAATATGATGGAAGGATGTTCTTATGGATGGTATTAGACATGATAAGAGGCAATTACTTTGACTAAATCATGATTGACTTTGTCCTGAGAGGCCAACTATCGCAACAAAATACCTTGAAAATCTCTGCGCCAACGCAATACAATACTTTCTCAATTTTTCTAATTTCATTTGAGTGAGAAAGTAAAAATACAATCACACCATCTCCGTCGGATGTAGACTTTTAGGCATGACTGATCCAACCTCAACATACCTAATCAGTCTCTAATTCTGATTATTAGCGTTAAAAATATTTTTGGCTCAAATTAGCGCTCTCACCTCAGTATCAGTAAAAACCGATGCGCTGACATAATTTTTTGAAGAATTTGATGAGATCATACAATTTTCAGAAACGCATGGCGCGTTGAGTCATTTTGCAGCAAAAAAAAAAGCGTCATAACTAATTTTAACCAAATTGTGGTGCACGACTTTAATTTTCAGCAAAAGTATAAGCACTAACTCAATTTTCCCCCTTTTCTCCAATGCCGTATTGTTTTCTTTTTTTCTTATAGCGTTTGAAAATGTTTTTGCTCAAAACTGTGCGCTCACTCAAGTTTCAGTAAAAAAAAAGCACGTACGCTGACATAATTTTCAGAAGAAATTGACTCGGTAACACAAATTTCAGAAAGAAATGGAGCGCTGATTCATATTTCATCATATGACGCTAACTTAACTGTCACCAAATTGTGAGGCGCAATCCCAATTTTGTACAAAAGTCTAAGCGCTAAACTTTTAGGCATGACTGATGATGATCTCCGACAAAATAGGTGACTGTCAAAGGTTAGCGGACTACCAAACTATATGATTAAGGAACCAGTTTGAGTGTCTCAAGATACTTTGAGACATATAAGGAGAGTGACAGCTTGAATCAACATAGGTAGTACAACAGATGTAGCATAAGGTAGCATAAGAAATCAGGAAGTTCCTGGAGTACTAGAAATTTTCTTGTAAATAGAGAAAGAGCGAAATAACTGCATTGAATAAATGATGCCTTGAAGCGCTAAGTCATTTGACGGGAGTTGCCAGACTAAATAAAATGTCAGAAAATTTTACCGCAAAGCACATTTCTTTAAAATTGAAAGAGGGCTGACTTCCTTTAGGACCTTCAAAAACCCAAAAAAGTAGAAGTAGAGAAATAAGAAGCATTTTCCCTTTTTTCGTTCTGAATAGGACTAAGAAATTTCACATACAATAACAACATGATGGAAATATAAAGCAAGTCAGCACATCACACTATTCAGAGGTCCCCATTGTTGAACCTTTGAACTCTTACCAATTCACGAGTCATAGCTACTATAAACGCAAGCATAGTAATTTTATTACGTTGAGCGTAAACAAATAGCTGAAAATTTTATAGGAAATATGGAGGAGGTTAGGGCAGGGACCACTATGGAAACAACGACATCAGGGCTGAATAATAAGAGATCCTCTTCGATGTGCAGAATTTTTTGGGAATTAAATGAGAATTCTGAGTATTGAGATAAGGAATGTTCAGAGTTCTTGCTGTAGGGGCTTTCCGTTTTGCGTTTGACCACACGCTATAATTAATTATAATAAATTTCATTTACATGCAAAAAAAAAACATTCAGAACGGCAAATGATTGGTTCTCTTGATCACCTAGAATATATACCGGGAAAATTTGAAATAATCAAAAAGTGAGGTTGGAAATTTTTGACATAGAATAACTTTAAAAAAACGTCAATCAATGAACATGAAATTTCTCCCAACCAACTCAGAATTCAGTCGTGGCTGGGAGAACATTAACTTTTCAAATGAAATTAGCATAAAAAAAAAACAGGACACAACCTAAATTTCACGACATCAAAAAAGCTCATTTCGCCATTTGATCACAAGGGGGCGTAGTATACTCTATTGAGTATCAGGGTGATTTCAATAGGCGCACGTTGTGCCAACGGTGCGCCTAAAAGTGTCATTTTCGGAAAAGCCGTGATTCTAAATAATAAACAGTTTTTTTTTCTTCTTTTTTTCTTTTTAACAGCACTTATTGCGATTGTCACGATGCATGGGCGCCCGGGGGGGGGGGGGGAAGAGGGGGGACTTTCCCCCCCCCCCCCCGGAATTCAAAAAAATCAAAATTTCACTATGAAAAATGAAAGGAAAAAAGAAAATGAAATTAAAATGACAGTTAATCAAAGGAGTAACAGTTGAGACACTTCATTACTAGTTTATATTGTAATTTTAACTATAATTTTTTTCAAGGAATAATAAATTTATATTTTTTTTTCTATCGTTATCATCGTCGCCCCTTTTTCCATTATTCAAACACGTCAAAATTGTTATTATTATTTGATACACCCCAAAATGGGTTGATAATTGTACACTATTTGAGTGAAAAAAAAAAGTTTTCCCTTTTTACACGGAGGGGGGGGGAGGGGTCCCCCTATACCTTCCATTGTAGTTAAAAAATTTTGCCCCCCCTTGGAAATTTTTCTGCGGGCGCCCATGTCACGATGTGGATATGTAATATACATAAATGGAACACTTGCGAATTCATGAACAAATAATCCTTTTAAAATACAGAACTTACCATTTCAGGTGCCCTTTACACGTCAAGCATTCTAGGGGTATAGATTAGTAGGTGTGGAGGTTTTAAAACGTTTGTGGATTTTAATTCCCCCTCCCCCATTTATTTTGTTAAAAAGTATCGAAAGTTTACAGTTAAAACTAAGCCATTATTCATTATAACGCATTGTAATATTATTTTTTTTTCTATTGCCGTCGGTCGATATCATTTTTCGGGTTGGAAAAGCAAAGTTCCATATGGACCTATAATTTCCAAAATTTGAAGAAGCTTCCAGTAAAAAAAAAATGTACACGCGAGAAACTATTTAGGATAGGTAAATAAATTATTCCAGAGTCAATTCCATAGCCGCAGCGAGGAGGCTGTCCAGGGGTGGAAGACACGTGACAGCCCCTCTCACTTTTTAGAGCTATTAATGCGAATTTTACCACCCTCCCTTTGTTCTGGATTTTAAACACCTTTTTTTCAAAAAAACGCCCAAAATTTCCTCAAAAATCCCTTTATTGCATTGACGCTCATAAAGGGGTTTTCAATTTGCCGATCCCCCAGAATTTCAAATGTTTCCAATGACCAAGACCTGTTTAGTGTGACGTCATGAAAAAAATTGGTTCCAAAAAAAAAGGGTCCGCCTCACTCGCGCTCTCGTGGGTTTTCCCACATGAAACACGATCCAAATTTTCAAATACAAGTGCTAGTAAACAACATGTTCTTTGCACCAGTTGTGTTTATCACACCATTGGGTTCCACGTCCCTTATACAAATTTCCGATTGTTTCAATGAATTTTCCGATAGGATATATATTCCCGACTTTTTTTCCCATAGAAATAATCGAAATTCCATAGAGACAATCGGAATTCGTTTTAGATTCAAGCGCGCTGACTATAGCAACGGTAGGTCTCATGATTAAAATAAGGCGAAATCATCTATGGTTCTATTCTTACAGTTTTCACAGCCACTTTTTTTTCAGTGTTAAATATGAGCCCGCTACCACAAACTTTTTGAAACATCGCGCATCAATGCACAATCACAGTTATATCGGGAAGAAAGTCCTATGTTTTGTCCTTGTCACACTCACAGTTTCTTATGAGCACAAAATTCTAGGATATAGGCTCATCAGCACCATCACGACATGTGTTATACCTCGAACAATAGCTTCGATACGAAGAGAAGTTGGAATGATTGAGTGTCATGGCGGTGATACCCCCATAAGAGACCGTGAGTAAGACGGGGACAAAACGTAGAACATCTTTCGGTATAACTGTGATTGTAAATTCGCTTGTGATTTTTTAGGAATTATGTTAGAGTGAAAAGATACTGAAAAATACGGGGAAATCTAATGGTGCAATAAAATTTGAGAAAACTGTTCTTTAACTAGCATGAATTTGCGTTCAAAAATTTGGATCTGATTTCTTATAGGTAAATCAACGAGAGTGAGAGATAGAGCATTTTTTTGGAACCAATTCTGATCGTGACGTCATCACTAAACAGGTCTACTTAAGGATATGAATGAGTCCCTCTCTTTTCTATACCCCTCCCGCTCTTCATCAATACCTCGCCGTCGCTTCTTTTCAAAACCCCTCGTCAAACAGATTTTGACACATTTATGAGTCTTTAGACCGTGCGCGGCCCGACCGCTTAATGCACCGTGAAGAAATCTTGTGACCGATGGAGCCCAAAGGCGAGGGGCAAAGAGGGTTCCTGCGGGAGTTTCTCCACCCCACTCCTGCCTTGGAATTTTGACTCATAGGTTGGCACAAATGACTTAGGTTGCTGGACCTGTATGGAATTCTCGTTCAAAGGAATTCGACTTTGACGCTTAATAACTTATTAAAATTAACAGGAATACCGAAACTTTTACAATTTTAAAAAATAGACGCCGAGACCTCCTGGATTGCAGCAATAAATTAACGATTAATGAGACCATTTTTAAGAAAACACGTTTTTAATTTTTCAAACCTTTCCCGCCAAGGTTTTGCCATAAGCAAAGCATGCAACCTATATATTAGATGTGAAAATGAAAACAAAAAGCGTGCCGTATATATACGGCACGTTTAAAAATTAAACGTGTCTGAGTACTCTGAGTGTGTGATTGTACGGACTCAAAAATTTCGCGAAAATACACAATACGATATGAGCATTTAAGTTTTTATTATCCTGAAAACTAAATCTTCAAAACACACACGGCCACCAGAGGGCGCCTCTAAACTGTTTTTATTATTCATTTTTTACAGCAAAACGAGAGTAAGAAGCTTGCCATGTCCTCCGTTTGGCATGCTTTAAAAAAAAAAAAAAAAAAAAACAAAACAAAAAAAAAAAAAAACATAAACAAACAAAAACTACCTTTTCTACGTTTTTTAGTTCGACAGTAAAAATATTTCTAGCATGATGCAACTGAATCCCTTTTCCAGTAAATGAATTGCAATTAACATATATTATATATAATATATATTATATATATATATTATTATTTTATATATATATATTATATATATATGCTTGAAGTCAAGCTTACAATTTTTTGCGATTTTGAAGTAGCTCAATTCTACGCGAATCGAAAATTTTAAAAAAATTTAAGTGCTGAGTTTGCAATCCAGGCTTACGAAAAAAAAAGTTTCCAAACGAAAGAAATATTACGGATTATTAATTAATTCGTCAATTAATATTAAATTTTTAAGGTTGGGACTCTGGATTCCATCAGCCCCTTCGGCCCGCCCCTTGTCAGAATTTTTTTTTTCCCGGGAAAGCAATTTTATGAGATTGCTCCTCACACGAGGGAAACAACTGATGCGCAAAATTCTTCACCAATTACAGAAATGGGCAAAACGGGTTCATCTTTGGGAAAAATTTTTTTTCAAATACTATTCCTTCGTGAGACTTGCTCGAAGCGAAGATCGTATGTACCTAGTTTGTAAATCAAAATTTAGATGGCTTGAAACGACGCAGATATATTTCGACAGATGCAAGTTACAACTCTGTAGCCGGTTGGCCGGGAAAGTAAAAAGGGGCCACTATAAAACATGCACCGATAAAAAAATTTTATTCCTCAACGGAGGATACTAGCGCGTATTCCGGGTAGTATCCTTTAGACTGGTAGGGGGTAAAGCGTTCCGTTGTGTTGAAATTTGTCGTATAGCAGGCGGACTTTTGTCGTATAGTTTTAGTATTTGACAGCGGATGTTACAGCAATGATCCTTTCCCTCCCACTACTCATCACTCCCTACTCCCGTATCGCTTCGTATTCCAAACTAACCAGACGTGTAGACTCGTTTTCACTCACTGCACGAATACTCAGCCCAGTGGTGGATTGTTCAATGTGACATGAATGGATTACTTTAATTTGAAACTATGTAAATTAATAGCTTTTTTGGCGAGAGAGTCTCGATATTCTTTCATTGGTTTAATTGGCAAAAAAACACAGATTGCCCAAGCCGGTTTTGAGAGTTTACGCCTCGATAAAAGATTCGATATGCTTACAATGGGGCTCTTGCAAACTTTTGCTACAAGCAAATAAGTAGTTAACTCTGTTTAAAACCAGCAAAAATCACGAAAATTACACACAAAAAAATCTAATAATACAGCAATGAACTCAGATAGCAGATGCGGATCGCACGATCGCAACGATAGCATCAAAATAACCCACCACACCGAAAAATTGAGTGACGATTCTATAGTCGGGCCAATATAAGTTGACACCTGAAGCAGAGAGAAAATAATGAATAAAAATGGAAAAATGAAACAATGCACTGAATGCGGCACCCCCTGTCATGACGGAGCACGCCGCTTGACAAGGGTCGGTTCCACACTGCGTTGCCGCATAGTGCAAACCTGCCTGATTCTTCAGGTGTCAACTTATATTGGCCCGACTATACTGATTATGCGATTTCGTCCATCGCGCCGTTTGATAGAATTTAGTCACAACAGGACTTCCGAATAACGCAGCAATATCGGGTTTGGAGACTACCGACCTAGGTCAGGTATAATTATATAGCATAGAGTAAGAAGAGGAACAGAAGCGAAACTCCCATAAGAGACAATGGGTCACTCGGATAGGCTTGACTTTGCTTAGCTGGTTAGTACGCGAGGAACCATTTTAAAAAGCCGGCGAGCGGAACGGGTGTCTGAGCCTGACATGACGCCTGAGAAAACATTATAACTTTGTCTTTGTTTACATACTGGTGGACGTGGACCACTGTCAGTGGCGTAAACTTGGGATTATTATTGGGGGGGCAAACCAACTTTTGAGAGATGCACTATGGGGGGTCTGGGGGGGACACCCCCCAGTGAGAGGGGGGGTTCCGGGGGTCCTCCCCCGGAAAAATTTGAAAATTCAGGCTCTCTCAGACGTTATTTTAAGCAATGTTATCGCATACAAATGCCACAAAATTTAAACAAATTAAAAATAGATTTTACGTTTATTTTCTTCATTTCTCAGGCAAAAAGAGAACTTTTCAGCTAGACTTTCAGCTTATTGATAAAGGTGATATTTCTAGGCTTTGGGAAACTGTTCCTCACGGTTAGAAGTCATCTGGAAATTTAAAACTGCAGTAAATGTAATGTTCCACTTAGTGGCGTAAAATTTTAGATTCTTTTTGAGGGGAGGGGGTAGCAAATAGTCCGATACTTTGGGGAATCTGGGGGGAACATTCCAGTAACAGGGGGTCCGGGGGTATTCCCCCCGGGGAAAAATTTGAACTTTTGGGTTCTCTCAGACTATATTTTATGCAATCAAATCTTTCAAAAATAACAAACCGACAGAACAGAAGTTAGTAGACTCAATGTATATTTTCTTTATTTCATTGACAACAGAGGAATTTTTCACTTTAGATTTACTTTAGGCGCAGTTTCAGGGTAAAATAGAGCCACTTATTCTTGCCAATGTTTGCTTCTCGGTTCCTGTAATTATTCCTTTTTTCCCTTTTATTTTGTTGTATTTTTCCGTCTTTTTTTTCTACCTTCCTTTTTTCCCTCCTCTTTTTCATCAAATTTTTGGGGGGGGGGCAAAATGATACTTTGCCCCCCCTTCTCAAATATTGGAGGGGCAAAAAGGTCATGCCCCCCTAAGATTACGCCACTGACCACTGTACTAACCAGATTGGCCATGGCACCGTGACTCAAACCAGGTCGCAGTTTCGCTCCTGTTCCTGTTCCTCTCCTTATTCTATGACAATAGTCCGTTTCATTAGAATAGTGATGCGTTTTTTTATTCTCCGGAGCGCGCACCGGTGCAGCTCCGGTGCACCGGAGTGTTTTTTTATTCCGGTGCTCCAGCACCGGAGCGCACCGAAGTGTTGTTTCATTAGCGGTGCGATGCGCCTGACTAAATAACTTTACAAAAGCCCGGGTTTTTGTGCCTTAGAGAGTTTTCCCAAAAAATGAGAGATTCTCGGGATTCTCGAGCAACATGGGCGAGTTTTCCCCTTTCCACAGCCGCCATCTTGAATTTGAAAATTTTGAAAAATGGAAGTCGGATTCGTTTTGCTCGACCCTTATAACCCCCGCTGTCAAAATGCAATTCCAAACGGTTAAACGGTTTAATATAAAAGTCTCCATATCACAGGACGTAATTTCAACGTCCTTAAAGGATTCTAATTCAACATACCATGACATTATCAAATCAACAGCCATATAATGTTGAATCAACTTATTACAAGACGCCGATTCAACGTCCTGGATCTCCCGAATTGACGTCCATTGCAACGTTAATTCAACTAAAATCTTTTGTTACCTACATTGACAAATTATGTTGCTATTTTAAACAATGGGGCAGTTGCAAGGGTCTGGAATGTTGTGTTTTTTATAAAGAAAATAATAGTACTTGATGAGCTGAGAACAATGGTGCCCTTGGTTTTTTTCATCAGAGTCCCGGTTTCGGAGATACAGACGTGTAAAGGGTCCCCGGTCAGTTGACCTACAGATTTTAGGCCTGCAAGAAATTTGACCTACAACATTCAACCTACAATACTTTAGTCTAAATTATTTTGCCTACACTACAATTTGACCCACACGGCTTTTTACCTAATATGCATTTGGCCTTACGTTGATTTTAGTCAAGTGACACCTTCATGTTTTTTAGCCTAAAAATTTTACTACAGGTAGTACCAACTGAGGTCTACAGGTTGTAGTTGTGGCCAATCGCTCTGAGGTAGATTCGAAGAAAATATCAACATTTTCCCTTTTTTCCCCTCATTATAAACTTCAAATATTAGAAAACTCTGACAAGCCAGTGTGTTTTTATATGTATCTGGTATTTGCACAAGATCATTGATGGATTTGGGATTCGGAGGGAGGTCTCTTTGACGCATCCGTTTCATAATTCGCTTCATACTTTCTCGTGGTGGGATTTGAGCCAGCACGAAGACCTAATTAACTGTCAATTTAAGATTAAGATGAGGCATTTTGCTATGGTTACCTATGATAGTGTAACATCTGATATATTTTTCGCTCTAAAAAGAGTCTATGATTGAAATGAGAGTATGACCGTTCATAACTTGAAAAAAAAGGAGGCTGCTTTAAATTTTTTTATTTTTTTAGGATAAAAAACATGAAGGTCTTACTTGACTAAAATCAACGTAAGGTCAAATGTATATTAGGTAAAAAGCCGTGTGGATCAAATTGTAGTGTAGGCAAAATAATGTAGACTAAAGTATTGTAGGTTGAATATAGTAGGTCAAATTTCTTGTAGGCCTAAAATCTGTAGGCCAACTGACCCGGGACCCGTGTAAAGTTGTATAAAATCGTGTGTGTAGTGACGTCACTACGGGGAAATTCCCATTCGAAACAATGTATTTCGGGCCAAAATCTCATCTCTAGAACAATGGGACTTGAGGAGAAACCAAGGGTATCTTTGTTCTCAGCTCATCTAGTACATTCATTTTCTTTATAAGAAACTTATAATTTTAGACCCTTGCAACTGCCCCATTTCGATGACAGTATTACAAAAACAATCTGTCTTTTCAGCATATAATAATCGATGTTGGTTCAACATACGGTTTTTTTTGAAATAGTATAAAAAAAAAAAACATTTAAATTTACTTTAGGCTGCCAAACCAGCAGACTGCTATCGATGTGCAAAGAGCATCTTTTGAAACAGTTCAAGCTACATCGACGGGTTGCAAAACTAACCTTCGGGACGACTATTACTGCAGAAAAACGCTATGTTATTTGAACGACTAAAATGGATGTTCCCTTAACACCTTTTTTTTCAGTGTAGGGCGGGAAACTAAAGGGGGAAAGAATGGGACAAAACTCGTGTGTTGCTCCTGCCTACGCCACAGCCTGATTGACAGCATGTGCCAAGATTTTCGGAAATACATTGAAGTAAATGGGAAAATTACTTTTTTTTTAATTAATTAAAAATGCCAAAAAATATTTTTCCATAAAAGTTAGTGCCATTTGAAAGCTCTTGATATGTATGGAGGGTGGTCCAAAAGCCCCGGGACGGCTTCATAATTTTTGAATGGCTGCAGAAAAAAAAAAAAAAAAAAAAAAAAAAAAAAAAAAAAAAAAAAAACTTGGGGGATTTTTATAACTTGATAGGAACTACTTTTTGGCGTCCCCAAAAAATTTCCCGGGGGGCGTCAGTAAAGGGGGGTTTCGGCCCCAAACTAAAAATTTTTCAAATGGCAACCCCCATCTTGCGATCCCTTTGTTTGAAAGGGCATAAACTTCCAAGACTTTTAGCTTAAACCGCAGGTCAATATCGTTTTTAGTTTTCGATATATCGATAAGGTCAAAGTTCGATTTGGACCCATTTTCAAACCATCATTATTATTTTCTAAAAAAATGGGAAATTTTAAAAACTAGGAGTCCAAATACTCTTAAAATCAAGTTCTTTTAAAAAAAAATTACGGCTTGGACACAACTGTAGTCAAAAGTAGGTTTTAGAGCCCCCAAAAGTTTTTGACATTTTGGCCCCTCAGGGGTGGATATCTCAAAACTTCCGTGGGACGACGTGGGGTGATACATCGATGAAAAGGGCATACAATATTAAGCATTTTGGAGCGCAAATCGAAGGTCAATATTGTTTTCCGCATTCGAGGTATCGATTGTTAAAGTTCGATTTACAAAACGATATCGACCTTCGAGGAGGACAAACTAACACATTTTGTGATTTTCTCCACCTATCATCCAAAATTGAATAGACTAAAAGCAGACCAAGGGAAAGGGGCGGGGGCGTGGTGTCGTCGGGGTGGATTTTCGAAGAATTGGTTCTGGTGCTGAAAGAAGCAAGCACCATAGAACGCCAGTAAAAATATACTAGATATATTGTCCTCCGAGGGAGCGAGCGCACAATGGATTTTCCCTAGTCCGCAATCCAGTCTCGGAAAATAGTTGCCTTCACCGCTCCAGTGATTTTCTTATTTAGCCACCCTAGCTGTTGGCCTGACTTTTTCCACGACCCTGGTGGCATGCACCAATCAAGCGTTTATCATGCCCGCGCAGGGGTGGCCACGGTATCATAATCGAGCTGTGTTCCTAACATCGCTCAGTTACGTGTCACATGTACGTAGCTGCTCGGTATCCAGCTGGTAACCGCTCATTTTGGGGCCGGGGCCAAGGTACTTATATTTAACAGGTATGCTCGACTCACTTCCCGCGCCATCTTCAGTGGCGCGAAAATCAAAAGCAGAATCCAAGATGGCCGACAAAAAAGAAAACACTGGACAATTATATCTTTGTAATAGAATTCACAGAGAAATAATCAAATCAAATAAAATAGACAAAGCAAAAAAAAACACTAAATAGTGAGTTCCACTTCCATCCATCTTCATAACAAACGTACTCCTGATCATGTCCCCCGTCATGTCTAGTGAATTTTTCTATCGTCAGCCATCTTTGATTCTGCTTTTTTGATTTTCGCGCCACTGAAGATGACGGGAAAGCGAGTCGAGCATACCTGTTAAATATAAGTCCCTTTGGGGCCGGGGCCGTGTATGCGGTTTTTTATCAAGTCATCCGTTTTTTTTTCCGCGCATATGTTTATTCAACTGCGAACAATAAGTCATGGAACACGATGCATACTTGATCAATTGATAGTGCGACCTCGACATAATTAATGTTTTTGGGGACATTTCCCTCCAGATGTTTATTGATTTTGTGATGATTTTCTCGCGGCAGATGAAGAACGAGAAATTCTCTATCTCTCTTGTTGCTCAATTGAAACACGCAAGTTAGATCAAAATAGACTATGGGGATGAAACCATCTCTTTTTTCCTCTGTCACTTCATACGTTCAAATGAGAAATGAGAGTGATAGACGAAAGTAGAAAAAAAAAGATATTTTATTCTTTCCTCTCTCCATTAAAACATGTTTGTTAGACAAGGATAGACACTGGGATGAAACCCCCTTTTTTTATCTTTTTCCACTCATTCGCTCAATCAAAGAAAAAAAGAGAGAGATAGAGAAAATTAGAGCAAAAAAAATTGCTATCTCTAGCTTTTTCCTCTCTCCATTAAAAGTGTAAAAAAAAGGAAAAAAAAGGACAGATAGCAGGTAAAAAAAAGGGGGGCTCTATCTATTTTTCTTTAATCACACATTCAACGGGTAATTGAGAGGGGGGAGAGAGAGAGAGAGAGGGGGGAGAGGAGAGAGAGAGAGAGGAGGAGAGAGAGAGAGAGAGAGAGAGATGGAAAAGTACCTGGTTGCGCCAGTGCTCGGGGTATACAGTATATATAAGGTTTACGGAAAATACCTGATCCATTCCTTCAAAATTTAAAAGTTTAATCCCATATCTTGTTACTCGCGAGTATCAAAGTTGCCTTCGTCGTGCTTTTTCCTTTCTCAACTTCCAAAGTTTCCGGTCAAATTTTTGCTCTTCGGAATAAACATATAGCTTCAGCCGTAAAAATGATGCAAGTGAGCAAACTTATCTTCTTCTTTTTGGTTTCCACGGTTCACAGCGCCGCCAGCGGCACCTTTTCAGGAAGTTTTAAGAATAAGGATAACTCAACAATTGACTATAAGTGCGATAAAAAATGCGTCGAATCAGGAGGATGCCTAAGTGCTGGTGCAGACAAGGTGAATACGTTGGAGACAATGACACCCAAAACTGGTTGTGATAGTATACTCAAAGGCAAATTGCCAAGGGGAAAGTCATAAGGTGGACAAGAGGGTACTACCACCACTTTGTCAACCCTCGGGGCCGCTGGCAAAGCAAATTCTTTGGGGCGTGTGCAAGACAACCAATACCTAAAATAAGTAATTACTAAGCAGGGCTGCCGTTTTGCGTATAATCAATGCTATTTTTCTATTCACCGATGATTCCACCGGTTGAGAAAAGATTACACAGTTCAATTCAGTGCATGACTATAAAAACTAAAATATTCGCATCTGTAATCTTTTCTCAACCGGTGGAATCATCGGTGAATAGAGAAATAGCATTGATTATACGAAAAACGGCAGCCCTGTTACTAAGTAGTAAGGAGTAAAGTAATACGAGTAAAAAAGAGAAATGTTCCCTCCCCTTCCCCCTTTGATTTTATGATTTTCTATTTTTTGTTTCTCCTTTTGGCATTTACAGTCATCTTGTGATTTTGTATCGGAGTATTATGGGGTATTGAACCTTGGACCCCGATTTATGGCCGAGAGTCACAGATACTAATTTCGTCCAGGACCGAAATTTTTAACATATATTGTTAATAGTTTACTCTCCATAGTTTTTTGCGTCGTGCACCAAGAACCGGAACATTCGTCCATGATAAATGTGATTTCTCTGTCTGAATTGAGAATAAGACTCAATAGATGTCGTTACGCTTCACTTTTATAAAGATTTGACTTAACGAAGATTCCAGGCAAAACTATTTCAGATTTCAATCTGATGGATAGCGCCACTAGTCGTTTTTTGGGAAAAAGTCGTATTTTTGACCTTTCAAACTGAAACCATAGATACGACGCAAAATCCAACGGAACATTCAAAAATCTTTTTATGGATTTTTAAGCCCAAAACGAGCGAAATTGGTTTAGAATTAAAGCCGTTAATTAAAAAATTAATTTCTCCATAAGCTTAGTGAGTGAGGGGAGTACAACATGTCTATCTGCCTCACTCGCACTTATTTCGAGGTTTATATGAATTTCCGTACGTTATAATTTCCTGCTTTATTTTTGAGTATTTCAGCTTTAAACTTTTAAGATGTCTTCCTGAAATATGCTAGCAGGTGCTGACTTTCCTCGAACTTGTGTTTTAGCGAAAAAAAACACAAATTTGAGGAACGTCAGCACAAGCGAGCATACTTCAGGAAGATATCCTGGTCCCTTGGTTGCGACCAATTTTTTTACTTTCTTTTCTTTTTCTTTTCATACTTGTTATTATAATCTAATATTATCTTTTAAAATTAACTTTGTTCCATTATTGTAATATGAAACCAGTTCTGCCAATAGCCGTAAATTTGGCTGGCAATTCGTTTTAGTAATGTAATAAAAAAATAATAAAATGGTTGAAATTGAAAAAAAAACGTCTGATCTCTTATGCTAATTTTTACACAGGATCCAGGAATTTATCCTTTTCTCTCTTCTCCCATTGAAATGCGTGTGGTAGAAAAGGAAAGATTAGGAGCAGTCACGCGATTTTCGCCCCATCTTCTATCCTTTTCTAATACATGCGTTCTCATGGGAAAAGTGAGAGAAGAAACAGTATCTTGGACGGTTTCCGCTTCCGTTTTGCGTATGAATACGACAAACTTGCCTGATTTTTACAGTTTGTATATTAAAAAAAAAAAAAAAAAAAAAAAAAAAAAAAAAAAAAAAAAACAGCTCCGAAAAACTCGAGTTTGACTTCGCATTTCGAAAAACTCTGAGACACGAGTTCCTTTTTTATTTTTTTTTTTTTTTTTTATTTATTTTTTTTTTAAAAAGGGGCATCTTTTAGGGCGGTTGCAACATTCTGGACCACTTCAGGAGGGCGGATGCGGGGGTCACCACACCGCCCCCCCTAAATCACACACATTTCTCGAATGGCGACCCCCGATTTTTATTACATAACATAATAGAAAATAAAAGTCCAAGCATTTTTGGGGCAAACCGCAGGTCGATGTCGTTTTTCGTGTTCCAGATATCTGCAGTCAAATTTCAATTTTGACCCATTTTCGCATGAAAGACTGCATATGGATACTGGATAGTCAAAAACCGTGAATCCCGTTCGGCTTGGACCAGTCCTGTGCCATTTAAATCGAATGACATTTTTTTCAGGACGTCATGATAATTCGAAAAAGCCAAAATGACATCCAAGCAAAAAAAAATTGACCAAGGGGGGTTTGGGGGGGGGGGGGGGGGGGGGAAGACCCCCATTCGAGCGTAACTCTGACAAAAAATTAGACTCCGGCCACGATAGGTCTCGTAAGGTCATTTACTAAAATCGGATGGACTCGAAATTCTTTGAGTGAGTACCAAAAAGCTTTTGCTAGCAGCCAGTCCAAACCGAATTGCGATACATCAATTATTCCCGAGGTATCGATTTTCAAAGACTCGAGGGGGGGGGGGGGGGCAGAACGCATAAAAGAGCGCTAGATAGGCAAAAGTATCTACTGTGAATCCCGTTTGGCTTGGACCAGTCATGTGCCGTATAAATGAAATGAGCCCATTTTGGGACTATGCTCTGTTCGGGAAAAAAGTCCGAAGGGGAAATCAGGAGAAACGCACTATATTGCAACGCAGCGGTTCCTGTGCCGTCGATTTTCAGCTATTTCGTTCGTTCGCAGGAGACCGGCCTTTCAGACCCTTTTATTTGAACAGAAGACAATACCGTGAACTGACCAATTACACAGTCCTTTGAACGCCCACTTGAAAATTCAACTTTTGCGGCATCCGCGAATTTTGAATAACCCATTTTAAATTTAAATTTTACTCAACACACAAAGAAAAAAAATACCTAACGGCGGTTCAATATGTAATTTTTCAAAGATTTTAGCACTCCTCTTTGAGTGATTTCTGAAAGCCGACATCTTTGGAAAGTTTCTTATTGACCTGCCATTAGGGATCATTTTTCTGTGCGCATTGAGTAGAATTTAAATTTAAAGTCGATTATTCAAAATTCGCGAATGCCGCGAAAGTTTAATTTTTGATTGGGCGTTCAAAGGACGGTATAATCGGCCAGTTCACGGTATTGTCTTCTGTTCAAATAAAAGGGTCTGAAAGGCCGGTCTCCTACGAAGGAACGAAATAGCTGAGAATCGACGGCACAGGAACCGCTGCGTTGCAATATAGTGCGTTTTTACCCGACTTCTCATCGGACTTCTTATCCCGAAGAGAGTATAGATGATGTCCCGGAAAAGCTTGATGCCATCCGAAAAAAAAAAAAAAAAAAAAAAAAAAAAAAAAAAAAAGCAATTATATAAGATCTCGCGCCCTTTCTGGCACAGGAGGAGACACGAAAAAGGTGGGCTTAACTGCACAGCACCTTCCCCGAAAATTTTGGAAAATTAACTATCAAAATACGATGGAAAGAAAAAAAAAAATCCAACCTTAAATTTTTAAAGGGCATGATAGCTGATAGCTACGGACCGGTAGAGTATAAATGGTAGAGTGTAATTCACGTGAGTATTGTTGCGAGTAAGAAGTCGGCAAAATTTTTGAGCGGAGCCGACTGCATTGAAGGTCTGGCAGGTGGGGAGGAAGACTAGCCATCACGATTCAAATGATCAATGGTGGTGATGCTTGCCTTTGCTATCCTAATACTTCTGCTGCGTTTTCGGCATTTTATAAACCCCTTACACAGCTGTATTTACAGTCAGAATGACCTTCTATGTTGCCCTAATACCCTGCCACGTTTTGTCAAGTTTTGAGATCTTCAGGAATGCGCTTCGGCCGCAACACATCCTTAATGTATTGCATACAATTTAAAAGTTTGGGGGTAAGGAACAGGGCAACGCAAGTCATCCCATTTCTTTCGTTACTTTCTCTTATACAGGGTGTAAAAAAAAGGAGCTGCTCCGAATAACTCTAGTTTGGGTTCGAATTCCAAAAAACGCTGAAACACGGGTTCTATTATTTTGAGGGGGACATATTTTAGGGGGGTTGCCAAAATTTCTGGCTGCCCAATGGGGGCGGACCACAGGGTCACCGTCCCCTAAATCACATTTCTCAAATGGTGACCCCTAATTTTTACTACATACTTTTTAAAAAACATAAAAGTCTAAGCATTTTGGCGCAAACCACAGGTCGATATCGTTTTTCGTGTTCCAAATATCTAAAGTCAAAGTTCAATTTTGACCCATTTTCAAAAACTCATAACTCCCACTAAAAAAGTCGGAATTAAAAAGAAATATTAGCTCAAAATACTCAACAAAACGAGAGCTTTTCAGGAAAAAATACAACTGTCCAAGAAACATGATTTTTTTTTAGGCTTCAAAAAAAAAATTCGAAAATGTCGAATATTTCGAATCAGCGATATTCTTGTAAAACGGCTAGAATCGACGATTTTGGCTTGAAACTGTTTATTGAGTCCAAATGAGCGATCTAGCTCTCAAAAGTCCCCAACACCTTATTAAAGCCCGAGAGAGAGAGGGTTTCCAGACTGAATTTAGCAGTGTTCTCAATACTGAGTTTGATCATTTTAATGGTGATTTTGAGACTTTCTTGTGCTGTTAAGCGCAATTTATTGCTGATTTGGACACAGCCAACAGGTTCCAAGCCAAAATTGTCGATTCTAGCCCTTTTACAAGAATATGCTGATTCAAAATTTCGAAAATGTTGAACTTTATTTTGAAGCCTAAAAATCAGGTTTCTGTGACAGTTGTATTTTTTTCTGAAAAACCTACTTGTTTCTTAAAGTATTTGAAACTAATAAATTGATTAAATTCCGACTTTTTAGTGGGAGTTGTGAATTTTTTAAAATGGGTCAAAATCGAACTTTGACTATATCTCGAACACGAAAAACGATATCGAACTGCGGTTTGCGCCAAAATGCTTAGACTTTGATGATCTTTAAAGTCATGTAGTAATAATTAGGGGTCGCCAATTGAGAAAATTTTATTTAGGGGGCGGTGACCCCGGGATCCGCCCCCCTGGGGAGCCTGAGATTTTGGCAACCCCTTTAAAATATGTCCCCCCCAAAATAATGGAATCCGTATTTCAGCGTTTTTTGAAATTCGAACCCAAACTCGAGCTATTCGGAGCTGCTCCTTTTTTTTACACACTGTATTTTACACATTCTTCAATTTAAGAGGGATTGTTTTATAATATTGACTACTAACTGAGTATTTTTTTTTGACTTAGAGATAGTTTCGGTGATACTTTTGAGAGTTTCAAGTATTATTTTCCTCGGTGGAAAAAAGGGAAGGAAAGATCAGGACTTCCTGGCATTCAAAGCGGCCAACGCCTGAATGTACTAGAGGATTCTCGGCTAAAATAGAACATTTTTTTAAAAAGGAAAAGGTCATACGTCCCCGCATACCCATTTTTTTTTCCGGATGCCTCTGGGCGTTCCCGTTGTTCAGAGCCTTCATAATTTTGTCCGGAAAGTTTTTCAAATATAATGAAAGTTCCCTCTGATTTGGGTTTGGGGGAGGGTTTTTCTCCGTCGGGTAACGTTTAGGACCCTCTTGGCCAAACACAATTTGTCGCCAGGATTCAGGAAAACTAAAACAGAGGATAAACCAGGAGCTATGATAAGTAAGTGAGTGGAGGGAGGAATCAAGATTTTAGAATGAGAATAAGAAAATGAACTAAATAGCCAGAAACCCAGCGCGCAGTGGATAGGGTTACAAATTGAGGGTGAAGAGGATTAGCAGTCACAGAATCTGACTGACATTCTGAAGAAATCCAAAGGGGGCGGATTGAGCCTGAGGAATATTCTCCGAATTACTACATATGAGGAGAGACACGAATACGCAGAAAATCCGATCGAGTCTATACAGAAGCAGAGTATACAGTGAAGCGGGGTGGGAGCGAGCTTTTTTATTTCCTTCTTCTTCCTCTTTCTCTCTCTCTCTCTCTCATTCTCTCTCTCTCTCTCTCTCTCTCTCTCTCTCTCTCTCTCTCTCTCTCTCCTCTCTCTCTCTCTCACTCTCCCACTCTCTCTTTACTTAATCTTTCATCCCCTCGCATCAGAGTTTCAAACGCGTATAATTCGTTTTTCGATGTTGCAAGCGAATCCTTCTCTCTCTCTCTCTCTCTCTCCCTCTCTCTCTCTCTCTCTCTCTCTCTCTCTCTCTCTCTCTCTCTCTCTCTCTCTCTCTCTAGCTCTTTCTCCCTCTTTACCCCCCTGTTTAACAAACCCCTCACTCTCTCTAACATACACATACCCCACACACCCCCACACACACACACACACACACAGCCTTACTCCACGCCCACGCTCAGCCGGCTCCTCCGCAATCAGAGACCCCTCCCCCACCACTTCAAGGCCGTCTCGCTTCATCAAACCCAATGGCAGGTTTCCTCGTGGAATAAATTTCTCGCTTAAGTGATTCGCTTAAGCCGATAAATTAATGATAATAAATCATGCCAGGAGAAAATTCTTTCAATCCCTAGTCGCGCCCGTCAGACAAAAACTAAACTTGCGGAGTTGAATTTTTATCAATTAAAATGTGTGGATAGTCAAAATGAAGAAGTCAATCTGACCATAGGAATTGAAAAAAAATTTTTTGATTTGAGTTCGGAGCACAGAAAAATTTGTCAATCAGATCTACTGAGCCAGTTGTTCGGATTGGAAAGCTCATGTTTGAAATGAATCTCCGCTGCAGTTTACAGACGTCGTCGGAAAATGAAGCGTGAGGTAACTTTATATAATCCTTTCCCAAGACCTCCCTTAAATACTTCACCGAAAATCGCTTATATGTGTATTTACAAAGATCCAAACTTTTAAACGAACAGTGTATTTTTTTACTCAGGGCAGTGAGGAGCGCGTACTCATCTGACAAATTCTCCAAAAAGTACGACGAGACTCTCTGCAATAAGTAAATAGAATCTATTTCAAAGTTAAACCCCCCTTCCAATCCAGTTTTAATGGACTTCTAACGTTATTTTATGACAAAAGCGTGGAGAAAATCTAAAGATTTAATATGAAAATAAACACACCATTTAAAAGTGTCCCACAGAGAGAATGATAATTGCTCTCGCTTTCTTTCTCTTTTTATTTAAACTTCGATACCATAAACTTTATTCTCGACAATCGAGCTTGCACTTACAAATGGATGAAAAGTTGAGTATCTTCAAAATTTAATTAGATTCCCAGTGTTCGAGTGTCAGTCTGAGAATAAAAACAAGATCCGCTGTTTACTCAGCGCTGCAAATTCTAAGATAATCACGATGATTTGCCTCGGATTAAGAAACAGAGTCAGGATTCAATCTGAGAAGCCGATATTTTAATAAAAAAAAATAAAATTACTAGGGAAAATTTAAAAAAAAAGTATTGTTGTTATTATTGATGGTCTATTTTGTTTTGCCTTTCCGGGTTTTCCTAAATTAGAGATAAATTCAATTTGATTTGTTTTTCAAAAAATTGTATTTACCGGTACTTTTATTTCATTATCACTTGTGAGTTGGGAGGCTAAGATGAGGTTACAAATTAAAATGTAGTTTCACAACTTTTACTAAGGAGAATCTACTTTTTGGGTCTTGAGAGACCACCCTCCGTGTCATCACTAGGATTCACTCATGATCTTTGTCTAGTTATGAAGTTATGAAGTCTAGTATTCTTATCAGTTTGTTTTAAAAAACGGTGTCTACACTCATTTTGGTTGAAACCTGACAACACTGACTCAGACTGATATTCTTTTCATTTCGCAATGAAAAATGGTAGAAGGGTTTGAAAGTGTCGTTGCTGACAAGTTTGACAGAATATTTGTTAAATATAGTCGCGCAAAGGTGTATCAATAGAAGCGCTGGTTCCCTTATCATATTTAATATCCATGATCGAGAAGGCTTCGGTAGTGGCTGTAGCCTGATTTAAAACTTTTCGACAGAAATTTAGCAGAATCCTATTCCTTCCCACGTCGCACGTTTGTATCGTTAAATGCTCCAGCTTAGG
Source organism: Trialeurodes vaporariorum (assembly GCA_011764245.1). Classification (NCBI taxonomy): domain Eukaryota; kingdom Metazoa; phylum Arthropoda; class Insecta; order Hemiptera; family Aleyrodidae; genus Trialeurodes; species Trialeurodes vaporariorum. Next base: position 18,078,231 of record VMOF01000388.1, read on the forward strand.
CCAGCGTCCTGAATTGGAATACTGCAGAGAATTTCCTGTAAAGTTGTTGTGGTAACACCTTCTTGCCGGAATGATTACAACAAACTTTCATGTTCTGAGCGTTCAGTAGAACGCACACGGCAAGTCAGACAACAGACTACAGAAAACTACCGAACGTATATTTACAGGAAACATCGACTCCGACCGCACTTTCGTCTGATATCCTAAGCTACAACAAAAACCATGGTCTTATTAGGGTTGTATGTTACATGGATCGATGCAGTCTGTTTCTGTGTTGTGCCTTTTGCAAAATTCACGAAGTAAAACTCGCTTGTGACAGAGACATCTTTAAACACATTATCTCATTTGAAATACTATTCCCGCCTTTCAAATACTTGAATATCTAAGACCCGAGTCTCATTGGTTGTTAATCATTTGCCGAGCGGATCCGACACCCACAGTCAAGACACCGCGATTGTTTCCATTTGATTGTTTCTAAATGCAAATGAAAACCAACAAAAAAACCAAAAAAAAAACAACAAATAAACAAAAAAAAACAAATAATAAAATTTAAATAAAAAATCCAACCCCTCTTTTGAGAGATGTATAAAATACTAGATTTAGCCAATCAAAAAATGGCTGATATCCAACCAAAAGCCCTCTTGGGTGCAAAAAAGACGGCAAGTCAATAACTCTGTTCCATGCAAAAAATTGATCCAATGCATCATCTCAAAGGTGTGATATCATCGGAACGTCAACTCAAAAAGCTCTTCACTTTTTCACCAATTCTTTTTGACGAATCTATGCAGAAACAAAAGGGTTCGTGGGTGCGAGGGAGACACTTCTTCTAAAACTTCGGGGAGAAAACACCACGCGGAAAAAAATGGAAGACCGTATGCCATAAGGTCAGTTTCAAAATACTCCAGGCCTTACCAAAAGCACCCCTTTCCAATTCATCCTCTAAAAGAGATGATATCATTGAACGACAAAGCAACCTCGTAAAATGCCTTTAAATGAAGGAGTTTGAAATGATAATTATTATAGGCGAATCCAAATGCAATCTTTAACATGGCTTCTTTGGAGTGAAGCAAAATGACAAGATAAGCGAAAATTTCAATTTAAAAAAAGGAAAAAACTTCCCGTGCTTGGCCGCTCCTAGCTCTCTTTCACACTCCAACGCAAAAGAGAGAAGAACAGAAAGGAATACCCGGGTTAAGAGACAGAGTTGGTCCCTATAGTTTTTAAGACTTGCTAATATTTAATGGATATGGAAAATATCACTGAAAATTCGTTTCATTAAACGAACGAAAGCTCCAATTTGCTCTGAGACTTGGAAAGTTCATTGAATTTAAACAAATGTTGATACTCTAGTAAGAATGCAAATGCCCATCGTGAGATCCAAACACTCAGTTTGTGAAAACAGTGAGACCGCATTACTTGTGAGTGAACTCAGATTGCTCACTAAATGCTAAAATTGATCACTACAGAGCATTCTCTCTTGAGCGGCCAAACACGGCAAGTTTTTTTTTTCCGTTTTTAAAATTAAAATGTTCGTTTATCTTGTCGTTTTGCTTCACTCCAAAAAAGCCATGTTAAAGGTTGTATTTGGATTCGTCTATAATAATTATCATTTCAAACTCCTTCATTTAAAGGCATTTTGAGAGGTTGCCTTGTCGTTCAATGATATCATCTCTTTTAGAGAATGAATTTGAAAGAGGTGTTTTTGGTAAAGCCTGGAGTATCTTGAAACTGACCACACCGTCTTCCCTTTTTCCGTAAGGCATTTTCTCTCAAGGTTTTGGAAGAAGTGTCTCCCTCGCACCCACGACCCCAAATTTGTTTCTGCAAAGGTTTGTCTAAAGTAAATGGTGAAAAAATGAAGAGCTTTTTGAGTTGACGTTCCGATGATATCATACCTTTGAGATGATGCATTGGAACAATTTTTGCATTGAACAGAGTTATTGATTTGCCGTTTTTTTTTAACCGATAGGGTTTTTGGTCGGTTTATGTAACAACTAGCTCTTGCCTGTTTAAAACCAAATGAGAGAATTTTGAGGAGAAGATTCAGGGGGGGATTCAGGGGGGGATTCAGTATCAAATAAGTCAACATCATTATTTTTGTTTGATACATAGGTTAAAATTGCACCATTTGAGAAAAAACAACGATTTTTCTATCGGGCGGGGGGAGGGTTATTCCAAAGACATGCCTATCACTGGGTTGTGGCCCCTAGTTCAAAAATATTGTCCTTCCTGCCATTTTTTCTGCTAACGTCCGTGCATCTGCCTACCCAACTGGCCACGATAGCTTGAATGAATGATATCGTAAGCTGAATACATTTTCTGGTCAGAACAATGTCACCCATTGAATTTTAAACCACGTAAGTATGATTATTGATAACGTTTGATGTCATCGCGTAGATAAAAATTTTACCATAATCTAATGACCTTAACAATAATTATTGTTAGAGTCATTATAGGATGATCTGATGCAGGATTACGATATCCGTAAAGAGTGAATGAAAACGAGGGTCATTACTGGGGCCTTGATCCAGTTCGGATAGTAGGACGCGCATAAAGGGTTTCGGCAAAACTATATACGAAGTAGATAGAGAAGAGTCTCAAAGTGGGACTGAATTCTGAAGAACTCTGGACGACCATTTGGTTGAAAAGGGAAATGGAACGCATTTAGCGGAAACAACCCTAGCCAAATCGCACTCAAGTTAAGGAAACGAAGTGTAACAAGAATACTTCAAAAGACTCGTTTACCCGTGATTGTTTCTGATTTGCTGGTTTGCGTGTGCGAATCCAGTACACTATAATCCTTCGTTAATCGAGTTGACAGTTTTAGTGCGACAATTTCTTTCCTTTGTTGAGATTTTCCATGAGCAAGAGTGGTATGATTCCAATTTGTGAAAGAAAAAGAGAGAAAAGAATAGGTTGTTCCTTCAATTCAATTGTATCCATACTTTTCATCCTATAAAAATTGTAAGAGTCTACACCCATTCACTTGGATTACAAAATACTGCATTTTATTAATACATTACATTAGCCCTTGCGAACATCACGAAGTCATTTCAAGTGCTTTTTTCTTAAAATTAAATTTTTTGAATTGTGCCACTTTAGTATGGAAAGGTTCAATTATTACCCGAGGAAGAGCAAATGTTCGTACTATTCGAGAAGGAAGTGTTGAGAGTTGCGACTACTCTGAAAAGTACGAGGCTCGTCCAGAAAGTTCTACCCGTTTTGATATGACAAGAAACCAAAAAGTGAAATCAAAATCCTGCGCAGACTTTCAGATTCTACATAACTTGGTCCATATTACAACATAGTTTTCTAAAACTTAAACAAATTTTTGGTACCTACCCTTACGCTTCATCAAAGCCATCTCCCATTTTTTTGCCACCGGTCCTGCGAAAAAAAAATTACCACAACAACTTTATCCCCTTTAGCTCAAAGATATTAGTCGTGGTGTTCTGAACCATTAAAATACCTCCCCTACCCAAGTTTGTGTTTTTTCTGGAAGCAGCTAAAAGAATTGGTAATAAGGACAAGCAAAAGAAGAATCACGTTGCATCCTTTGGTCAGATCTTGTTTCACAAAAATGCGTGAAAATAAGGCTAGCTTGACTCTTTTTTGCTTGTCAGTGGAATTTGCAATTCACTATCTATTCAACTACTTCCAGAAAAAATCAATGTTCATCAAGGTAAAATCTTGAGTAGGGGAGGCATTTTAACGTTTCAGAACACCGTGACTGTTACCTTTGAGCTGAAGGGGATAAGGTTGTGGTCATTTTTTTTCGCATAGCCGGCGGCAAAAAATGGGAGAGCGCTTTGATAAATCCTTTGGGTAGGTACCAAAAATGTGTTTAAGTTTGAAAAACTATGTTGTGAAATCGACCAAGGTACTTAGAATCCGAAAATCAGCGTAGAATTTTGATGACTTTTTGTTTTCTTGTCATATTAAAACGGGAAGAACATTCTGGGCGAGCCTCGTAAAATCTCATATGCATATTTTTCTGAATTCCATCTTTTATTCTGACTTTGAAGTTTGATGCATTAATACTCTAACCGCGGGAAAACCCATCTGAAATCAATTGATTTCATAAAAATCGTATAATATAGTAGGTGTTAAGGCCTTGGAGTAAAATAACTCCGCTATAATCGTACCTCTCTTCAATACTGGTGTCAGTCCGTGAGTGATTGGTTTTCTAAAGTAAATGGGAAAAGATGAGGCAGGGAGCCGGGAACAGATGAGTACTTGTTGAGGTTTGGTTTAGCCATGAACTGAGCCCAACATTACTGTCAACTATTATTAAAAGTACACCAATCCAATTAAAACTACACTAATAGGAAGTGTTCTTAACACGGATTTTATCAATTGGCTGAACGAATCGAATCAGGGAAAGTTTGGACATTTTTCTAAGTTAGTTCAATTTTCATTGTTTATCTTCTCTTTTCACTTTTTTTCTTTTTGATTTCCGGTGTTCTTCTTTAATCTTAAAATTTGTTGTTATTATTTTGTTCATTCAATGTGTCTATTTTTAAGCCTGCCATACGAAGTATATGGCAAGCTTCTTACTCTCGTTTTGCTGTATACAATGAATAATATAATGCAGTGGAGGAGGTGCCCTCTGGTGGCCGTGTGTGTTTTGGGGATTTCGTTTTCAGGATATGAATCAAACATTAAATACTCGGCATGGACGAAGATATAACTAAGGACTGCCTACTTCCTACCTCCTCCCGTGTTAAAACCTGTTAGCGAGTTTTTGAGCGCGACCGCAGCGATCCAAGCAGCAGTTAGGGTCAACTGTGTGCAAACTTTTGCAAAAATTCTCCACCCTGTCCCAGCTTTGATCCTGAGTTTCCGCCTTGAGACACTAGTGCCCTACGGACTGAGCCACCACGTCGCATGCCTGCATGGGAGGTAATTGTGTTATATAAATCAAGCTGCTGAGAAACCGCTGCAGTTCCGCAAACCGCTGTTGTAAGCGCTACGGTTGGGACTAACAAGAGTCAGCAGTCCTAAGTTATATCTTGGTCCATGTACTCGGGTCGTATTGTGTATTTTCGAGAAATTTTTGAATACGTAAAATCAAACACTCAGACACGTTTAAATTTTTCATTTAGAGTCATTTGATGCCTTCGTTGATTTTCTTTTGCACAAAAACGGGGCCCCATTTTACAACAAGTCAAGATCTCGGACTCTGTTGACTTCAGTTGTTTTCGATGAACGGCGTTCTCTCTCTCTCTCTTTTTCTCACTCTATCTCTGATTTGTCTTCGATGCACACACAGAAAATATACTGAGTATATACACACACACATAGGTAATTGACCCATGTCAAACAGGTTTTGACACTTTTACAACACCCAATTCTTCCCCTCCCCTCCCCACCCAACACAAAGGATTCGGACGCGGCTCCCGTGAATCGAACGAAACGTCGCTTTGTGCTGTTCGCTCACTTGGAACTGAACGGAATCAATAAGCTGTCGTTCCTTTTTCCTACAATAATACATGACTGGACTATATCTTATTCACCTCTGCTCCCAACGCAACGAACCGAGCTGTGGTCGAGAGGATTCAATTCACCCGTTCCCGAATACGAACGAATTACTTCCCGCTAGACACACTCTGGTGAACGTGAACGCATTAGTTCTAACGAAATATCGAACGAATTAGAATGAATTAATTTCACTCTTACTCATTACCTACCTGCTTCTTGACCATCCCCTCCCTTCACCAAAGTACCCCTGTTGATTGACTTAATATTGTACCGTAGGATCCAATGTACCTCCGAAGTATAAGTGATGCCTTTAGCACAGCTGTCTCTGATGCATAACACAATGTGTGTGTATAAATGACTACATAACATACTGCGTTAACACACGCATACATATAGGCAAATTATTTGTTACCGGAGTTGCGAGGTCCGAGCCACTAAAAAACAGTCCACGCTGCATTGTCAGCTCATGGGGAGCTTGGCCAGTTTTGGTGGACAAAACTGTTTAAAACTGTTTTCAACACTGTTTGATACCAACGGGAATTATTTTGAAGCAGCCAAGAACTTGATTTTCGTGGGTATTCTACACAGCGTATTATTACGTTTTTGATATTTGAAATTGATTGATTAACTTATGTTTTATAAATCGGTTATACAATTATTTTGGTCGTAATGATGTTTGTTTTGTTGTATAGAGTGCAGTGTTTTTTTTTTATTTATTTTTTACTGTGCTCAGCCAGTTAAAGAAGTACTAGATTGTTATTTGTTTCTTATTTTGAGACATTCACTCAATTTGCCGACCTCCTGTATTGCACATCTTTGAATCTTTGATTGCAAATTTTTAGAGAGGCTGGAGGCAAGAGCTGAGTTCTCTAATTTCTAAAGGGATTCATACCTACACTTATTTGGAATGTAAGTAGGTAATTTAATTTGACTCATAATAAGTGAGCAACGAGACATGGGACATTGTAATTGGGAATATTTCTCTTGGAAATTTAAAGAAAAGAAGCTGAAAAAATTAATGCGTCCATTCAATTTATTCAAACTTCTTTTCTCTGCGTCGCGCGTCGGTGATTAAGAATTTTTAAAACCACATTTATTCTATTCATTTTTCATAAACACCCCCCCCCCCCACAATCACTCTACTCCTCATTGAAGAGTTCACAGTTAAGTTTCATTTACATTTAATCACTTAAATACTTGAATTTGAGTCAGAAATCAGGTATTCAATATGGTAGAATTCACCAAAAAGTCGATTCAGTGGCGTTTCCTACAATGTGGCGACCAATGGATTCTCTCCATTCAAAAGGTTCTATTCGTAGGGTGTCAAAATGAAAAAGGGTCCTGGCTGAATATCTCGAGAACGGTTCCGAATTTTGAAAAACGATGAAACACATGTCCGATTATTTCGAGGAGAACATTTTTCAAGGGGGTGCTGATTTCGGGGCGCCCCCTGGGGGGATCCCAGGAAAAGTGCCCCCTGAATCCAATACTTCAAATGAGGACCCTCATTTTTCATAGATGATTGGAAGGAGGATAAAATTCTGACTTTTCGACAAAAAACCAAAAGTCGATATCCTTTTGCGTTTTCGATCAATCAAAGATCAAAGTTGGCTATGGACCCATTTTCAAAAATTCGTAACTCCCCATTGAATGATCCTATAACAAAACGATGGGTCTAAAATGCTTAAAAGAGGAAGCAATTTTCAGAAAAAAATATGTATTCTCCGAAAACTTTACTTGAAGGTCGCTTTTAAGCCCCTATTTTTTAAAGTGCCAAAATTTTCAGAGGCTGCAAAAAAGGAACAACTTCGAAATTCAGAAAACGCTTAACTATGGGTTTCATTAACCGTTTTCCCTCGCCTCCGATTCTCACGCGACCCGAAGGTGGGGGGCGGGAGGAATTTTTCGATTATCAAGAGTTTTGTCCCCCACCCCCACTTCCCGTGGGGACCCGAAAATGGTTTTCTTTGCAATTGATGGAGCCCGCGTGCTTTGGCATTTTCTGAATTTGGGAGTCGTTTCTTGAAAGCTCTTGTATAAAGAGAAACTATTCAGCGCTTATGAACAGTCAAAATATATTGATTTGGGCTTAAGTCATGGGGCTTTAAAGGTTTTGACTTTAGGCTCCTCTCCTTCCATCTGCAGTGGACCAAAATTAAAGAACAAGGCGTGTTAAAACGTATCTTTCTTAAAAAGGTCTATCGACCCTGAATTTATGAGATTTTTTGAGGATAGCCCATTCCTGATGGGAGTTGGATCAACCTCTTTCTGTTTTGCCTGGGTGCCACAACGCATGCCCTCAAACACTAAATATCAAATAAATTGTAATGAACGAAATTACAATCATATCATGGCACGCTTTACCAATACATAAATTGTATTGGAGATCTCCTGCTTGTTTTTTCTACTTGCACGTTTCGCCTTTGCTAGGGCCCTTAGGGGCTCACCAGAGGGGTCTCTTTTTTAAAGCATTTGACTTGCTGCCTGCAGATAGCGGGCTAAAAAGGGCTCTAATAAAAATTGGAATCTCTATGAAATAAACCCAGAAAGCTTATTGTGAAATAATGATTTTTGTATGAAATAGATTGAAAACCATTTCAATTCGAAACGGTTTATTTGAAATACATGAAAATACAAATTTATATCATTGACTAAGTAAGTATTATAATCCCAATTGATTAAATAGAAACTCAATCAGAATTTCAGACGAACACTAGTGATTTAAACGCGAATAGTTCACACGAATATTCATGAGCTCATGTGTTTTTTAGTTTTGGCGGCGATTACAAAAAGAAGATGAGATACAACACCGCGATTGCTCCTCTGGAAAACAATCACAATGCCCACAATGCTCTAATTTATTGGAGAACGCACTTGTTATTTGACGGCCTCTTTTCCTGAGAATCGTCTCAATCAACTTCAATAGAGCACAGTTGTTTTTTGTTTTTTTGTTTTTTGTTTTTTTTTTTTTTTACTTTTTTTTACATATTTTACTAAAACAAATTACCTGGTACCAGACTTACACCTACTATACATTTGCGTATTTCTATGTGCTCTTTATAACTTACACTCGAATGTTTAACTTTTGTCACTATCGTAGAAACAGATTATCTTTGGTGCAATAGCAAGTAACATACGAGTAATTTATAGTTCTACTCCCGTTCGGGGTAGACTGTGTCTGAAAAAAAAAATGCAATTAAAGAAGGAAAAGAAAAACAATAATAAATAAACTGATGAAATAAATAAATGGTAATATAAATAAATGAATGAAGAAACAAATAAATCAGTAAATAAATAAACATACAAATCAAGTACATTTTAAGTATATTTGATTAAGATAACATTTCACAATATCTGCAGTTGATCTTACAACTTATAGTCATTCTAACACCTAGCTGCTGTTTTAAGTACTACTTTTTATATTTCATCGTAGCAACGGCAAGACAACTCAAACAGTTTGCGCCAATTTAATCGTCTGTTAAGAACATGTGAAATACACTCTACCTCGTGAAACGGTGACCGGAAGAGTTTAATAGGTGCCCCCCCCCCCCTTTTATATTTTTGATGCGCAATAATTGGTTTACTCCACGGCTGCAAAATCACGTGTTCTACCTCAGTGTGCGACCATAAGAATGCGCCGGGTGGAAAAAAAGAGAAAAATGTGGGACAATAAAGTTAAAAGTGAAAGTGCATCCGCGTGTGCCACGGTGTGGGTGGAGCTTGGAGGAGTGCTACAAACGTTGCCAGACTTGGCTCAAGTATCATTGTATTTTCGACGTAAAGTTGAATGAAGAAGTTTCGGGAATCACCTGCCCACTCTGGCAACCCGCAAACCTACGCGGAGTGTGGATGTTTATAATTTATGCTCAAGTCTCCAAGTTACACCGTGTATGCAACCAGCAAATCACAGGGGACACACGGTCGTAGTACTGTGAAGGTGAGAGGGAGATAGCGAGAGATCCTTGGGTGGGAGGGAAAGAGAGAGATAGAAAATGCCCCTCCACAGCCCCCGGCGCGCGGCGGAGCGGTTTGTGGGACATTTAAGGACATTTTAAGGCTGAATCAGCATGTAGTCGAGAGGCCTTTAAACAAAGGCACGCTTCAAGCAGCCGTTTAATCAACTCCTTCCTATTTTTCCCCCTTTCTTTCTCACTCTCTCTCTTTTTCTCTCTCCCTCTCTATCTCTCTCTCTCTCTCTCTCTCTCTCCACTCTCTTTCTCTCTCTCTCTTCTCTCTCTCCCCTCTCTCTCACTCTCTCTCCCTCTCTCTCTCTCTTCTCTCTCTCTCTCTCTCTCTCTCTCTCTCTCTCTCTCTCTCTCTCTGTCTCTCTCTCTCGCTCTCTCTCTCTCTACTTTTCTCCCGTCCCCAAAATGCCATTTTCCCTCTCATTCTATCCCCCTCTAACTCTCCATTTCTGACTCTCTCTCCCTCCCTCCCTCCCTCTCCCCTCTCCCTTGCACTGTCTATGTTTCACCCTCTCCCCTCTCCACTGCACTGCACCCCTTTATAAACCCACAATCGCGACAATCTTACATTTTAACGCTCTATAACTTGAAATGACATCATTCTCCACGTAATTCGCTATTATTCGCGTTTCTTTTTTATTTTTTTTTACACTGCTTTTGCATCAAATACCTTAATGCTTACCAACCTCTTCCCCTCCACCACTCCTTTCCATGGGTTCTCTCTCTCCCCTCATCACTCTCTATCTCTCTTCCCCTCACTCTATCTCTCTCGCTCTCTCACTTTCTCTCTCTCTCTCTCCTTCTCTCTCTCTCTTTATATATAATTCAATCCTTCTCTCTCAATCCTTTGGGAGGGATAGTGGTGAATGTTTCTCATTGTCATATTCTGCGTCACTCCTGTTTTCAATCGAGACGGTCTCGTTCGGTGGGCCCAAAACCATGCAGTCTGCTCTTTTCTGGGAATTAGCGTAAAAAAAAGAGGGGATTCTTCATAAAATCATATACCTCCTATTTTATAGGACCTCCTTATTCTAGATACCCATTCAATTTCAAGGTACGCACCGTCTTATTTTGTGTCTCTATTTTCCTCGCTAAGATTTGGACGCGCAAATGATTCTAAGACCGTTTTACTCTTCCTAATCGAATGGTGTATCACTTTAGTACTTGTAACAGTGTTATTGGTCATTCCATGAGCAAAAGTTGCCAACAATTCCAAGCACCTTGATGAATGGTCGAAGCAAAGCTTCCCAAAATAGGTAGAATGAATCGAAGTTTGTGTGGAATTTTATTTGATTTGTTACGAAGACCATTTCCTGAAATTCTGATTTAAAGAATAATGCGCTGAGTAAAGATCATATTTTTGATACTCATTGGTCAAGGTGCGCGAATCTGGTGACTAAAAAGTGAATACCGTTGATCACTGAAACTGTAAAGCATCAGGTGGGTCTGTAGGTTAATCGAATCACTAGGCCGCACCGCCTCACCCTACAGAGATGCTCTAGCTGGAAAAACTGGGGGGTTTACGTTTTGGGCGAGTTTGGCAAAAACAAGGCGCTTTGAGCGAGAGAAAGAGTATACTTTGGGCGACACAAAAATACACCATTTGGGCGAGGATAGCTGGGTTCGAGTAGGCCTTTTGGGCGAGTACATTTACGGCATTTACTGTGGTAATTTTGTAAGTTTGGCAACAACGAAAGTATTGAAGTTGCAGAGTATGCGTTTTACAGGTGTGTATTACTCACTCGCAATTATTGTACGTCCGTGGCTCTGAAGTTTGAAGTTTTGAAAGGGGTCCATCCAGGTACCATTAGGAGTGGCCCCCTCAGATAATTTTGAAACTTTCAGGGATGATAGAACTAGAGTCCCTTGATGGAAATATTGTATAGGGAGTACCGAAACGAGCTCAACGAGTTGTGATTGGTCGTTGGTTTTAGGCTCTCACGGAGTCGAGCAGGAGTTGACGACATCGAAGGCTCCACACGAAAGGAGTCGATTCGTAGAGGAACGTATGGGAACGGACCGGAATATTACCATCAAGGGACTCTAGTTCTATCATCCCTGAAAGTTTCAAAATTATCTGAGGGGGCCACTCCTAATGGTACCTGGATGGTATTTCACTGAAACTGTAAAGCATCAGGTGGGTCTGTAGGTTAATCGAATCACTAGGCCGCACCGCCTCACCCTACAGAGATGCTCTAGCTGGAAAAACTGGGGGTTGACGTTTTGGGCGAGTTTGGCAAAAACAAGGCGCTTTGAGCGAGAGAAAGAGTATACTTTGGGCGACACAAAAATACACCATTTGGGCGAGGATAGCTGGGTTCGAGTAGGCCTTTTGGGCGAGTACATTTACGGCATTTACTGTGGTAATTTTGTAAGTTTGGCAACAACGAAAGTATTGAAGTTGCAGAGTATGCGTTTTACAGGTGTGTATTACTCACTCGCAATTATTGTACGTCCGTGGCTCTGAAGTTTGAAGTTTTGAAAGGGGTCCATCCAGGTACCATTAGGAGTGGCCCCCTCAGAAAATTTTTGAAACTTTCAGGGATGATAGAACTAGAGTCCCTTGATGGAAATATTGTATAGGGAGTACCGAAACGAGCTCAACGAGTTGTGATTGGTCGTTGGTTTTAGGCTCTCACGGAGTCGAGCAGGAGTTGACGACATCGAAGGCTCCACACGAAAGGAGTCGATTCGTAGAGGAACGTATGGGAACGGACCGGAATGCCGGCAAATCCGCCAGTCCACCACTGGTCCTCCGTTGAACTTAACCTTCGAATTCGTTCAGGCAGTCGACTAAATCGACTCCTGTCAAAATGCATAAAGCGTCGTGTCGGTACTCCCCATACAATATTTCCATCAAGGGACTCTAGATAGAACTAAGCGCCAGCTTTCAAAATATCTAAATTTAGTCAACTGAGAGCGGGAGGGCAGGGGTCAAAGTCAAATCCTTCAATGCCCCATAACTTTTGAATAAAAAGAGAAATTACGTGAACGTTGTTCTAAAAGATGCGTATTTTAAAGACCTTTCGATTAATGTCCTACAAAGTTGAGTTTAAAAAATATTTGAGCCTATTTTTGCCATTTTTTGGGTTTTTTTAAAATTTTTTAATAAACTTTTTTTTGAGTTTGAAAAATATGCGCTATGTAGGAATCTGAGCAAAGAACTTTTGTAAAGAAAGCTGATTCTACTATAAGCTTTTAGATGGCGCAAACCGTGATGCCGGGAAACGTTTCGTTCAAGAGTTAGCCACTCCTAATGGTAGCTGGATGGACCCCTTTGATGTAAAATCGATGATAATTGGGCTTGGTTGACATAAAGTTCTCAAACTCTGCTTATTAAGAAAGTTGAGTCAGAGAGTTTTTCCCCCCCCCCCCCTTTCCACGATTGCATTCAATAGGAGTGTAAACAGCTCCGCGTCGAATATGGCGTACGCAAAATAAAGAAAAAATATAAAAAAGCCGAAGACTATTGATCACGCACTATTTATGAGAAAATATTCTGAGCTCATATTGTGTTGGAGGAATTGCAGGCGATGGAGGGTGGTTCGCAGTCCAGAACTATACACCATTACATCATTGAATGGAATTCTATGGTGTAATTCGAGGCGATTCGGGCTTATATTCGGGAAATATTTCTTGTCAGGGGTTTCAAAAAAAAAAAAAAAAAAAAAAAAAAAAAAAAAAAAAAAAAAAAAAAAAAAAATTGCAACATGGAAATAACTTCTCCGTGTTTGTTTCAACGTCTTTTTTTTAAAAAATATAGGACTTGGGACAAGGGGATACAAATTCATCGCGCTATTTCCATCTCTTTTAAAGAACATATTTCCATTTTTTTGAATATGTTTTCTAACACCATTTCAAGAAAACCAATCAAGAAAAACCCAAAGATGGAAACCCCAATCAATTTATTGTGTTTTTTTGCGATAGATTTTTGACTGTGGAGTATCTAAGCTATAAAGTAAAGTGTTTCAGCGCGATTATTTTTTTCCGGCCCGATTACAATGAGTTTCATTTTTTGATATTCTGCCATGACCCGCATATGCTAATCCTTTTCCTCTTCGATCTAATGGTTTTTGCAAAATAAAAGGTATCGAATACTAGTTGCATATCGTTGCATATAATTCTGTGTAGGTAGGGAGGTTTTGCTAGTAAAAAGCATGGGTTAGATGCTAGTGATGGAGCTAAATCTTGCTAGTTGAAGTTCAACTGTTACAATTTTCACGCCGGACATTACGTGAAATCCGCCCACCTATATAGTTTATAGGTCACAAAAATCTCAAGAATTGATCTCGAGCGTAAATTTAATACTCAAGGTTTACTCAATGTGGCCGTCGTAAACGTATCTATTGTGTCCAAAATATCACTTTTAAATAACCTACTTTTTTATATCGTTTCCCGACTGTTTCAGATTTACTGGGGCGAGGTTTATGACCTGACCATGCTTCTGGCTATTCAGTCCCAGTTGCTGTTAGTTATCTTTAAGTTTTATTCGTCTGCGGCGAATAAAACTGTTGAAAACATGTGAGTATACACAAAAACCAAGCCTTTTATTTTTAGATTACCACATAAACTAAATGATATCCCAGAGTATTTCTCAGGGTATCAGATGACTCGCAGGAGAAAAGCGATACCCTCTAGATGTCCCGCGAGAACTTCAGTTATGTCTGTTCAGAAATGACAAACATCAATGATTAGCTCTGGGTATGCATTCAACAAATCTCGTTGACGAGTCTCTTCAACATTTTTTACACGTTTCAACACTTTAATGTGCATGACCTTCCTTTTCCCACCAAATATGGATTTTCAAAGTCACTAGACGTGGTCAAATAAACATTTGGAAAAAATAGTAAAACGAAGTTTTGGATGGTTTCCCGATCACAGTATTCATTTTATTTATTTTTTCCTCCTTTTTTTACACATGCTACAATAACAGTAGAAAGGGCGAGGAAGAAAAACATGTTTTTTCTTTTAATTGTTTTGTTTTGTTTTTTTCTTTTTTGTTTAGGGTCATTATTTTGTAACGGGTGGGACATTCAGACGACATTTAAGTAATTTTTTCAATCAACTTTTTAATCATTTAAATGAAAAAACTATCCCACCAAAAGAAAGGTCTTAACTTCTAGATAGTGATGGGATTTTTGAAATTTAAAAAAGGCTATCCAAAGCTGAGAAAAGAGCAAAATAAGGGTGTAACCGGTGGGACAGAAAATGGACAAGGTTTTTGAATCACCTCAGAAAAATTTGAAACTCAGTGAGTCTTGAAGAGATAAAAATGTGGACAAAATACATATATTTTAAAAGGTGAGGGTATAAGCTTTGATCCTACATGAAGTTTTTTTTTCATTTACTAAATTATTTTCCTCTAAAAAAAAGTAAAAAGTGGCGTAACGGGTGGGACAGCTAGGTTTTGTAACGGGTGGGACGCGTGTGATTTCGTCATTAAAAATACACATCAAACCTCTTGTAAAATCAACGCCTTTGACCTTATTAGATAGTTTAGATAATATTTTAGTCTCTGGTTGCATTTTAATGCAAAACAAGATTGCCAGGCACTGATTTAAGTGATTTTCTTTCATTATAGTAGAATAATTTTATATTCTAGGGAAATAACTTTTGACTTTTAAATATTGGGTTATAAACACTCATCCATGATAAAGAATGAGAAAGAGCTAACCAATGAAAGTGGAAAAAACTCAAACTTTTATTCAACTTCAAATGAAAACTATAATTTTAAAGGTGCAAAAAAACTTGAGAAAGGAGATTCTTAGCTAGTTATAGTAAATAACTCTTAAGGTTTCCCAGACAGTCAATGCAAAGATGGTATCACTGTTCCCGGATTCCCTGCATGTGAAAATTATGTTTTGTTGACAAATTAACAAAGAACACATCATAAGTCATCCCATGACATTTCAATTTTGAAAAGGGAGTATAATCTGTTTTATTACATTTTAAAGTTAAGAACTTCTGCGTCCCACCCCTTACACAAAAACATCGATTTTTCAATCTGTACTTCTTAATTTTCGGCATAGCTACCTAATTTTTTCCCCCATGTTAGTTTATCATGCCCTATATATGTTTGCGAATTTTTATCTTGTTCTGCTTACTCATGCTCATGTCGATGCTCATTTCTGTCCCACCCGTTACATAGGTGGGACACTTGGTACTGGCCTTTAAGCAATTCAGTAAAAATTAGAAGTTAGGCTTTAGGGAGTTCTTAAGTATGCAGTTAATTATCACAACCAATAACTTTAGTTTTTTAAACCAGTCAATTGTCTCTTATTTGTTGGTTTTTAAGAAACGTTAAAGTACTCGTCCGGGATGTGTTTCAAAAATTGCGTTATTTGAAGTGAAGTCACCTGATATAATAGTCATAGAGCATGTGAGCACGATCATCATGCATGTACCTATCAGCACAATCAGTATGATGATATGATGATTCTAGCATTCTAGTTCTTAGCACACTAGATCTCTCTAACTATCTATATTAGTTTCCTGCAACGAAAAAATAATAGAGCAAGCATTAATAATTTGTATTTTTCATCAGAAACTCAGAAAACATCGTCAAAAATCGTGGCACCGTCAATGCGCTTCATAATACTATAGATACCTCGCTAGAGAGCTCCAGTACGCTATGAACTGCGGAATGCTTGTATCATCATAGCAGCATACTGATTGTGCTGATAGGTACATGTATGATGATCGTGCTCATAAGCTCTATGACTATTATATCAGGTGACTTCACTTCAAATAACGCAATTTTTGAAAGTCACTAAAACATGCAAAAAATGAGAGTTGAAACAGAAAAAAACCATGGAACCATAGAAATTTGTCAGAAAGTAGAAGTAATTTGGCATCAGATAAAGCCTTTACCACTTATGGAAAAGGTGTCTGGACATCCCCCCCGCAATTTTCCCCCGGACACTTCCTCCGGTCATTTCCCCGCGAGGACATTTCCCCCTCCCTGGACACTTCCCCCCAAGGACATTCCTCCCTGCTATTCCCCCCGTCTGTTCCCCCTAGTTATTATTAATTAATTACAATTAAAAATTAGAACTATTAAAATTATTTTATAAAATAATTATTTATAATTATAATTAAATTAATAAATAAATATTAGTCATAATAAAAAATTAAGCTGTAGGGCATACCCTACGAACACTTTCTCACACAATTTTTTCTGAGGGATACCCCCTGACCCCCTTTAAAAAGTTGGGGCAGACCCTCTTGGACTCTCTTTGGAATTCTAGGGGGGACCCCTATAGATCCCCTCAAATTTCGAATATTTTCACCTCTAGACACAATGCAGCCTTCAATCCAAAAAGTGTTCGCAATTTTGGTGAGAAGGTGTAGGAATAGTTGTCAACATTATCTTTTAAAGGCCACTTGAGATCCCTAATTTAAAAGCTAATGTTGCTTTCAACAAGTTTTCAAATGAATCCAGGATATAATATGTTTTTATTCTTTGAGTTGAATGCAATATTTGTTTTTCTCTTGCAGACTGTCGATCTCCAAAAGATTTTTTTAGTTTGGTAGATTATACCCCTTCTTGAAGAATTTTGATGATACATTAACAATGAAAAAATCTTAAAAAAAAAAAAAATAAAACAAAAAATAAAACAAAAACAAATAATGCAACTTTTTAAACACGCCCTTCAAACCTGTGAAAAGTGTGAGGGGAAAAGTTGATGGATTAATTATTTGATTAGCTATAAATAACCCCGGGGGAAATAACTGGTGGGATGACCGGGGGGAAGTGTGCGGGGGGTAAGTGTCCTGGGGGAAATTGACGGGGGGAATTGACGGGGGGGATGTCCTCGGGGGAAAATGACCGGGGGGAAGTGTCCGGGGGGAATTGCGAGGGGAATTGGGGGGGATTGCGGGGGATTGCGGGGGGAATTGCGGAGGGAATTGAGGGGGGGGATGTCCGTAAACCAATTGAAAAGCAATTTTAATTTTTGCATATCATGTCCACTTCACTGTAGTATAACTTGGTGTTGTATGACGGTCTAAATGTTGAGCAAGACCGTACTCTATCTCATTCAACAGTAAAAGTAGGTAATGCAGCGCTGAAAATCACAAAATTTAGCAAAATAGCTCGACATAGATGATTTCTCAGCCCTATACAAAATCACTCGTTACCGTAGCCCTCATAACGATTCCACTATTTAGGGATTATGATGTTGAGCTGTTTAAGTGTTTGGTTCCCGAACTCAGCACCGATCTTTCTCTTCAGAGAAAGAGAATCCATGCAAAAAAGACAAGTGGAGGAGATGCACTTAGAACCCTGCTTGACACACGCCACAACAACAAGGGGCAAATTAAGAGCATGAAACGACTAGAACCTGTCATAATCCGCTAAAATCCGCTATTTTCCTCTTACTTTCGCAGTGATCGATTTACTCGAGAGCTGCGATTCTGGAGAGGAAAAAGAATTCGAAAAATACTTCACAGTCTCTCAATTCTTATTCTACCACGTAGTAAAATAACATTTTACATTCCTTCGATCGGCTCTGAGAAATTTTTTTGGCAGATACTTGATGTAGAGAGATTATTGTTTTTACATTAGAACATATACAGAGTGAGCCAGAGCACCCGTGCCAGGCATTTTTCTCGAAAACTACTGAACCAAATGATTTGAAACAAAAAAGTCAGATAGGGAGTTGACCCCAAATTTTTCATTATTGATATTTTCAAAAGCCCCGGACAGCCCCTTGGGCGTATTTGGGGGGGGAGGGGTTCAAACACATTTTTCAAGTTTTCTCGAAAAACCTCCAATAAAAGTATAAAATTTAGTTAATAATCTGAAAGTAAAGGCATTGCCGACATTTTTGCTCGCATCAATTTTTTCCAAAAAACCCAATTTTTTTGAGTTATGGGGGATTTTTGGATTTTTTTTTGAATTGGCCCTTATGGCCACCCTGTTGAGAATTTTTCAAAAATCATTACAGATTATGAAAGAACAGATCAAGACGTTTCAATTGATGTGCCACATGTTACCTTAAAGTTGAAAAATAAGGTGTTTTTTGCCAAATCAAAATTTTAGGGCTTCAATTGCAGAATTGGTGCGATTCCATGGTTTGAGCCAATTGAAGCGCCAACATTTTAATTTGGCAAAATACACCTTATTTTTCAAATTTAAGGTAACATGTGGCACATCAATCGAAAGGTCTTAATCCGTTCTTTCAGAATCTGTAATGATTTTTGAAACATCCTCAACAGGGTGGCCAAAAAAGCCGATTCAAAAAAAATGCAAAAACCCCCCTAACTCAAAAAATGTGGGTTTTTTTGGAAAATATTGATACGAGCAAAAATGTCGGAAATTGCCTTAATATAAGATTATTAACTAAATTTTATACTTTTATTGGAGGTTTTTTCGAGAAAACTTAAAAAATGTGTTTGAACCCCCCCCCCCCCCCCAAATACGCCCCAAGGGGCTGTCGAGGGCTTTTGAAAATATCAAAAATGAAAAATTTGGGGTCGATTCCCTATCTGACTTTTTTGTTTCAAATCTTTTGGCTCAGTAGTTTTCAAGAAAATTGCCTGGTACGGGTGCTCTGGCTCACCCTGTATGTATGAGGGTCATTCAAAAAGTAAGTGCCGCTAGCTCTTAACTCTGAGAAGAATGAGAGCTATAGAAGAAATTCAAAACATCAGTTTTGACTGTCATATTTTCAGCTTTTCAAAAAACCTAAGTTAGGTATTTATGTATGTATACAGTACTGTCAGTCGAATAAATTGCGAGAAAATTAACTTTTTGTGAGGGGGAGCCTCTTGACGCTGCTTGCCAACCTCTGAAGGCTTCGCGCTGGGGCACTCAGCACACCATCGACTATCGTTCAAATTAAAATTTTGCTTCACATTTTGTTTTTCTTTCTCTCCAGCCCTCTCTTTCTACTCAAAAAAATTTATTTTAAATAAGCCTTATCTCAATTTTCATTGTAGACACACAACTATCCAATCATTTCTGGTACCGCGCCACTAATTTCTTTATTCAATTTTCGTAGAACTGTTTGTCTTGCTAGACTTGAGCTGGAAATTTCCCCTCACCTCCCCACTCTCCAGATTTGGACCATAGTGATTTTGCACCTTTGTCCACAACTGGAGAGAAGTCTTGCAAGACAGCATTTGACAAACGATGAACATAAATCAAGAACACCGTGAATGAGAGACTCAAAGCTCAGCGACAAACAGTTCGACAAAACTGGAATGATAAATTAGTGGCGCAGTACCAGAGAAGTCACGATAAAAATGATTACTTCGTTGACAAGTTGGGGAAGGCTTTTTAAAATTAAAATGTTTGCGGAGAAAGAAACAGAGAGAAATGCAAAATGTGAGACGATTTCAATAATTTGAACAATAGTCGATGAAGTGCTGAACTATGGTCTGAGATCGTCAATAAGTGGCCAAAAATCAGAAAGTGAATTTCCCATAAATTCATCTTTTAAAAACTTTTAATACCAAATTAAACTATAGAGAACACTTTTAACAAGTAATTTAAACTTGAAAGTGTCACCATAAAGTCTTAAATTAACCTTAAAAGGTCGAAAACGATGATTTTTTATGACTATTTTTCACTGGATTTTTGGCCACTTTTTTTCGATCTCAGACCATAGTGCGCTGAGTGCCCGATCGACGCATTGTGAAGCGTTCAGAATTGGGCACGCGGCGAAAAAAAGTTTACAAAAAGTTGATTCCCTCGCGAATTAGTTGACCGATTTTGAAAAAAACTTGGTTTTTTTGAAAAGCTGAGAATATGACGGAAACTCAATGCTGTGGATGTTTTCATCGCTTTTAGTTCCGGAGTTATAAGTTAGCTACACTTACTCTTTGGATGACCCTCGACGAAGTAAACTGATTCGCGGCGAAAAATGAAAATTACTCACAAGATTTTTTAAATACTCAGTACTGTCAAGATCGGAGAATGCGTCACAGACATAACACAGCCGCAAAGCGTCATGAAAACGGACAACGACATACGCAATATGTCCGTTTGAACTTAAAAGATAGAGCTAGAGAGTCTTCACGATGAAATACGTAACTTTTATGCTTCGTTTGATCCTTTTTAAAAGTCTGTATGGAAATAATCTAAGATGCCATTTTCCCAGATTGCAATTCACATTAGAAAGCAGTGCAATTTGTCATTTAATCATGTATGTACACTTTGATGATTCAATTATATCGTTTTCTTCCCATATCAACCAATGCTTAAGTATTGATTACCATGAACATTTAACTCAGCGCCCCTCAAGTCGCATCGGCTGTTTTCATTAAACATTCGTCAAAGTTATCATTAATTGATACATCGCAATTCAGCAGAAACCGATTCCTCTTCGGACCAACCAATGATCTATAACTTTAGAGTGGCACATCAAGGAACGTTTCGCTGGTTCATTGTTGTCACCTAGGGTGCCGCCATCTTGCCGTAAAAAATGTTTTTTAGGTTAAATTTTGTAGGTCGTTTCCGGTCGTTCCGTAAACAAACTCGGGCATCGCCGGAAACGACCAAAAAAATTTTAACCTCAAACCTTGGAATCTGCAGTCCAAATTCCGCTTTTTCCGGGGATTCCTTCTACCCTGTGTGGCACATAAGGTGGACCAGCCCGCTGCCACTCTAAAGTTATAGCTCATTGGGACCAACTCAATGTTTTC
Organism: Trialeurodes vaporariorum; assembly: GCA_011764245.1. Classification (NCBI taxonomy): domain Eukaryota; kingdom Metazoa; phylum Arthropoda; class Insecta; order Hemiptera; family Aleyrodidae; genus Trialeurodes; species Trialeurodes vaporariorum. Next base: position 18,099,326 of record VMOF01000388.1, read on the forward strand.
AGCAATTGATCAGTTGCAAACTTTTGCTACAGCGTTATAGAGGGTCGATTTCTATTTTAAATTAAGTCTCAAAATCCTCTCACAAGTTATACAAGTGCGTTTAACAAAATAACAAGATGGTGGTCGATCGGGTGGCAATGGGGGAGTTCCATCAAATCGCAACTTTCTATGCAGAAAAAAGTGATTCATTGAAAAAGAAGCGATAATCGGACGAGACTACTTCATTGTCACCAGCTCATTCGACCGTCATGCTTGAATATTTTCAAACGACTTTATTGAGTTATTGAGTGGATTTTGACATTTTTCAATGCTATCGATGTAATTTTCTTGCGAATTTACACGAAAATCGTCCCTCCATAACGCTGTAGCAAAAGTTCACAACAGACTTTTTGGAACTCATCCCCGGACCAAATTTGAAATATTTGCTGTGCTGTCTTAAAGAATCAATACTTAAAAAATTAAAGAGCTCTATGACCTTTTTCTAATTCACATCGTAATCTCCAGTTATCTCCTTGAAATTTCAAATCATACCTAAAATAAATATGAAATTTCAGAAAAAGACTTGTGGCACCATGCAGCGGCAAGAGAGACCCCCAACTTTCAATTAGCGCCACCTTAAGCTTTAGGACCTAAATACTGCAAAATACCCTGGCTTGTACTTGGTGTTCAAAAGCCCTTGAAGTCGACATCCATCGATGACATGGCGCTGTGTCACACTGACACAGCGTCTTCCGAGTTTACACTTTGAATCCTTGCTGTACTATATATAGTGATCGAAATCCATTGTTATTTGCATTTTGTTGAAACATCTAACGCCTTGCTTTTCGTGTCGCCGCCGAAGATCAGAATAACAAATGTTAACAATTCCATTTCTTCCTTTTTTTTCCCCTTTTTTTACCCGCCCTCCCCTCATCTCTTTTATCAGATAGTAATATATGCATTCTTCCGCACTCCCGTTAGAGATCAAACCCTTTATTTCTGTACGAGAATCTATAGGGGAGCTAAATAGAGAGAGGGGGAGAGAGGGGAGAGAAGGTGACGGATAGAGAGATAGAGAGATAGCGAGAGGGAGAGGGGGGAGAGAGAGAGAGAGAGAGAGAGAGAGAGAGAGGGGAGAGAGAGAGAGAGAGAGAGAGAGAGAGAAAAAAGATTTTGTGAATACTCTATGCAGAGCTGCGACGCGACACAGCCCGATGAGCGTCGCTTTTAAAAGCGCTTTATCGAAGGATTGCGGATGGTTAAGTTTTTATGAATTAATTTACTTAATTGCATTCGTAGATTCAAGACAGGTTTGCATAGATGAAGAGAGGAGGAGAGAGAGACCCCGCTTGTCTATTGATTGTGACTTCATAATACTGGGTTCACTCAGAATGAGATTTACTTAACGTTTGGTGTGTATTAAATTACACCAGTGTTACTCAAGTCGCGAGGGGCAAGAAGCCCTGTTTTCAACTACCACACATCGTCCGTGTTTTTACAAAGAATCGTAAGTTAAACCAAAGTTACAGAATCTTCAACCAAAGTTTCTTTCTCCAATGGTAAACCGATGAACCGATCTGAAATCCACGAAATCCATGAAAATTTACGAGACTTTCCACAGTCCACACTTTCACTTTCCCCCAAGTTAGAAGAAAAATCGGAAACATTTACGAATAAGCTTTCATTTTAAAAATAAACTACTGGAAGGAGGTTTTGAAACGTTAAATTGACTTATACGCCTTTTTGCAGAAACATTAACGACACAATAATAAGGTGTTGTTTGTTTTTTTAAAGCTGGAAAATTCGAAGAGATCTAATGCTTAGTATGTTCTTCTCCGGTTGAAAAAATATCAGCATTTTAAGGGCGGGTTTAAAAAAAAATAATTGTTGTAACCCGTTCCACGAGGGGCGTAAGATAATGGCCTGAACTGTACGAATGCGCTTTTTTTAGAGTTTGATTCATCAACGCTTTGAAAAGCTGAGTTCCAGGAGATCGTTAAATTAGTCCATTCTGATTAGCTCTGAAGCATTCAGTTCTAAATGGCCCATTTTTGTGGGGTAGAAAACAAAGACGCACAAAAGTGTATAAAAATGGCCTATTTAGGATGAAACTAATAGGAATGAAGCAAAAAATGACTATGGTATTGCTCTTCAGGACCCGAGTCGGCAAATTCTCAAAAGATTGCTGCATGAAACTTCTGAAAACGTTCATTTTATATGGTGACTTTAGACTATGACTTTAAGCCCTTTGAGGCATGGGTTAATCCTACAGTAGGAGTTCGTCCATTTCAAGCACGAACCTAATGGGAGTGCATATTGGTTCCGGTCTGGTTTTCGTTTTGTGCTGTTGTATAATGTATTCGCTATTTTTGAGCATTGAAATCCATACGATTTCTCCGTATTAAGTCGTTGTTTCATAGATTGATTTGGCACCACAGTCAGTGACATTGCTTTTGTAACCGATTGAATCCCTCTATTCGTCCGGCGGATCGATATTTCGTCGAAAGTTTAACCTGTTTTTACTGATTCTCAAGCGCGTTTTAGAGTCGGTTTTTGATGTTTTTCTCAAATTTGCGAATAGCTGTTTGAATTTTTTTTTAGCTGTTGACATTTTTTATCTCAACTCGTTCAAAAGTTAGACAGGGTAGGATACATCTGTTACACCCTGTATAATGAAATAATAGAACGCATATACGAGGCACATTATATTAAACGATTATTTAGAAATTACACAGTGACAGATCATACATAGAGAAACTACATATAAAAATTTTACATGGTGTCGGTGAGGATTGAACCTGGGTCGGTCGTCTGGGTGGTAGAGCTATGATTGCTCTAGTATGATATTCACGAATATTACGTACTTCAATAATTAGAGCCTCCATTTATTCATATGTATAAACCCCAATTATACCCACAATGGGTCTGTTGCAAACTTTTGCTACAACGATTGAGAGTGAACAATCTAATGTAAAATCGCCCGAAAAGTCCATTGGTGGCATCAGAAAGTCATGAAATGCAGTATAAAACTCACAAGAGACGTTTAATGAAATCCAAGATGGCGGTAAAATATCGAGCAATCTGTATGCATGCACCTTCAACATCCAAGGATTGCCAACGTTGACAACCTCACAGCTTCAGAGGTTATGTGTTTATTTACGTTGTGATTGGGTGTGATCGATATTGTGAGGTTGGCTATCCTTGGATGTTCGTGGTGAATGCATACAGGTTGCTCGATATTTTACCGCCATCTTGGATTTCATTAAACGTCTCTCGTGAGTTTCATACTGCATTTTATGACTTTCTGATGCCACCAATGGACTTTTCACGCGATTTTACATGAGATTGGTTACTCTACAGCGCTGTAGCAAAAGTTTGCAACAGACCCATTCACTATAACTATATGAGTAAATTTATATTTTATGATATTTATTTTTTTACCTAAATTGTATAGTTCTACCCCACTTTTTACATAATTATACTAGTTTTTTTACATTACTGGATTTTTCTCATACATTTTTCTGACTGTTTTACATAAGTGTTTCTAGTTTTTTTATATGATTGTGTTGGTTTTTCCACATAAGTTTTACAACTTTGGGTACTATTTTTACATAAATGTTACGGTTTTTAAGGTAAAAAAAAAAAAAAAAAAATGTTCACTTTTCTAAAATGGTATCTAAAGTTTGCATCAAAGTTACGCAACTTTTACTTACATTACTAGGGAAAAATTATTTATTCTAATTACATGTTTGGTGATTCTAAGAAAATTTTACCATATTTATAATCTTTTGAAAAAAAAAAAATCTAAGCATCAAACTAGTCTCGTCCTCATTAAGAAAAAAAAATCTGCTATCCATTCTGCTTGAAAATGTAAGTTTCTTCATTTTTGATACTTGGTTTTAAAGCAACAGTTTGTAGCAACGATTTAATGAATGTTCCATGTTCTTTTGACAGCCTAATTTGGCAACAAATCTTCTTCTTTAAATACCTTGGAAAAGGATCCAGCATGGATGAGATAATTATACCAGGAACAATTGTAATTGGCAATTTGATATGATTCATGCAACTTTCTGCTATAAAAACGAAACTGCTTCGAACTGATCCAACAGCAAGTGCTATGAATGCCAATTGTAGATCAGATATACTGAAAGGCCGCAAAGACGCGATATTTGGAGGCGGGCGCATCGCTTGGACACCAAATATATTACTCCAAAATTTAGTCAAACCCGATTCAACGACTCTAGTCATCAAGGAATTTATCTGATCAAAGAAGAAAGAATTTTTCGGAACGAAAAATGTTATTGGATAAGAAACGAGACATTCCTCTATGAAATGAAACTGTCCATCAATCTCACTTATGAAGGGAGAATACATTGGGAAATTTTTTCCTCCGGCAGCAGTTGTTTCAAGTACTTGCGTGAGGAATGAGATTTCGGTGACGATCGATTCCAAGCGTTCTAGAATTCCCAAGAATCGTTGGTCTTCAAAAAGAGACCGAGAAGTTTCTCCCAAGTCTTTAGTTTTTTGGATCTCATAATAGTTCAAGTAAAAATTGTGAGCATTTTGGGTGTTGAATTCAAAATTTTGTACCAGCTTCTCCTTCAGTCACTGGATATGCTGCTCGATTGAGACAAATTTCAAATCAGCGTTTACATCAAATGATTGGATCAAAAGATCTGATTCTTTCAGTTCGCTCAAGGTCGCAAAGTCCTTATAGCGCACTCGAGCATTAAGCAAGGTGTACAGTTGGCTTTGAAGTACAGACAATACAATCATTGAGAAAATAGTGAACGCTACGAATAAGACTTTTCCTGACAAGCGCTTGACAAAAATTATGTTTGGTTAACTCACGTACAAGATGTAACGGCATGCTGTCAGAAACGTTGATGAGCTTTCATAAATCCTCAGTTCTCTCTTCGAGTAAAGATGCTTATACCTTGTGGATTGAATGAGTTCATAAGACAACTGAGACAAGAAAAGAAATCCAAACGTCAATAGTATACAAATCCAAACGTGAACAGTGAAACATTTTAAAACAACTAAATACTGTGGCATGAAGCCTCTTCGAGGCAACCTGAGACACATTTTTCCAGTTGCAATAGTTACAGTTGAAACAAGTTTTGAGTAAAACTTATTTGAGCGACGAACATCATATGGAATCAGGATAACATCCACACCACGTTGTATATCACTTTCAACATCGAAAACACCATCGTTATCTTTATAGGCATATTCGAACGAAGGTTGACTGTTAAAGCTCTTTGCAAATTCGTCGAAAACCTGCGTAACCATAGCATTTCTTAGATACTGATCCCAAGAAAAATAAGTGGACAGTGTCGTCTGTCTTAGTTGAACAGTAACCGATGTTTTGTGAGTATGTTTCCACGAGAAATCAAAAAAATCTGTTTCTAATTTGTCGTTATATTGCAGGATTTCCTGACTGAATGCATTGTACTTGTAGCAAATTCTATATAAACAAATAACAGCTCGATGACCTTTAAAAAAATTCAAAAAAAAAATCAAAAATAAAGTACAAATTGCAATCAGAAACTTTTCCACTCCCATCTAACTCAGGATTAAGTTGATTTTGAGTATTTGTTTGGCTTGTCTGATTTTTTGAAGGTGTGTTTTTGTTCTCCAAAAATTTCACCGAAAAAATAAAGTATTTTTGAGAATTCCAAATGTCATTAATTGAAAACCCGCGGGTGGTGTTCATTAGGTATTCCGATTAATCGATATTTTTAGAAATCAATGATCGTTTTTTTTTTTCATTGAGCTCCAATTTTACGTCGCAGTTGCTGTATTGATTTGAACGAAACGCGGACTCGGAGTCAAAACAAAAGTTACAAATCCTTTGCGGAGCATAGGTATTGAGATTCATTGGATCGGTATTTGAATTATTCTGTCTTCTTTTATGCAGTAGAATTGTATCTGATTCATTTCGTTCACAATCTGTGAAATATACAGAATTCAAAATCAAATTCAAGATATCGCGGCAGTCATTCAATAGGAACAAGAAACGTTTTGGTCGTTCGCCTTTCATCAGTTCATGCCAACCACCTTTTACCATGCCTTGTGTATTCATTAGAGTGACGCTAATTGAGTGGGCATGCAAAGATTGAATTAAATGAACAATCGAAAAACTAGTGCTCAGGTCAAAAACAGTTAACGATTTTTCATTGATCGGTCGACCACTTTTTTACTAACTTCAAAAATAAAAATTATCTTCTGCATTGCTTCTATCGGCTTTTGACAACAGACTGTAGCAAAGAGTATAAGAAATAGTCAAGACCCGTAAATGTAAAAAGTTTATTCATAATTGCTCTATTTTTTTTGGTTTTTTTGTTTTTTTTTTTTTTTTTTTTTTTATTGATGATTTCAAAACATTCAAATGTTGTACTTTTATTTGCTCGACTACTACACTGTTATTATTATTTCATGTATACGTGTGAGTTCAAATTTGAGCATTAGTTACAAGAGTGTCTGAAGGATTTGTGTAATTGTATGGCTGTATGCTGCTACTCTCTTAAACCAGGGCATTGGACCGCAGCAAAAATTTGGTTTACGGTTCACAATTTTTGAAAATGTCGGTTTGCGGTTAGGTATTATTTCCCGTTGCCTTCTGTTTTGCTCCGAACTGGTTCACTAACGCGTGAACCGATTTGGAGTGGATCAATTCAATAAAGGGGTTCATTCAAAATCGGCATTTTTCGCCCACTGCTTGTTTTTGACGAAACTTTGGGGATCGATTGGGGTTACTATTAGTAGTGAGTCCTGAAATTTTCGCGACCTAAAACCAATTTTTAGAGGGAGGGCGGGGGGTCAAAGTTGAAACCTTCAAACTCAAATATCTCGCTAACGAATAAAGCTTTTGAAATTTGGTTTGCGCGAAAGAACGCGAATAAAAATTTCCTTTCTTTTGACTACCCACATGTTCCACAAAATTTTAAAACAAACACTTGCAATTTGCAATTTTTGATTTTCAGGCTCAAATTTTTTTACAAATTTTGAAATTCTGAAAAAACGCATTCTTCGATTTTGATTTCTATGAGATATGTATTCTCTAGAAAATTTTCTACAATTTAGTCCAAACCGCATGTTGGAGAAACTTTTCGTTTCTGAGTTATGAATTTTTAAAGTTTCAAAAATCGCAATTTTAGCGTTATCAGTGACAGTGACGAAACCTAAAAAAAGAATTTCTCCGCTTCCAATCAACAAAACTTGATGAAAATTGGGATTTGGGGGTTTTGAAGGTCGTAAAATTCAATTCTGCTATCAGATTTAAAGATTCTGAAATCCAAGATGGCTGCAAACCCATCTGCTTGGTAGCCATCTTGGATTTCAGAATTCTTTAAATCTGATAGCAGAATTGAATTTTACGACCTTCAAAACCCCAAATCCCAATTTCATCAAGTTTTGTTGATTGGAAGCGGATAAATTCTTTTTTTAGGTTTCGTCACTGTCACTGATAACGCTAAAATTGCGATTTTTGAAACTTTAAAAATTCATAACTCAGAAACGAAAAGTTTCCCCAACATGCGGTTTGGACTAAATTGTAGAAAATTTTCTAGAGAATAACATATCTCATAGAAATCAAAATCGAAGAATGCGTTTTTTCAGAATTTCAAAATTTGTAAAAAAATTTGAGCCTGAAAATCAAAAAATTGCAAATTGCAAGTGTTTGTTTAAAATTTTGTGGAACATGTGGGTAGTCAAAAGAAAGGAAATTTTCGCGTTCTTTCGCGCAAACCAAATTTCAAAAGCTTTATTCGTTAGCGAGATATTTGAGTTTGAAGGTTTCAACTTTGACCCCCCGCCCTCCCTCTAAAAATTGGTTTTAGGTCGCGAAAATTTCAGGACTCACTACTAATAGTAACCCCAATCGATCCCCAAAGTTTCGTTAAAAACAAGCAGTGGGCGAAAAATGCCGATTTTGAATGAACCCCTTTTCTTCGATATAAGAAAGAGGAAAGTATAGAACAGCAGACACACCAATTGCACAAAAAACAGCTAAAACGTGAAGTATTTCATTTGCTCGCACTTTTGACAGAAATACCTACACTTTTTTTTTTTTTTTTTTTTTTTTTTTTTTTTTTTAACATGCAGTAAGTACTGCATGTTTTTGTTATGGTTTTGTATCGATTTTGGCCATAAACTTCCTGCATAAAAATCGACAATTTTCGGCTTGGTCGCAAACGTGCGTTGTCAGATTTCCGCGCGTAATGATCGCGTACTGCTTTTCGGTGGATTCCTTTCGTTCGATATATTGCGGAGCGGCAACGCGAAAAGTCTCCCTATCCTTTAAGCAGTCACTAAACGTATCGCGCGCCATATCGAATCCGCGATATTCTTCGGTCCGCCGCACAATGGATAGAAATCAAATCTTTGGCGGTCCAAATTCGATCCTTTTTGGAAAATTAGTTTAGCTGGGTACTATAGTTGATTTCAAGGGGTTATTTGGCTCCTTTATTCCTGGCTTATCGGGAGAATATCATTTGATGGATCTACAATTCTTGTGATATCTCATGTCTTTGTATTTTTGACCACTTAGGACTCGATTTGGATCCATAGTGCGCCGTTTGAAATGTTCGAATAATGTTAATGTTTGAGTTAGGTTTTGACTGAGTATTGACCCCAAGTTTTTCATAAGGATTTGTCTCCGTTATGAATAAATTTGGTAGTTTCATTATTTTGTCTGTGATTACCAACAAGCTATATCTAGTTCGGAGGCTTTGGTAAACATGCGTAATTTGCCTCGGAGATTTTAAGGTTAGAGATTTGTGTTGTGAAAACAAACCGAAGTTCCCTCCGCAATGTATTTTCGCTTGTTTTCGAAGTCTATCAGAGACTTTAAAATCTGAATTTCTTTATGATGTGCGCGTGTTTCTGTCAATCAAAGCCTTAATTTCAGTTTCTACTAATTGAAACACTCAAGTTCTTCATAGCTTTCATTTAATTTGCCAGATTCTACAGTGCGTGTTATTGCCTCGTAATGCCGTAACTCATTGCCTTTCTTGGCATTTTGACGAGTGAAAGTGGTATGTTTGTGGTGATTTATTCAAAAATTTTGTAATTTGACCTCTCTCAGCAAACTCTCTCTTCCTGAGACAGATTTACTCATCTTTATCTCCTCAAGTGAGTGATCTGAAGGAGTTAACTTCGTTAACCGATGAGCGTGGTCTGGAGAGTATAGTTACCGAAATGAAAAAAAAAGCAAAGGGTGGACCTTTACATTTCAGACCAATTGTACCTATGCTTGCATGACAGTCATGGAGAGCAGAACTATTTAAATGGCAACACCAACACCAAGTTGTGTGATGCATTCATTCAATGATAAATGATGTCGTCTGAAATAGTGGGCTGAGGTTGATCGGGGAGCATCCTCACTCGACTTCTCTTTTGCCAAGTTGATTGAGCCATCGTGAAGTGAATTTTACTACGAGTTTGGTTGGAGTTTGGTAAAACTTTTTTAAGTATTTATTTACTAAGTACAACTGTCCGACAAGACAGTCTGCTTCTGCTTGAACTGCATCAGAGGGATGGGAGAGTGGTGGTTTGCGCAGAGTTTCAACTCGTTTTGTAATGAAGCGCTTTGAATGCGCTTTGATGCGGTGTTGGAAACAGGCACCATTGTTTGTCAGAACCCTATACTCAAAATGGTCCCCCTCAAATAGAATGGTTACAGTGACTCATCTTTCATTGAAACTGCTGAAGATGATTCGATGTTTTACTTGCAAACGGATAGTTTTGCGAGGATGAAAAAAAGCTTCATTATGAAGCTATCTGAAGCTACACTGAAAAAGTGCAAGAAGTGTGTTCGACACTGAACAGCACAGTTTATGATGCCAGGCTTTGGCTCTGGGCATGAGGGAAAATGGTCATAATCTTGTCAATAATCTTACAAAGTCTGAAGAGAGAAACCTAGAAGCCAAGTACAATGATGGTGTTAATTTGGACACATTAGATCTAATCGGGGAAAGCCAACTCGATTTGTCTAATTCTACTCGATGTAACCTAAGTCGAAACAAATCTTGACCTGGACCAATCAAATCAGCTTTTCTAAAATGGTTGTGTAAATCATGAATCCTTGGGTCCCAATCGGTTGCGATAAAATTGTCGACTACTTTAGCGGTATATCCACCTAAGATTCTTAAGTAGGATAAGGTAACTTTCCCCTCTTGTTTGGAAGCATTCGATAAATAAGTGGTTACGAAGTTGTGACTGAACGTGAACTTCACTCGAATCTCATGCTAACATTCACTCGAGTGGCTCAATTGACTAGGATGAATCGAATTGACTTGGGTAAAATAGATGAGTGGAGCAAGATGGATGCTCTCCGATCAACCTTACAGCAAAATTTTAGTATGGCACCGTTTTACAGCCTTCTTGTCCACACCTATCCTTGGTAAAAGAACATAACATTATAATGAATTGGTACCCGTTTCGTGCATCGCACGACGTGGTGTTGTCTTCACTTTTAAAGAAAGTTAGGTTGGTTTTTTCATAACAATGGTGTCTGTGAATTACTGTATTTTGGTCACTTCAGAGTTCTACGGAGTACCTAACCTTAAACCTAATACTGGTAATTCTAAGTCAGTGTTGTGATTGATTTCTTGCACCATTATTGCCATAATGATGACAGTAGTTACTTATTTCTGCTAAGTGGGTACTTTAGTCTTTCAATTCAACTATAAACGCTCTCTTATTGAAGAATACTCTTAATTTCTCAATGAAATGAAAGTCTTCCGTTCGGTCCGTGCAAACTTCAGAACCACGAATGAGTCAGTCATCCTTTTCTTTGCTTCTTCATGTCCAAACTGACTGAAGTTCAACTTTGAAATCAGATTTGCTGCAAATTTTAATTTCAAATACATTATTATAATTTGCTGAAGTCAGTTCAAAGTACAATCAACGATGGAACTCAACAACCAGTCAACGCGCAGATTAACTTGAACCGCAGGTAGGAGTGACCTCAGGTGTAGATTTTGAGGTTGAATTTTATTTTCTCCTAGTCTCTGATTTTTGATGCACTTCTGTACCAACTATACTCACACCAGTAAAATGGTAAATAGAGGAACCTAAAAACAAGTTCAAGCTTTATCCGAGATTACCTGGGATCTGAACGTTAAACGTTAAGGCAAATTACACTAACAGTCACAGTTCTCATGAAGCAAAGCACCTCACGAAGAGTACGAAATTCTATGTACAGTTCAAGTTTGTTTGAAAAAAAATTACTTTTTTATTCAAATAAAATTTCAATTTAACGGAGTAAATTGCAATTTATTTAATTAAAACTGCACTTTATTCAAACAAAATTGCAATTTATTCAAAATAAATTGCATTTATTCAAATAAAATATAAGAAAATGTCAACCTAACTAAGATTTATCTGAGATTTATTCAAGTAAAATTTCTTTGAAATATCAATAACATTTCAAAATAAAATTGCCATTTTTTTGAACAAAATGGGAGTTGATGCTACTAGGGCTTGGTCGCTCTTATATCAGATGATTTGCAAGTTGAATCAGAGCTACCATGTCTTTTGGTTGTATGCGGCTATTCAGACGAAAGTGTTTACAGGAGAAGTATCAAATATTTTGAAGGAGCTTCATACAGAAGATCTGTTACCAGGAGAAGTATCAAATTATTGAAGGCGTTTATACGAAAAATAGACAATGTGATCAGGAGAAGTATCAATTATTTGAAGGAGCTCTGAAGCCACCTAATCGAGGAAACTTAAGACTTGGTCGCTCTGATATCACATGACTTGCAAGTTGAATCAGAACGACACGTCCACCGGGTGTAGGGAAATAAAATAGGAAGATATTTGAAAGAAAAGTTTTTACGAGCAAGTTTTCACGAAGAAGTGTTTGGGGCAGGTGAAGTAAAATGGAGCTGGTTTGGGGGAAAATTTTAGATCTTGGCCGCAATCACTTGAGGTTTAGCTGAAAGTTTTGGTGAAATAATTTGTGACATGAAATTAATAGAAATTAAAAAGAAAATGAACAAAAGCACTTGCTCTCAGAAGTTTCACGTAGAAAATAAATTCTCACTCCACCACTCTCACTAACTCTGCATACCCATTGAAATTATACAGAACATAATGCAGCGATGATAACTATAGATAAGAGGAACCAGCACACTGCACAGAGTTTTAGAGAAAAACCAAATGAAAGAGAACTTTCAATATAGACACTCACAAATGACGAAATAAGAGACAGTGGCCTAGAGTTCAAGATGAGAGGAACCATACCACCAGGCATTTTCTCGAGAACGGCTGATCGAAATGTTTTGAATAAAAAAAATTGGTTACGGAATGGACACAAAATTTTTCATTTTTGATATTTTCAAAAGCCCTCATCAGCTCCTCGTTCATATTAGGAGAAGTTCACACACTTTTATCAAGTTTTTTGCAAAAAAGCATCTCTGAAAGTACGAAAAAAGTTCATATCCTCATAGCAGAGGCAATTACCAACATTTTTGCTCCCATAGACATTTACCAAAACACCCAGATTTTTTTTAGCCATAGGGACTTGGAAGATTTTTGAATCAACCCTTTTGCTTATCCAGTTGAGAATTTCTTACAAATCTTGACAGATTCTGAAAAAATATATCGAAACCTTCTGATCGATGTGCAACATGTTACCTTGAGGAGAAAAAAAAAGGTGTATTTTTTCAAATAAAAAATTTTGGGACTTCAATGGCAGAATCGGATCGATTCCATGGTCTGAGACATAGACTGCCCAAAATTTTAATTTAGCGAAATACACCTAATTTTTTCACTTTAAGGTACCAAACTAGTGGCACATCAATCAAAATGGTTCCAACCATTTGATCAGAATCTGTTATGTATTTGAAGAATTCTCAACAGGGTGGCCACAAAAGCCAATTCAAATTTTTTCCAAAAATCCGCCATAACTCAAAAAAGTGAGGTTTTTTGGTAAATGTCCATGGGAGCAAAAATGTAAGAAATTGCCTGAACTTCAAGGCCACCAGCTTTTCTCATAACTTTAAAAGAGCTTTTTTGAAAAAAACTTGAAATATAGATGTGATTGAGCCTCCCCTTTCAAAAATGCCCAAAGGGCTAAGTATTGGAAGCTATCGATAGTATGATAAATGAAAAATTTAGGGTTGATTCCCTATGCGACTTCCATGTTTCAAAACATTTCAATCAGCCATTCTCAAGAAAAATGCCTGGTAAAGGTGCTCTGGATCACCATGTATACAGGGTGTCAATTAAAAAGGAGCCAGGCCGAATATCTCGAGAACGGCTCCGGATTCCGAAAAACGCTGAAACACGTGTTAAATTATTTTGAGCAGGACATCTTTTTAGGGGGACGCCGATTTGGGGGTCTCTCTCTGGGGGGTCCCCAAGGAGGCTACCACCTCCCTAAATCCAATACTTCAATGGGGCCCCAATTTTTTTATAATAATCATAAAAATAGGGAAAATTTTACGACTTTTGGTACAAGTTAAACGTCGACATCGTTTTTCGTTTTCGATTCTATCGAAGGTCCAAGTTCGATTTGGGCCCATTTTCAGAGAGCATTACTTACTCCTCTTTGAAGAGTCGGAATTCACAACTCAAGGACACAAAAAATACTCTGAAAAGCAAGCCCTTTTCAGAAAAAAATTCAATTATAACAAACATTTATTCAAATTTTGGTTTTGAAGCTCAAAAAACTTTTAGACGTTTTTGGGCCCCAAGGAGGGCCAACTGAAAAATTCCGAATTACGACCCCTATTGAGTGATACATCAATCGAAAAGACGTAACAAATGAGCATTTCGGCGCAAACCGGGGGTGGATATCGTTTTTACATTGGATATCGAATGTCAATTTACAGATTGCGATATCTCGATTGTGAAAAACGATATCGAACTCCGGTTTGCACCGAAATGCTCAGTTTGTTACGCCTTTTTTATTTATGTATCAATCAATAGGGGTTGTACCTCGGAATTTTCAGATGGCCCTCCTTGGGGGCCAAAAACGTCTAAAAGTTTTGGGGGCTTCAAAACCAAATTTGACCAAATGTTCGTCATAATTAAATTTTTTTCTGAAAAGGGCTTACTTATTAGAGTATTTTGTGCCCTTGATTTTTGAATTCCGACTCTTCAAAGAGGAGTAATGATTTTTTGAAAATTAGTCCAAATCGAACTTTGACCTTCGATGTATCAAAAACGAAACCGATATTGAACTTCGATTCGCACCAAAAGTCTGATAATTTCACCCTCTTTTCGATTAATAAATAAATATGGGGGTCCCTGTTTGAAGTATTGAATTTAGGGACGTGGTATCCGCCTTGCGGGCCCCTGGAGATGGCCCCGAAATCGAAACCCCCTTTAAAGATGTCCCCCTCAAGCATTTGAACACGTGTTTCAATTTTTTTCAAAATCCGGAGCCGTTCTCGAGATATTTGGCCTAGCTCCTTTTTTAATTGACACCCTATATGCTATGAAACTTAATGAAAAGCGGTATTACAAGAATAACAACGCAGTCAAAGCAGCTTACACTGATTGACTGCATGTTATCTTTGTATCGCTAGACTGCGATAAAAATCTGCTGGCTGTTTGTTTTTTTTTTTTTTTTTTTTTTAATTGTTTGAATCGGGTTCATTCACTGTATTTTTAGGTAAAAGATTCGTAGTACTAAAAATTTGGGCGGTTCTGAGCGGTTTTTGATTCGCGATTCGGTTTGATCCGAAGCACCATATTAAGCGGACTTTATGTCACCATACCGCGGTGTTGAATGTTTCATGACATGTATCTTTGCAGTAACTTTTTCGTGAAACTGTGCGCAGAAACCCTTTTCACAAAAATATAATTTAATCAAGCATTTATTATTTCAAAATTTTTTTCCCGATTGCATGGTAGGTGGTAATCAAACTGAAATTTTGTGAATCGGGCTTTGAAAATATTTTTGAAATTTTCATACTAGATTAAAAGTAGATACCTACATAATTATTGACTGACGTTTGTTTCCACAAAAAAAACTTGTCAATCACTACCATCGATCGCTCTCAAGTTTTCGTGACTTCTATTTTTTTGGTAGCTTCGCAGTCTTGATTTTCACTTTTATGACAAGATGCAATTCTTGATTAGTCTTTAGAGACCCTAGGTTGTCTCAAAATTTCACCTAGAGCTAAGCTTTGAAGGGTAGACGAAAAAATTATTTGCATGGTGCCTAGGTATATGACACGAAATTCGAACACAGAGCGTGTGAATTGTTTTAAGCGTGCCGTATATATACGGTAAGCTTTTTGTTTTTATTTTTATATCCAATATATAGGTTCAATGCCTTTCTTATGGCAAAACCTTTTGGGGGGAAGGTTTGAAAAATTAAAAACTTGTTTTCTTAAAACTGGTTTCATTAATCGTTAATTTATTGCTGCAATCCAGGAGGTCTCGGCGTCTATTTTCTTAAAATTGTAAAAGTTTGGTATTCCTGTTAATTTCAATAAGTTATTAAGCGTCAAAGTCGAATTCCTTTGAACGAGAATTCCATACAGGTCCAGCAACCAAAGTCATTTGTGCCAACCTATGAGTCAAAAATTTCCCAAAGGGAGGAGGGGGGTGGAGATATCTCCCGCAGGAACCCTCTTTGCCCCCCGCCTTTGGGGTTCATCGGTCACAAGATTTCTTCACGGTGCATTAAGCGGTCGGGCCGCGTAGGGTCAAAGACTTGTAAATGTGTCAAAATCTGTTTGACGAGGGGTTTTGAAAAAAAGTGACGGCGAGGTATTTATGAAGAGGGGAGGGGTATAGAAAAGAGAGGGACTCATTCATATCCTTAAATAGACCTATTTAGTGATGACGTCACGATCAGAATTGGTTCCAAACAAATGCTCTATCTCTCACTCTCGTTGATTTACCTATAAGAAATCAGACCCAAAATTTTCGAACGCAAATTCATGCTAGTTAAAGAAAAGTTTTTTAAATTTTATTGCACCTTAGATTCCCCGTTTTTAAAGTATTTTCACTCTAACATAATTCCTAAAAGATCACAAGCAAATTTTACAATCGCAGTTATACCGAAAGATGTTTTACTTTTTGTCCTCGTCTTACTCACGGTCTCTTATGGGAGTATCACCGCCATGACACTCAATTTCCAACTTCTCTTCGTATCGAAGCTATTGTTCGAGGTATAACACTTGTCGCGATGGTGCTGATGAGCCTATATCCTAGAATTTTGTGCTCATAAGAAACTGTGAGTGTGACAAGGACAAAACATAGGACTTTCTTCGATATAACTGTGATTGTGCATTGATGCGCGATGTTTCAAAAAGTTTGTGATAGCGGGCTCATTTTTTATCACTGAGAAAAAAGTGGCTGTTAAAACTGTAAGAATAGAACCATAGATGATTTCGCCTTATTTCAATCATGAGACCTATCGTTGCTATAGTCAGCGCGCTTGAATCTACACGAATTCCGATTGTTTCTATGGCATTTCGATTATTTCTATGGGGAAAAAAAGCGCGGGAATATATATCCTATCGGAAAATTCATTGAAACAATCGGAAATTTTTATGAGGGTGGAACCCAATGGTGTGAAAAAACACAACTGGTGCAAAGAACATTTTTTTACTAGCACTTGTATTTGAAAATTTGGATCGTGTTTTATATGGGAAAACCCACGAGAGCGCGAGTGAGGCGGAGCCTTTTTTTTGGGAAACCAAATTTTTTTTATGACGTCACCAAACAGGTCTTGGTTTGGAAACATTTGAAATTTGGGGGATCGGCAAAATTTAAAACCCGTATATGAGCGTCTATGCAATCAAGGGATTTTTTAGGAAATTTTTGGGGGTTTTGTTGAAAAAAAGGTTTTTAAAATCCAGAACAAAGGGAGGGGGGGAAAATTCGCATTAATATCTCTAAAAAGTGAGAGGGGCTGTCACGTGTCTTCCACCCCTGGACAGTAGGGTGGGTCGAAAAAGGGCTATTTTTGAAATCGGATGGGGGCTACCTTGGAAAATGATCTACCCCCCGAGGGAAGACGGCACCAAAAATCCCAGCTCAAAATTTTGACTCCCTATGTCTCCGCACAGAGGTTTAAAATCCGATTTTTTTTGGGAAAAAAACGGGGTTTTTTTACGATTTTCGGCATCTCAAACCTGCACAATGCCGTTTTTCTTCCAAGGCTAGTGATCTTATGTTACTAGAACGCACTAACTATAACTCACTTCAATTTCGACCCGATTGGTCGATGTTTTTAGTCTCCGCGACAATATTTTGTACAGCAACTCCCTGAACTTGCAAAATAACCCAATTTTTTGAAAATTTCAATTTATGAACCAAAAAAAGAGCTGATTTTCGTGCGGC
>VMOF01000388.1:18117120-18143104 GCA_011764245.1 Trialeurodes vaporariorum
TTTTTTTTTAATTTGTTTGAATCGGGTTCATTCACTTTTTTAGGTAAAAGATTCGTAGTACTGAAAATTGGCGGTTCTGAGGGGTTTTTTGATTCGCGATTCGGTTTGATCCGAAGCACCATATTAAGCGGACTTTATGTCACCATACCGCGGTGTTGAATGATTCATGACATGTATCTTTGCAGTAACTATTCGTGAAACATGTGCGCAGTAACCTTTCACAAAAATATAATTTAATCAAGCATTTATTATTTCACAATTTTTTCCCGATTGCATGGTAGGTGGTAATCAAACTGCAATTTGTGAATCGGGCTTTGAAAATATTTTTGAAATATTTCATACTAGATTCAAAGTAGATACCTACATAATTATTGACTGACGTTTGTTTCCACAAAAAAAACTTGTCAATCACTACCATCGATCGCTCTCAAGTTTTCGTGACTTCTATATTTTTGGTAGCTTCGCAGTCTTGATTTTCACTTTTATGACAAGATGCAATTCTTGATTAGTCTTTAGAGACCCTAGGTTGTCATCACAATTTCACCTAGAGCTAAGCTTTGAAGGGTAGACGTAAAAATTATTTGCATGGTGCCTAGGTATATGACACGAAATTCGAACACAGAGCGTGTGAATTGTTTTAAGCGTGCCGTATATATACGGTAAGCTTTTTGTTTTCATTTTCATATCCAATATATAGGTTCAATGCCTTGCTTATGGCAAAACCTTTGGCGGGAAGGTTTGAAAAATTAAAAACTTGTTTTCTTAAAACTGGTTTCATTAATCGTTAATTTATTGCTGCAATCCAGGAGGTCTCGGCGTCTATTTTCTTAAAATTGTAAAAGTTTTGGTATTCCTGTTAATTTCAATAAGTTATTAAGCGTCAAAGTCGAATTCCTTTGAACGAGAATTCCATACAGGTCCAGCAACCAAAGTCATTTGTGCCAACCTATGAGTCAAAATTCCAAGGCAGGAGGGGGGTGGAGATATCTCCCGCAGGAACCCTCTTTGCCCCTCGCCTTTGGGCTTCATCGGTCACAAGATTTCTTCACGGTGCATTAAGCGGTCGGGCCGCGTAGGGTCAAAGACTTGTAAATGTGTCAAAATCTGTTTGACGAGGGTTTCGAAAAGAAGTGACGGCGAGGTATTGATGAAGAGCGGGAGGGGTATAGAAAAGAGAGGGACTCATTCATATCCTTAAATAGACCTATTTAGTGATGACGTCACGATCAGAATTGGTTCCAAACAAATGCTCTATCTCTCACTCTCGTTGATTTACCTATAAGAAATCAGATCCAAATTTTCGAACGCAAATTCATGCTAGTTAAAGAAAAGTTTTCTTAAATTTTATTGCACCATTAGATTCCCCGTATTTTAAAGTATCTTTTCACTCTAACATAATTCCTAAAAGATCACAAGCGAATTTACAATCGCAGTTATACCGAAAGATGTTTTACGTTTTGTCCTCGTCTTACTCACGGTCTCTTATGGGAGTATCACCGCCATGACACTCAATCATTCCAACTTCTCTTCGTATCGAAGCTATTGTTCGAGGTATAACACTTGTCGCGATGGTGCTGATGAGCCTATATCCTAGAATTTTGTGCTCATAAGAAACTGTGAGTGTGACAAGGACAAAACATAGGACTTTCTTCGATATAACTGTGATTGTGCATTGATGCGCGATGTTTCAAAAAGTTTGTGATAGCGGGCTCATATTTTATCACTGAGAAAAAAGTGGCTGTTAAAACTGTAAGAATAGAACCATAGATGATTTCGCCTTATTTCAATCATGAGACCTATCGTTGCTATAGTCAGCGCGCTTGAATCTACACGAATTCCGATTGTTTCTATGGCATTTCGATTATTTCTATGGGGAAAAAAAGCGCGGGAATATATATCCTATCGGAAAATTCATTGAAACAATCGGAAATTTTTTTGAGGGTGGAACCCAATGGTGTGAAAAAACACAACTGGTGCAAAGAACATGTTGTTTACTAGCACTTGTATTTGAAAATTTGGATCGTGTTTCATATGGAAAACCCACGAGAGCGCGAGTGAGGCGGAGCCTTTTTTTGGAACCAATTTTTTTCATGACGTCACACTAAACAGGTCTTGGTCATTGGAAACATTTGAAATTCTGGGGGATCGGCAAATTGAAAACCCGTATATGAGCGTCTATGCAATCAAGGGATTTTTTAGGAAATTTTGGGCGTTTTGTTGAAAAAAAGGTTTTTAAAATCCAGAACAAAGGGAGGGGGGTAAAATTCGCATTAATATCTCTAAAAAGTGAGAGGGGCTGTCACGTGTCTTCCACCCCTGGACAGTAGGGTGGGTCGAAAAAGGGCTATTTTCGAAATCGGATGGGGGCTACCTTGGAAAATGATCTACCCCACGAGGGAAGACGGCACCAAAAATCCCAGCTCAAAATTTTGACTCCCTATGTCTCCGCACAGAGGTTGAAAATCCGATTTTTTGGAAAAAATCGGGTTTTTTGACGATTTTCGGCATCTCAAACCTGCACAATGCCGTTTTTCTTCCAAGGCTAGTGATCTTATGTTACTAGAACGCACTAACTATAACTCACTTCAATTTCGACCCGATTGGTCGATGTTTTGAGTCTCCGCGACAATATTTTGTACAGCAACTCCCTGAACTTGCAAAATAACCCCAAATTTTTTTGAAAATTTCAATTTATGAACCAAAAAACGAGCTGATTTTCGTGTCGGCTACTGCTCAACCGGTTACAACAGGTGTAGTTTAAACACTGTTTCAATCACTCCCCGGAATTTTGACATTTGAAGTCTCCGCAGTTGCTATGAAGCAATTAAAACGCGCGAAAATTCAAAACAATTTCCGCGATCAATACACCAAAAGCTTAGGTTTCCGTAAAACGGCTGCTCTTGTTCCAATTTGTCATTTTTCTCATTACTCTGACTAACTCTATCCTTCTTTCTATCTCCTACCCCCCCTCCCCACCCCCTCCACCACCTTCACTCTCATCTCATCCGCGTCCCGTAGCTTTATACTCTCATTTTCATAAGTGGTGGCAGTGTTGGCACACTTTAAGGAACCCGATTATTTCAAGACATGTAGCAAACTTGCGACAAATTTGCAGAGCTGGTGGTTTCATAGCAGACAGATGCCACCGATGCAAGTCTGATCGACTGTGACTAATGTTAGAGGGAAATGGGGAGGGGGAGGCGTAAAACGCAAAATATATAAATGACCCAAAAAATTCAAATTGTTGTTTCGCAACAAAACATTCGAACATGTTGTAGCATCGCAGTAAGCAGCATTTCCATTTCGATGAGAAGAAATGAAATAAAGTTGGGGCCAATATGCTGATTATTTGGAGAAATGTATTCTATTTATTCAAATAATGAAACTATAGACCTAAGGCTTGCCTAAATGTGCCTTTACCTAAACTTTGCCTTGAAGCAAAATATCGTATCACAGAGCTTTATGTATTCAGACACTGTAGTCAAAATTATAATTACTTCGTTTTTTGGAGATAGTGATTTTAAATGAACATTGAAAGAAGACCAACAATGTAAAGCAATGAATAATGAAAATCAGAAAGGAAAATAAAGACTCGCGTTCAACTCAATTATTTTAAATTAGCCAGTGAAGTTGTGGTACGGGCTTCCGGAAAATATGGTTACCAATCAGGTTACCTTAGCAACTTTAACATTTTTTACAACGAATTAACTCTAGCAATCAAAGATAAAGCAACCTAACAATAAAAGCTGGAGTCTATGAAATTATTTGTAACGAATGCCCTGTCAAATATGTTGGGAAAACTGAAACAATCATAGATGCACGCCTCGAAGAACACATAAAAAGCGAAACTTCTAACTCGAACAACTTCTTGAGGCATGAATGTTTCTCGCGAAAATCGCAAAGAAAATCTGACAGTATGTAAACATTCCAACAGCAACATAGCTTTGAGATCAATTGATGAATTTGACATTCAAACAGCAATCTATGAGAAATCAGTAATAATTAACATCCGGACTAAAATTGAAAATGCGAATCACTTAATGTTAAAAATCTGCTGTATAAGTTACATTTTATTTAAAGTATAAATGTTCCCGTCTTTTCACATACTTATCAATGACGGCTACTTACAATTAAAACTTATTCTTAATGGTCATTTCTTGATTTTATTTTTTATTTACTTTCCCAATTTTAAGGTTAATTACTTGTTATTTATTAATTTACTCTTATGTATTTGGTATCTTCTATTTACCTTACTGAATATTTCTCTACAACTAACTTTGAGAATTGCTCTTCAGAATGACGTTTTCTTTGTTATTCGTGATTATTGTTTATTTGCTTGAATCGCATGGTTACAGTTTTCTCGATTCATCTATTTATTTATACCTCTGACGATGACAGTATGACCCCAATAGCCGAAAGGCCTTAGGTCTATAGTTTCATTATTTGAATAAATAGAATACGTTTCTCCAAATGATCAGCATATTGGCCCCAACTTTATTTCATTTCTTCTCATCGAAATGGAAATGCTGCTTACTGCGATGCTACAACATGTTCGAATGTTTTGATGCGAAACAACAATTTGAATTTTTTGGGTCATTTATATATTTTGCGTTTTACGCCTCCCCCTCCCCATTTCCCTCTAACATTAGTCACAGTCGATCAGACTTGCATCGGTGGCATCTGTCTGCTATGAAACCACCAGCTCTGCAAATTTGTCGCAAGTTTGCTACATGTCTTGAAATAATCGGGTTCCTTAAAGTGTGCCAACACTGCCACCACTTATGAAAATGAGAGTATAAAGCTACGGGACGCGGATGAGATGAGAGTGAAGGTGGTGGAGGGGGTGGGGAGGGGGGGTAGGAGATAGAAAGAAGGATAGAGTTAGTCAGAGTAATGAGAAAAATGACAAATTGGAACAAGAGCAGCCGTTTTACGGAAACCTAAGCTTTTGGTGTATTGATCGCGGAAATTGTTTTGAATTTTCGCGCGTTTTAATTGCTTCATAGCAACTGCGGAGACTTCAAATGTCAAAATTCCGGGGAGTGATTGAAACAGTGTTTAAACTACACCTGTTGTAACCGTTGAGCAGTAGCCGACACGAAAATCAGCTCGTTTTTTGGTTCATAAATTGAAATTTTCAAAAAATTGGGTTATTTTGCAAGTTCAGGGAGTTGCTGTACAAAATATTGTCGCGGAGACTCAAAACATCGACCAATCGGGTCGAAATTGAAGTGAGTTATAGTTAGTGCGTTCTAGTAACATAAGATCACTAGCCTTGGAAGAAAAACGGCATTGTGCAGGTTTGAGATGCCGAAAATCGTCAAAAAACCCGATTTTTTCCAAAAAATCGGATTTTCAACCTCTGTGCGGAGACATAGGGAGTCAAAATTTTGAGCTGGGATTTTTGGTGCCGTCTTCCCTCGTGGGGTAGATCATTTTCCAAGGTAGCCCCCATCCGATTTCGAAAATAGCCCTTTTTCGACCCACCCTACTGGACAGCCTCCTCGCTGGGGCTACGGAATTGACTCTGGAATAACTTATTTACCTATCCTAAAAAGTTTCTCGCGTGTACAGTATTTTTTACTGGAAGCTTCTTCAAATTTTGGAAATTATAGGTCCATATAGACTTTTGCTTTTCCAACACGAAAAATGATATCGACCGACGGCAACAGAAAAAAAAATAATATTACAACGCGTTATAATGAATAATGGCTTAGTTTTAACTGTAAACTTTTGATACTTTTCAACAAAATAAATGGGGGAGGGGGAATTAAAATCCACAAACGTCTTAAACCTCCACACCTAATAATCTATATACCCCTCTAGAATGCTTGACGTGTAAAGGGCACCTGAAATGGTTAGTTCTGTATATTAAAGGATTATTAGGCGCACCGTTGGCACAACGTGCGCCTATTGAAATCGCCCTGATACTCAATAGAGTATACTACGCCCCCTTGTGATCAAATGGCGAAATGAGCTTTTTTGATGTCGTGAAATTTAGGTTGTGTCCTGTGTTTTTTTTATGCTAATTTCATTTGAAAAGTTAATGTTCTCCCAGCCACGACTGAATTCTGAGTTGGTTGGGAGTAATTTCATGTTCATTGATTGACGTTTTTTCAAAGTTATTCTATGTCAAAAATTTCCAACCTCACTTTTTGATTATTTCAAATTTTCCCGGTATATATTCTAGGTGATCAAGAGAACCAATCATTTGCCGTTCTGAATGTTTGTTTTTTTGCATGTAGGTAAATGCAATTATTATAATTAATTATAGCGTGTGGTCAAACGCAAAACGGAAAGTCCCTACAGCAAGAACTCTGAACATTCCTTATCTCAATACTCAGAATTCTCATTTAATTACCAAAAATTACTGCGCATCGAAGAGGATCTCTTACTATTCAGCCCTGATGTCGTTGTTTCCATAGTGGTCCCTGCCCTAACCTCCTCCATATTTCCTATCAAATTTCAGCTATTTGTTTACGCTCAAATTTCTAGTACTCCAGGAACTTCCTGATTTCTTATGCTACCTTATGCTACATCTGTTGTACTACCTATGTTGATTCAAGCTGTCACTCTCCTCATATGTCTCAAAGTATCTTGAGACACTCAAACTGGTTCCTTAATCATATAGTTTGGTAGTCCGCTAACCTTTGACAGTCACCTATTTTGTCGGAGATCATCATCAGTCATGCCTAAAAGTTTAGCGCTTATAGACTTTTGTACAAAATTGGGATTGCGCCTCACAATTTGGTGACAGTTAAGTTAGCGTCATATGATGAAATATGAATCAGCGCTCCATTTCTTTCTGAAATTTGTGTTACCGAGTCAATTTCTTCTAAAAATTATGTCAGCGTACATGCTGTTTTTTACTGAAACTTGAGTGAGCGCACAGTTTTGAGCAAAAACATTTTCAAACGCTATAAGAAAAAAAGAAAACAATACGGCATTGGAGAAAATGGGGAAATTGAGTTAGTGCTTATACTTTTGCTGAAAATTAAAGTCGTGCACCACGTTTGGTTAAAATTAAGTTATGGCGCTTTTTTTTTGCTGCAAAATGACTCAACGCGCCATGTGTTTCTGAAAATTGTGTGATCTCATCAAATTCTTCTAAAAATTATGTCAGCGCATCGGTTTTTACTGATACTGAGGTGAGAGTGCTAATTTGAGCCAAAAATATTTTTAACGCTAATAATCAGAATTAGAGACTGATTAGGTGTGTTGCGGTTGGATCAGTCATGCCTAAAAGTCTACATCCGACGGAGATGGTGTGATTGTATTTTTACTTTCTCACTCAAATGAAATTAGAAAAATTGAGAAAGTATTGCGTTGGCGCAGAGATTTTCAAGGTATTTTGTTGCGATAGTTGGCCTCTCAGGACAAAGTCAATCATGATTTAGTCAAAGTAATTGCCTCTTATCATGTCTAATACCATCCATAAGAACATCCTTCCATCATATTTTCTATTTCTTAACCCTTTCTGACTTAGAGAGATTTATGTAAAAAAAATCTGTGGCGTCTGTCCGTCAGTCCGGCTGTTCGTCACTCCGTACCTAGGCATAAGTTTTGAACCATTGATCCTTATGCATCCAGATTTTGCACAGTTGTTGCTTTTTAGATTCCCCAGAGGTACTTTTTTTTGTTTTTTTGAAATTTTGATTTTTAGGGTAGTTATGGGGAAAAAATTATTTTCATTAAAATCAATGGTAAAATGGATAAAAATGAATAAAAATGGAATAATTCAAGTTTGGCTCAATCAATTTTGATGAAAGTTAGCAAAAAAATATCTATTTTCAGCCTACTATAGAATGAACCACTTATAGTTCCTATATTCATTCCTTAAGACTGTTTAAAAAATCAAAATAAGCGCGCTCGAGCCGAAAAATAGAATTATCGTGAGAAATCAATCTTAAAACTTGGAGTCAATCAATAATGGCTCCATGAATTTTGATAAAACTTTGTACACACAATCTACTATCAATAAACTTAAATATTTTTCTCTCTGTGTCACCAAAAACAACCGATAAAACCATTTCTAGAGGTAATATAGGTACGATTGAGCAAAAAATTTGGGAATATGGGCAAATAAAAATATAATCCTATTATTTGGGATAGTTCAGGTTTAGTTCAATCAATTTTGATGAAAGTTAGCGACAAAAATCTACATTCAGCCTACTATAAAATAAACCACTTATAGTTACAATATTCAACCCTCAAAACCGTTCAAAAAATCAAAATATGTGCGCTCGAGCCAAAAAATGGAATTATCGTGAGAAATTAAGTAATCTTAAAACTTGGAGTCAATCAATAATGGCTGGATGAATTTTCATGAAACTTTTTACACACAATCTACTATCAAAGTACTAACATATTATCCTCTCTTGATCACCATACACAACCGATTAGACCTTTTCAAGAGGTAATGTAGGTGCGATTGAGAAAAAAATATGGGTATATAAGCAAATAAAAGCATAATCTTATTATTTCGGAAAATTCAGGTTTGGTCCAATGGATTTTGACAAAATCTGGCAAATAAAATCTACAATTGGTTTACAAAAGATATTAGCCCTTACAGTTACAATATACAACCCTTGAGAGAGTTTAAAAAATCAAAATAGGGTGTTTGACCAAAACAAAAAAAAAGAATGAAAGTGAAGAATTAATTTTAAACTTGGAGTCAATCATTAATGGGATTGATTTTGACAAAAATGTTCACAAACATAATGTGTTAAAAAAATACACTAAACACTGCACTGTGTGCACTAAAACATTTTTCTGGTACAGTCCTCATAAAAACCTTACGACCGTTTCGAGGGGCAATATAGGTACGATCGAGCAAAAATCTTTTGAAACTAATTGTAAGCAAATATTAAGACAAACATAATATTTGCAATAAGTAATTCAAGTATGACTCAATTAAGTTCGATGAAAATTGCATCAAAACGTTTGCAACCAGCCTAGGCAGAAATTTCTTTTCAATGTATTACTACAATATTCAACTTTTAAGTCTAAAGCTGTTTAAAAGCAATATAGGTTTCATTACACCAAAAATAGAATATTCAAGGAAAATTAATTTTATAAAGAAAAGTCAATCAAAAATGGCTGAATGAATTTTGTTGAAATTTTGTTGGCACAATCTACGACTTAAGTACATCTTTGGAGGGGGGTTAATCTATTAAACAAAAAAAATTATTTCGAAGATCTACAGTTTGAAAGAAGAAACCAAACATAGTACTCAATGGAGGAAATGCAAGAATCAGTACATTTCGACCTCCTATAAAAACTAAGGGAAAAAAGAAACTCCCAAAAATAGAACAAAGAGCAAATATAATGAATGCAGCTCAAAGAATAAAAACTTATTGGAATCTTGAATTACCTACTCTAAACCCTGTTATAAGCAACATCAGATTAAGGCTCTCAATTAGCCTTCAAATAACAAAATAGGCAACTATTCCTACAGCATCTCTACAAAATTGCAAACTCTTCGGATTGAAGGCAGAAATATTATGTCCAGAGGTGAAAATATTTGAAATTTGAGGGGGGTTTGGGGATCTCCCCCAGAATTCTAAAGGGGGGTCTGGAGGTATCCCCCAGCATTTTAAAGGGGGGTTTGGGGGTCTCTCCTAGTATTCTAAAGGGGGTCTGGGGGTCTCCCCCAGAATTCTTTAGGGGGTTAGGGGGTCTCCTCCAGAATTCTTTAGTGGTGGGAGGGGGGTCCGGGGGTCTCCCTCAGATAAAAGTGATGAGAGAAAGTGTTCGTAGGGTATTCCCTACAGTTTATTTTTTATCATTTCGAGATTTGATTAACGTATTTCGTCCATTGTGCGCGGATCAAATGCTTTGTCACCAGTCGTGGGACGTCATGGGGACATTTAGGAGAGATGTCTTTTGACTCACTGTAACTTCTTCATCTTTTCTTACGTTTTGCCATGGCGTCCTTTGTTTTACTTGGCATCACACTTCACGTTCAAATTTTTTACCGGGCAACCAAAGAACGGTGCCAGCTAATGGAATATGGCAACATTGTTTTTCTCTACTCTAACACATCATGAAAAATAATCGATTCTTGGTGGTCCGATTTCTTCTTACTACCGATCACTTTTTCATGTCCCTATTTTGCGGGATATACTATATCGTTGACTACCTTTTTACTAAAGGGGGTTCAAAATTGTTTTATGAGTATTTGATTGTTTATTACGTGCGTTTAGTGATGTGCAGTAGGAAATTCGAAGGATTTGTTCTATGATTGTCCGTAGTGGTCCCACCGCCCCACAGTGCTTTGACCTTATGGGAGATACGGACAAAAGTCATAACTTTTTAACGAAAGCAGATAAAGACTTGAAACTTGGGCAAAATGTAGGTAATTTATTAAGCTAAACACTGGAAAAGTTACAATTTTGAATGGTATCTTGAAGGGGGGCAGGAGGGTCCATAATCACCAAGAATCTACAAGCATTATTTTGACGCATTTTTCTGTCATAGTAAAATACCTTTTTTTTCTATCGGTTTACTTGACGACTTGGTGGGATGGTATCAAAAATATATTTAGGCTATGACAATGAAATA
Organism: Trialeurodes vaporariorum; assembly: GCA_011764245.1. Classification (NCBI taxonomy): domain Eukaryota; kingdom Metazoa; phylum Arthropoda; class Insecta; order Hemiptera; family Aleyrodidae; genus Trialeurodes; species Trialeurodes vaporariorum. Next base: position 18,127,684 of record VMOF01000388.1, read on the forward strand.
CTACACGTATATACATTATTTTTCTCGAAAGAGGGATGATCATAGGGCCTAGAAAAATCTCACTGTACCTCCTGCCAATGTACATGCCACTTCAATCTGGAAAACACTGTTGAATTGCAACTCCCTTTTTTTTCTTTTTTTTCTCTTTTTTTTCTCTTTTTTTCTGTCGGACTGACAACAAATAAAAACTATACTACTAGTTATCAAAAATCAGATATCCTTGCTGAGGATGCAGCTGGATTATTTATTAGATAAAACATAATGTGAGCTTGGTAGTAAAACAACGAGCTCAAAAAAAAGGGGGGGGGGAAACTCACCAAATGAGTTTGATAACAACGATAAAAATATGTTATTAAAAAAACGTGAACAAAGCGTAAACGACTTCTCTAATTATTAAGGAAAGTAAAATTTAGTCTTCATCAAAAGATATTGAAACAAATTATGTAATAAATATATATTGATTCAATTGTAGCGAGAGTGTTGACTGTTGAGGCGCGAACGTGGATGTATGTGGCGAGGCGACTGTAATCACACAACTTCAACCTTCGCCTATTGAGTTTCACCATTGCGGCAATGCATTGTCAAATGAAATTAAAGGGTTTTTTACGGCCTTTTCTCAAGCAGTAGAGTGAAATAATTCTCTCCTAGATTAATCCGTATTTATGCTAAAAGTATCAAAATGTCAAACATATTATAGATACTTTCTATTTTGCATCCTCCTTTTCAATTGCAAAAATACCTCTAAGTTGCCAAAATATAACACTTGTAAATTCGTGACTCAATTATTATAGCGTGTCATCGTTAAATCCTGAAGATGTTCATTCTACTTTATTTACGCGTTAAGTTCAGTTTTGGAATGCAGCATTAATTATTTCAGTCTCAAGTAGGCTGTTTATTAGGTACCTAGCCAAGATGTTTCGAAGAAAATACTCTACCTTTTCTCTTGTTTCTACCAGTTCTTTATTCTGATTTAAGAACATTCACTTCGCAATTTAAAGAAATGAGAATCACAAGAGGGATTATTAAGCAATAGAATCATACAAGACGACTTTGTTACCACAACTCATTTTTTCATTAAGGTCTCAAGCCCTTATTGCTCCCTATACCAACTAATTCAGAAGAATTATGAATATTACTATGAGCTCAGGTTAAACACGATTTTAAGGGAGTATGGTAAAACCGGCTTATTTCAAACTATCGCTGTGAGATTATGCGCAAGTTTGCGCAAAATCTGAACAAATATTCTGAATCCTCATAGTTTGGGCTACAAAATATGTGAAAATGGGGGAGTTATAATTCGTTTTATTTTTTATACACGTCTCCAAACATTTTGAATACTTAAAAAATCCGGCAAATTTAACCTTTTTTTCCAAAATAGCTTTAATAAGCGAACTATTTCAATTAAATAAGTGAACAAACTTATTTTCTTGAAGAAATAACTTATCGGAAGTGGAGAGATCCATAGTTGTTGTTATTCCGACGTTTGTCTTCGTGATCTGACTCATCTAGGGTAGCGCCACTGCGTAACTCAAATGCGCGTCGCCGAATCTTAAGCGTCGATCTCTTATCCTCCCATTGTTGCCACAGCCGTTGATTTGGCAATTAAAGAAAACCAATGCCGGAAACTTACCCATTGATTACCCCCCTTTCCATTAGAAAAGTCCAAAAAACCCTACAAGATGGTCGGTTTTTTGACTTTTGTCCACAGGTCGCTGCACTGTGCGCCCCCCCCCCCCACCACACGACGCACACAGGTTCAGACCCGAACTTTTGCTAGATATGGTGGAAAATCTGAGGGGATGGTTTAAGATTGTCCGTAGTGGTCCTAACCTCCCCCCCCCAATCACCACACACCGGTTCGGACCCAAACTTTCGCCGGACAATTTTTTTTGAGATGATTTTTTGAGAATCCAAGGGATTGTTCTAAGATTGTCCGAAGTGGTTCTACCCCCCCCCCCCCACTCGCCGCGCACAGGTTCGGACCTTAACTTTTGCTGGACAATTTTTTTGAGATGTTGGAAAATTCGAAGGGTTTGAGATTGTCCGTAGTGGTCCCCCCCCCCCACTCGCTGCTTACAGGTTCGAACTTGGACTTTTGCTGTACAATTTTTTTGAGATGGTGGAAAATTCGGAGGGATTGTTCTAAGATTGTCCGTAGTGGTTCTACACCCCCCCCCCCACTCGCCGCACACAGGTTCGGACCCAAACTTTTGCTGGACAATTTTTTTGAGTTGTTAGAAATTTCGAAGGGATTGTCCTAAGATTGTCCGTAATGGTTCTCTCCCCCCCTCCTCCACTCTTGCACACAGGTTCGGACCCTAACTTTTGCTGGACAATTTTTTTTAGATGTTGGAAAATTCGGAGGGATTGTTCTAAGATTGTCTGTAGGGGTTCTACACCCCCCCCCCCACTCGCCGCACACAGGTTCGGACCCTCACTTTTGCTGGACAATTTTTTCTGAGGTGGTGGAATATTCGAAGGGTTTGTCCCATATAAGATCGTATGTAGTGGTCCTAACCCCTACCCACTCGCCGCATCCAGGTTCGGACCCGGTTTTTTGCTGGACACATTATTTTTGAGATGGTGGAAATGGAATTTGACTCATGAGGACCAAATTTGCTCAAGGTGCGCCTTCTCTGACACTGTAGTGTCAGAACTGCTTGTTTTTTCATGAATTCGCAAGTGTTCCATTTATGTATATTACATATCTACATCGTGACAATCGCAATAAGTGCTGACAGCATCAAAAACGGGAAAAAAAGAAAAAAAACTGTTTATTATTTAGAATCACGGCTTTTCCGAAAATGACACTCTTTGACTTCAAAAGAACGCAACCTCATTTTTGATCCCTGAACAAGCCGTTTAAAAGGTGGAGGGATTTAGAAATATCTATTGTCTATACTTTATGTGGGTGAAAAAGATCGAGCCTTATCAAATAATTTTCTCTTTTCAGCTTTCAACGGGTTTGTTGCAAACTTTTGCTACAGCGCTATAGAGTTTTGATTTTTATATAAAATCGCCTGAAAATTACATTGGCGGCATCAAATAGTCATGAAATCCATTAATAAACCCACAAAACGCATTATAAAGAAAGCCAAAATGGCAGTCGTAAAGCCGAACAATCTGTGCACGCGCATACGACGAACATCAAAGACAGGCGATCCATTTTCCCCTTTTACGTTGAAGGGGGGGGGGGGGGAAGAAAATATCTCTACAGTCAAACTGTGATTTTAAAAATTTGCATGGTCAAGATGTTGTGTTCTGTGAAGGGTGGCGGCGAGCAAAATATCAAGAATATAGGGTGTTGCAAAACTTAAGTGCCAAACTTATGGAGTGTATTTTTGGGGTCAACATATACCTATATAAGGCTTTATTTTCCTACATGAATATGTGCTGCAAATGTTTCTCTTTTGAGCTAGAGCCCTCCAAAGTTTTGAAAACAAAAAACAAAAAACAAACACAAAAAAACAACGCCTTTGACTCATCTCCTTTTAGATACATCTGATCTTTTATTTTTTGCATCATTTCTCACCAAAGAAGCTCAATTGGACAGCTCTTGTCACAAAAGAACTGAGTGACATTTTTGATAAAATTGAGTTATTGATTGATAGACCTAGCAATACTGAATCTCGAAGCAACAAGTGCTTCTTCTAATAACAACTATTTCCCGTCAAAATTCCAGGTAAAAGTGAGCTGGTGAGCCTCATTGAAGTCATTGTCCATATGATGAAATTAAATGAGAACTTGGTTCCTTTTTCTTAAACCTTAATCCGAGTCACGTAAGGAACCAACTCCGACTTGGTTCCTTTTATAGAATTGGGAACGGACTTAAGTCCGGATTAACGGATTTTAAAATATCAACAGTGTAAACCAACTCTGCCGTTTGGTTTCTCTTAGAGATTCGGTTTTCGTGATTATGCCAAACAAAAAGAAGAAAGGAACCAAGTCACTTTAAACGCTAAAAATTAAGTAGGTACCTTTCCTGCATAGGAAATTCCACTTTTCCGGTGTTGAAATGCAAAAACATAACACGGTAGTTGTATGAAATCAAAACGTAAGTAATTCCGAGTTTTTTGTTTAAATGCTAGCTCTTCAACTTTGGACTCAATTTTCTCGAGATCAGCTCCATGTCACGTGGTTCCTCTTTGATGAATTATCATTGCTAGCAAAAGCATTAAAGCTGTTCAGACTTTAGTGGCACGCTTTTCCAACACCTGCGTGTTGAAATTTTCCCTGCTTGTTTTTTTTTTTATTTCATTGAAATAAATTAGTATTCAATTTAAGAACAAGAAATCTTTTATCATTTGGTTTTTTGCAAGAAACAGGAAATGGATAGTCAGAAAAACTAGAATCTATAAAAAAACAGTTTTCTTTTTTGCCTTTTCGGCCACCTAGAAGACAGGCGTTCATCAGAAAGAGCCGAATATCACAGAGTAAATCGGCTTTAACAAAGAACGTGCCTCAATCGTCAAATTACAGTGGTGGCTACCACAATGAGGCTATATCACTCACTTTTTTCGAAAACTGAATGTTGAAGAATTGATCTTTCAATAAGCAATCTTCCTCTTTTGGAATCAATCTTTCTAAAGACTTAAATTACAAAAATTACGGTTTCCAAATTGCTCAATGCACATTGCATAAGCCGTCACTGAAATCAAGCATCCTGTATGAAAAGTGTGTTCGTGTGTTTGGAGCTTCGGCGCGAGTTGGCTAGCAGCGAACTTTCGAAGCGCGAGCCTCAGCCTCAATGAGCAAACCAACGATCGATGGCATTAAAAAGCCTCGAGATACGCGAGACTCTATTTCAACAACACTAGGGAAATATTTTTCGAAGTCAATGTGCGCTGGCAGTATAATAGGACACAATGAGACAAATAATTTGTCTCCTTGCCCGCCTTAATTTATCGAGTTCAAGTTTATGGAACAAACATAGACAGACTCCAGCGAAGTCAAATCTCACAAGATATAAATTGTGGTATGAAATTTGTGAAACATTGGATGAGCTATAAAAATTGGAACTGTACCATTACAGTGTTTTGTGTAAATAAATGAAAAACGCCTTTTGGAAGCCATGCATGAACAAAACATTCTCAAATTTTTACTAACCCTTTAAAGGCTGGTTTCCTAATTGGAGGACAAATTACCATGTATTTACTCCCTCAAGTCATGCTGGAGTACATGGATATTTCTGATCTTGGGTGTTGGCTTTGATTATGTCACTATCTGAAGACACTTGGCGTAACAATATTAAAAGTCAATATTATCAATCACTTCAACCCTCAGATAACCAGCATGGGTCCTCCAATGGATCCGTCGTACGCTAAAATCGGCTGCCAGTAGCTGCTCAAGGGTCAAAAATAATTAGGCTTTTTAAAGAGCTCAAAATAAACTCTCAACAATAGGATTTTCGTCGTTTTGGAAAAAAATTAACAAGGAGGGCACAGGACCGCATTTTTCATGACTATTCTGAGAAAGGTTGAGTGAGCCGGGTTCTTTGGGCCTATTTGTTATTTTAATGTGATATTGTTGGGATATTGTTTTTTATTCTTTCCTGTGAGAATTGGTGGTTGCTTGATGTTGACCGTTAACCACAGTGACCGTCATTTTTGATATTTTGAGGTTATAAAAATAAACACAAACCAGTGATAAGGCACATTTTGGACGCATGAAAGTTGGTCTTCATTTATCATGTGTTTTAGCAGTTTTGATACTTTCTTCCCCATTTTACTCAATATTTTAGCTTCCTGGTTTAAGAAACAGAATGCATTACTTTAAGGTTGTTCAACAAATTGTCGAGCATGTTCACAGAATTCTCCTCTCTCCCTTTTCCTCCTCCAACTCATTCAACCTACTGCTTGTGAGAAATTAAAATTGTTTGTCGCAGCTTTAGTTACAAAAACGAACACACACGCCACGCTACACGGGTGGGTTACTAAAAGGATTACTTGTGATCGTAGCTATAATCGGAAATTTTCCTACAGGGAATTTAATTGTTACTGTAACATAACTAAATAATTGAAAATTAGCAAATTTGCTCAAATGGTCGATCCGAAAAAAACGACAGTTTTACAATATGAGAGGTGCTTTAAATCAATTGTTTCCCATTTGCAATGAAGGCCCACGAAGATTCAAAAAAATGAATATACATACTGGATCAATTTCCTCAAATGGCAAAAATTAAACATCATAAATATTTTTTGAGAAACCAAAAAATTCGAAAAGCTTGAAACCCTATTTTGCATGAAAACTCGAAATAAAACGAATGATTTGAATTCCTCTCTCGAGCTTTTATGCAAGTGAGCAGTTAAAAGTTTTTGAAATGGAGGTTTTTGCCAACTAGGATGATAAGAGAGCTCATGAAAATCGGAAACAGCAAAAATCATCGATAAACTATTGTTCTTATCTAATTAAATTATTGCATTTTGTAGTAAAATCTCCCAAAGACTGAGATTTATTTGCCACAATTAACTCTTCTTGACAAACTGGCATCCTTGTAAAGTTTCTTATCTTAGCATCTTACCCACTGAGCGTTGTATGTCCCTTAGACGGGGACTCAAAGAAATATATCATACGACACTGCACTCTATTTTTTGTCGCGTATATTTCAATTTGCATCGCCTTATTCAACTATCTTAACAACGCTTCTCTATGTCATGGTTCCTGGCCTTCTTGGTTAAAATTATCAAAACAAATATTCAACTTCTTGTTCTGTTTTTAAAATTGAAGTATTCCATGGAACAAGAGATACATAGGTATTGAAAGAGAATCGAGATCTTTCGTTGATTTTCCATGAATTATTTTTTTCCTGATGAGAGGTCTGAGGATGAGTTCAATGCACTGAAAAAAGTACGGTCCAGAGACCCGGAAGTTCCGAGCAAATATGGAACAACGGCAAAATCTGGGTGTGACATCTCCGTGCCCTCCGTGCAAGACGCCCGGGAATTCCGGGTGTCACGCCCGGATTTTGCCATTGTTCCATATTTGCCCGTACTTTTTTGTACTTTTTTTTCAGTCAACGATAAATGATGAATTCTGAATATTTTAGCCTGGAGATTTGTTCTGAGCTTTCCTTCCAAGCCTTCTTTTAAAACCACGAGTAAAGGACCTCCTAACTTTGAATTTAGGTTTTTCCCAAACTAGAGAGTTCAGTTGATCACGAATTTTATCAAATTTTAACACGTCGTTCAACTCCTCCGATTGCTAACGAGACAATCAATTTTACCGTTACTCGGAATAAATAACCGTATTTTTGTTGAGAGAATTTTAGTTATAAAGTAACATTGAACGGACTCAACAATTTAAATTAAAAGAATTAAAGTTGTATAAATTGCGTATGAAAACAAACTAAACTTTTTCTAATCTCTGATTTCAGAACTCAACTAGGACTGTACCGGAACGCACATAAGAATATATCAGAACTGCTTGATAATCTACTTGGAGGATATGATAACAGCATAAGGCCTGGTTTCGGTGGTTAGTCCAATGTAACCGTAAACACTTTACTTTTTTGTTTATTTATAATTTTTTCTCCTCCTATAATAAACCGTTTTATAGGGATAGATCTTTAAGCTCATGCTATTCCCTTAACCCTATGAACCAGGATCTAAGTTGCTAAGAAACCTTTTTTAGTATGTGTATGTTGCCTGCAATACAAAAATTGAATCCAGACATAGACCCTAGCGATTAAGAACCATAGAATATTCGGGTGAGCCTTATTCTCGCTCTAATTTTGCTGTGCAAGAAACATATCTACGTGGAAATGCAGGAGTCACCAAATAGTCGTTTAGTCCCCGGCCGCATGAAATATTATCATAGTGAAGACAAATGTTTTAATAAACTTTGAAGAGGAAGTTTTTCTTGTTCTGACTGTCTCTAGATTTCTTATAGAGCAGCATCTTACACAAAGCACATTCACTGTTTAAAGCTAAATCATCTGTATTCAAGCATTCATTTTATGTGACACAAAATCAATCAATAAATTGATGTGAAGATAATTACAAATGATTCCTTCTTTCTTTTGTTTGCGTCTGTGCAGGGCCTCCAGCAGAAATTGAAGTTAATTTGAACGTTCGCAGTATGGGACCAATTTCAGAAATTGATATGGTAAGTTCGACAAATGAAAAGTCTTCTTTACAAAACATTTTAGAATTGCTCTTGAAACTACGATTCAATCGAAAATTTGATCGAATACTTCCGAAAAATCACGAACACAAAATGAACAGTCCACCCAAACCACTCGAGCGAATGAAATTAAAGAAATGTTGGCGATAGACCGCACCAAGCACTATAGCCCCTTCCAGCTTTTTGATCCCGACTTTCAGAGCTTTAAATACTTGTTGTCCGTCTTCAATAATACAACAAGAGAAAAATCAAGGAGCCAACAGTTTACCATAATTGGATCACGGCTTCAGAAGAATATAAATATTCTATCCCCTGCCTCAGGAACTCGAGATCCTCAAATAAAAATCCCATCAAAGAGCAGATACGTAAGTAACCCAATTATCCACAGTTGATTGACTGTCATTTTAGCCTCTAAAAGAGTCAAAATAAGGGAACATTTATTGAGGACTCGAGCTCTATCTATTACTTTACGGGAAAATATAACGCTTTACACTCTATTACAATTCAGCTAGACGCTCTGTAGTCTGTACTGGACAAACTAGGCGAATCAACACCCGCACCCTTGATTTGGTTCGTGAAGCTGATATTCGTATTTGACTTCCAGCGCCTTTTTATTTTTCTGGATTGCCTGCATTTCCCTGTCATTGTTCAAGAGAGCTCGAATTTTCTTTCAATCCTCCTTCAGGCTTGCCTATGTTCAGGGAGGGGATGTTATCAAACGGGTTGCTAGATAGTTTCTACATTTCTGTGTTCAATCGCTTTTAACTTTCACTGCTCCTCTCTTATTTTTACAATCGCATTAACTGGATCTTGTCTTTGATAAAGTTCCAACACACGTTTTTCGAGCACTATTTTTTCACGGAGCGTGTTTTTCTACAACAGTTTTGCAATTACGATGAAAACTGCAGCTGTTTTGCTGACTCACTTATAACTTCAATTTTAAATAAAAAAAAATGGAAACCTGAAGAAAGCACTTACAATAAAAGTATTAAAAAGCTCACGTGTAAATCATCTAAAACGGAAAAGCCTCTCAACGAGTTGGAGGTGTCAACAAAATTTTAGAGGGAAAGCACCAAAAATACCGTGTTTTGCATGCAAGTTATCCGATTGCAATTATGTTCGCGAACGAACAGATTCAGAGGTGCGTTCGGAGTGCATCTTTGAAGTTCGTAACTCGCGTCAAACCGAGCCTTCACGTTTTGCTGGAATGCTTATCCGAATTCTCAGTTTGTCTTACGCACCGAATATTCATAGATATGAACGCACCTTTTATTAAAGCTTGCATTGCAAGGCAAGTACTTGAGCAGGTATAGCGGTTACGAGCTGGTTTATTTCTATAAACCACTTAAGCTTTCTTACTCGATCGTCATGAAATGTTGTTTCTACGAATTTGTCAACTTATCTGAGCCTAGATTGATTTTAACCGTACCTAAATACGTCTTGTTTCGCAATAAAATGTAGAAACAAATAAAACAATTTTCTCATTTACCGTCGTGTCAAACAATGCAGGGAAGAAACATTTTATTAGATTTTCGAGAAGAGCCAGCAACTGTAAGTAATTTAATAAAAACCAACGATCCAATTCTAAGGCGACTCTTGGGAGAAAATGTTTTTTTCAACCCCAGAGAACAAAATAAGGACGGAAACCCCATTTTGCAACAAGTATTTCGTCCCGCGCGTTTCATGAGATGGACCTTGAATAAATCCACTTCAAAACATCTGAAGTGCAAAATTACTCTCCTCCTTCACAATAGCTTATACTGAGGCTAATTCTTTGTCTAGTGTCCACTCTTAAGCGTTGTCGAGAATTGAGCTTTTCTCTCCATGAATAACTCTCAAGAGGTTAGACCACCATAACCCTGTACCTTCCACTACATGGCTAAATTTCTTCGCTCTCTCGCTATGCGCTACGTATGTTTAATACACGGGTTTTCAACATTGGCTCCTACATCTATATTTTTCCCTTTTTTTTGTCTTGAGCCAATTTTACAGTCAAGATTCCAAGATACTCCGAAATCAGAGGAGCCGAACATTCTCTCTCCCAAATGGGACACATCTTGTTTCACCAACATTTTCAGTTGCCAGCTTAATTATTGTTTTTGTTCCACGACCAAAATTAACGTGTTGTTGCTTCACTGTTACTATTGATTGTTGATATTGCTCAGGAAAAAGTATTGCAGTTTTTAACTTTGTGTGCATTCTGCCAGAAATAAATACACTGGTATTGTAAACAGGGTATCGAATAAAATATGTCCTACCTCAAAGTTCTCACGAACGACTTTGAATTTTAAAAATGACAAAACAAGTCTAACATATTTTCGAGGGGGCAACTTTTCGGGGGAGGGTCTCTTCTCCCCGCCCCGAGGAGTGGAGCACCCTTTAAACTCAAAAATTTCAAATGAAGGCCCCATATCTTGTGATTCACGTACATCTATCGAAAGGACGAAAATTCTCAGAATGTTGGCGCAAACTAAAGGTCAATAATTTCGTTTTTTTTTTTGATGTATCGAAGGACAAAGTGCGATTTTGACCTATTTTTAAAAAAAAAAAAAAAAAAAAAAAAAAAAAAAAAAAAAAAAGCTCAAAGTTGAAAACTCGGAATTTAAAAAACTTAGGGTCCAACATATTTTAAACTGCAAGTGCCTTTTAGACAAAAAATACAAATTCTGGCCTAAATTACCTAAGGTCTTTTACGGCTTCCAATGGGTCTGTTGCACACTTCGGCTAGAGCGTTTTAAAGTATCAATTCATGTGTAAAAAGCCGTAAAAATGACAATGGCAGCATCAGAAAACACCAAAATTCATTAAGAAACTCACAAATGGGGTTGTTGTAAAGGTCGGAATTTTATGTTTTTGATTACAGATTCTGAAAACGTTCGCCGAGTAGAGCATTTTCGTTTTTTTTGTTTTTTTCCTACGACCAATAGAAGCCGAGATAATCGACTTTGAAACATCGCCAATTATTGCATCATATATACTAATTATTGCGCAATCCAGTGCACTACGGTTCTCATATCTCTTAAACTTCCAAAAATAACCCTATCGACCTATACCTCATTTTGAAGCAGAAGTCAAACGGAATCGGTCTGTGCAAATTTTAGGTCACTAACTGCTGTCGTTCCAAAATGGCGCCGATCCAAATATTAAGATGGCGCCAGAATATAAAAATAAAAAAACCCGCCATTTTGGAACGACAGCAGTTAGAGACCTGAGATTTGCACAGAACGATTCCGTTTGACTTCTGCTTCAAAATGAGGTATAGGTCGATAGGGTTATTTTTGGAAGTTTAAGAGATATGAGAACCGTAGTGCACTGGATTGCGCAATAATTAGTATATATGATGCAATAATTGGCGATGTTTCAAAGTCGATTATCTCGGCTTCTATTGGTCGTAGGAAAAAAACAAAAAAACGAAAATGCTCTACTCGGCGAACGTTTTCAGAATCTGTAATCAAAAACATAAAATTCCGACCTCTACAACAACCCCATTGCAAAAAACACTAGACACTATTCAGATTCACCCCTGTATCTTTCCACCGCACTTGCACGATATTTCGCGAGATTAGCGCGGCACATTCAAATAATCACGGCCGACTGTCATCACAGCTGACTTCATAAACAAATAAACAGTAAACACTGACGGTGTCTGTTCGAATTTCTTACGTTTTAATATCCTCAATTCCTCACGCAATAGGTTGTGAAAGGTACGGAAACCGATATTTATGTCGAAAGCTTATAGAAGTGAAACAATAGCACACAGGAGTTCCGAGGATGATAATTGAAGTAGAAAGCATACTTGGAACTCCTGTTTGTTATATTGTTCCATTTTGACGAGTTTTCGACACAAATATCAGTCTCCGTGTGATTCATAACCTATTTTAAGGAATTGAGGATATTGAGACGTAAGAAATTCGAACAGACGCCGTCAGTGTTCACTGTTTATTTTTTATGAAGTCAGCTGTGATGACAGTCGGCCGTGATTATTTGAATGTGCCGCGCTAATCTCGCGAAATATCGTGCAAGTGCGGTGGAAAGATACAGGGGTGAATAGTTTCTAGTGTTTTTTGCAATTTGTGAGTTTATTAATGAATTTTGGTGTTTTCTGATGCTGCCACTGTCATTTGCACGGCTTGTTACATACGAATTGATACTTTAAAACGCTCTAGCCGAAGTGTGCAACAGACCCATTGTTTTTCCGATTATACGAACATTGAGACTCTGAAAAAAGGAGCGGTTGTGACTTAGAGAGACGCAGGCTGAAGAATGTATCCACTATTTTTAAAGGATTCATATTATGGACCTTCTAAACTAAAAGGTATTAAGATTCAATCCCCCTCTTGTAATACATCGTTCGAGAGGGCGTAAAATTCTAAACATTTTGACGAAAACCGGAGGTCGATATCATTTTTTGTTATTGATACATTGAAGATTAAAGTTCTATTTCGATCCTTGTTCCCTAAACCCCCTCCCCCCCTCTGGCTCCGAAGTTTCAATATTTATCAATTATTTATTTAATTATTTATTTTATTGTTGAATGATCAGACTACTCTGAAAAGCAGTTTGGTGTAAACTGGAGATTGATCTCGGTTTTCGTGCCACCTTCATCTTAACTTTAACTATATAACTTATAACTCCATATCGAGGTGACCACCACGGGGTCTTGACGCTGCACCCTTTCATTTTAACCGCATATTTTACCCCCTATCAGCGGCGGGTCTGAGAAGAGGGTACGGGGTAGAGTTCCTCCCGAACTATCAAATTTTGCCTGCTTTCAACAGATATAATTTAATAGCCCAAAATGCGACTTTTCAAATTTCAAATTTTATAAGCGTGCCCCTCCCTCCCCCAAAACGTTTCTGGATCTGCCACTTCCTCGTATACTATCCCTCCTCCACCTTCACACTTCCTCTCCTTTCCCCTCTCCTCATAGCATCTGGGCCCACGTTCCCCCTTCCCCTATCCTTCCGATTAGACCAACGACTCGCTACAATTTTGAAGAATGAAACGTTTCAGAATCAAAATGACACATGAATTTATTACTATGTCAATGATTCACGTATTTATTACAGATCAAAATTTTAACGGAGTATTATTTGGAGCTCACAAGTGAAAATTCAAGAGGACAACCGATAAATGTCACAAAAATCGAATTTAAAGTTATCATGGTCATCCATTGGGAATACGAATGTACAAATTGAATAGAGATCTACAGGGCAAACAATCAAGTTTGGTGGATGGAAGTAAATTGATTCTCATGAGGGAGAATAACCTTTAATCGTCATTGCCTCCCTTTCCTTCAGCGCAGAAACAAAAATGGATTGGGTGACATTTATCGTTTTTTCGCTGGACTCTTCAAATGTTAGGAATTTCATTTTCTTTTAGGTATTTTTAATAATTCTGTCTCTGAGGTATGCAATACATGAGTTAACCCAGTCTCATTTTGATTTATCTGTATTTGTTCGAATGTTTCAGACTTATTCAATGGACTGCTATTTTAGACAACAATGGATTGACCCCAGACTGACTTTCCAGGGGAACAAAGAAACTTTAGCATTAAGCATATCAATGCTCGAAAAGATTTGGAAACCTGATACGTATTTTTATAATGGAAAACAATCATACCTTCACACAATCACAACTCCAAACAAGTTTGTACGCCTTTTTCAAAACGGCACTGTTCTATACTCGTCACGGTAAGGGACCATAACAACAATAAGTATTCTAGGTTTGAATGATCATTTTACTTTATTTTTAATACTTATTGTTCATCTATTCCTTCCTGATACTTGGTCGATAGGGACTTCGATGTCGATCGAGACTTTTTACGAACTCTTGTGAGCCCATTGTATTTGAACCACGTATGGTCCTGAAGGGGGGAGGGGCTCAAAAACTGTTCACTTTAGAGGCTTACAATTAGTCTTCTGTTTGTATTTTTAAACATTTAAGGGATTTAAAACATTCTACTTTATATTTGAATATAATTTGTTTTATCATTTATCTCCAATTTTTTTGTATTTGTGGCTATTTTTTAAAAAAATTACAACTATTCAGCAACAAAAAATGGGAAAAATTAAAAAAATACAATTTAGATTTTGCTTCTTTAGATTATTTGCCGTTAAAATGTGAAGAATTGAACCAATAATGGTCGTGTACAGGAATTCTAAAAAATATCAGATTGAACCGGTTTCTAGGAATAACCCAATAGCCTACACAATAAGCCCAAAAAGCCGAATGAAGCCCTAATATTCTAATAAAATGAACAACTGTTGTCCAAAACCCGTTGAAATTCTCAGATGCGTTGGTGTTATCAGTACCTTAAATGTAACGAAGTCCCAAAATTTAATTTTAAAAACTTGGTTTTACGCACACAAAAAAAAACCTTTCCGGGGTCGTTATGGATTCTTTCCCTCTTGGGCTCTCAGCAATTAACCGGGATCTTTAAGCATTAATTGATTATAAGCTATACAGTTATTTGAAAAGTCCCTGCGAAATTAAAGTAAAATTTTCTTGGCTACAACGCAGGTCTGGCAACATTGATAGGGAGAATATCCTGCAGAGTTATAATATGCTCGGAAGGAATTCTTCCTTCGTTAAAAGAACAAAAGGCCGGCACATCCCATATCGAAAATATAACCGCGCGGCTTCGATGTTTTTTTGGCGAGGTTAGTACAACTCTGGCGTGCGCGGATATATTCTGTACCGTGTGTACGTCCGTACGCGAGTGTTCGCCACCCGCCGCGCCGCATATCTTCATTAGTGGGGATGATGAATGAAAGCCGATTGTTTAAATGTTCTTACAACGATTAATAAGCTTCCGATAGGATGAGAAAGCAACGTTGCCAAGTAAATTTCATATCAAAATAATATTATTTGTCGTTGACCATGCTTTTGACTCAGGCGGACTGATTCAGACAGGCATCGGAACGTCTCTGAATCCACTTACAAACTCAATAAATACATTTAACAAAATAAAATTATCACGGAAAAAAAAGACTGGTAGAATTTACAAGACTACATAGCTGATTATGGAGCCAGCCAGAAAGTTTTGTAAATTTCACTAGCTACCTGGTAAAATGTACCAACAGGTTTGCTTAATTTACTATTAGGTGCGTCGTATTTACCATACTATGGTAAAATTTACAAGACTTTCTGTCTGGCTCCAAAATCAACAAATGGCGGTCGTTTGAGTGGGTCACAATGAGAAGGCCTCATCTACCTGCAGCTTTCTCTATGAAGAATCACTGATCTCAGCATAGAAAGTTGCGATTAGATGGGACCAATGGCGTACGCAGGGATTAGT
>VMOF01000388.1:18143604-18158604 GCA_011764245.1 Trialeurodes vaporariorum
TATTTCCCGTCAAAATTCCAGGTAAAAGTGAGCTGGTGAGCCTCATTGAAGTCATTGTCCATATGATGAAATTAAATGAGAACTTGGTTCCTTTTTCTTAAACCTTAATCCGAGTCACGTAAGGAACCAACTCCGACTTGGTTCCTTTTATAGAATTGGGAACGGACTTAAGTCCGGATTAACGGATTTTAAAATATCAACAGTGTAAACCAACTCTGCCGTTTGGTTTCTCTTAGAGATTCGGTTTTCGTGATTATGCCAAACAAAAGAAGAAAGGAACCAAGTCACTTTAAACGCTAAAAATTAAGTAGGTACCTTTCCTGCATAGGAAATTCCACTTTTCCGGTGTTGAAATGCAAAAACATAACACGGTAGTTGTATGAAATCAAAACGTAAGTAATTCCGAGTTTTTTGTTTAAATGCTAGCTCTTCAACTTTGGACTCAATTTTCTCGAGATCAGCTCCATGTCACGTGGTTCCTCTTTGATGAATTATCATTGCTAGCAAAAGCATTAAAGCTGTTCAGACTTTAGTGGCACGCTTTTCCAACACCTGCGTGTTGAAATTTTCCCTGCTTGTTTTTTTTTTTATTTCATTGAAATAAATTAGTATTCAATTTAAGAACAAGAAATCTTTTATCATTTGGTTTTTTGCAAGAAACAGGAAATGGATAGTCAGAAAAACTAGAATCTATAAAAAAAACAGTTTTCTTTTTTGCCTTTTCGGCCACCTAGAAGACAGGCGTTCATCAGAAAGAGCCGAATATCACAGAGTAAATCGGCTTTAACAAAGAACGTGCCTCAATCGTCAAATTACAGTGGTGGCTACCACAATGAGGCTATATCACTCACTTTTTTCGAAAACTGAATGTTGAAGAATTGATCTTTCAATAAGCAATCTTCCTCTTTTGGAATCAATCTTTCTAAAGACTTAAATTACAAAAATTACGGTTTCCAAATTGCTCAATGCACATTGCATAAGCCGTCACTGAAATCAAGCATCCTGTATGAAAAGTGTGTTCGTGTGTTTGGAGCTTCGGCGCGAGTTGGCTAGCAGCGAACTTTCGAAGCGCGAGCCTCAGCCTCAATGAGCAAACCAACGATCGATGGCATTAAAAAGCCTCGAGATACGCGAGACTCTATTTCAACAACACTAGGGAAATATTTTTCGAAGTCAATGTGCGCTGGCAGTATAATAGGACACAATGAGACAAATAATTTGTCTCCTTGCCCGCCTTAATTTATCGAGTTCAAGTTTATGGAACAAACATAGACAGACTCCAGCGAAGTCAAATCTCACAAGATATAAATTGTGGTATGAAATTTGTGAAACATTGGATGAGCTATAAAAATTGGAACTGTACCATTACAGTGTTTTGTGTAAATAAATGAAAAACGCCTTTTGGAAGCCATGCATGAACAAAACATTCTCAAATTTTTACTAACCCTTTAAAGGCTGGTTTCCTAATTGGAGGACAAATTACCATGTATTTACTCCCTCAAGTCATGCTGGAGTACATGGATATTTCTGATCTTGGGTGTTGGCTTTGATTATGTCACTATCTGAAGACACTTGGCGTAACAATATTAAAAGTCAATATTATCAATCACTTCAACCCTCAGATAACCAGCATGGGTCCTCCAATGGATCCGTCGTACGCTAAAATCGGCTGCCAGTAGCTGCTCAAGGGTCAAAAATAATTAGGCTTTTTAAAGAGCTCAAAATAAACTCTCAACAATAGGATTTTCGTCGTTTTGGAAAAAAATTAACAAGGAGGGCACAGGACCGCATTTTTCATGACTATTCTGAGAAAGGTTGAGTGAGCCGGGTTCTTTGGGCCTATTTGTTATTTTAATGTGATATTGTTGGGATATTGTTTTTTATTCTTTCCTGTGAGAATTGGTGGTTGCTTGATGTTGACCGTTAACCACAGTGACCGTCATTTTTGATATTTTGAGGTTATAAAAATAAACACAAACCAGTGATAAGGCACATTTTGGACGCATGAAAGTTGGTCTTCATTTATCATGTGTTTTAGCAGTTTTGATACTTTCTTCCCCATTTTACTCAATATTTTAGCTTCCTGGTTTAAGAAACAGAATGCATTACTTTAAGGTTGTTCAACAAATTGTCGAGCATGTTCACAGAATTCTCCTCTCTCCCTTTTCCTCCTCCAACTCATTCAACCTACTGCTTGTGAGAAATTAAAATTGTTTGTCGCAGCTTTAGTTACAAAACGAACACACACGCCACGCTACACGGGTGGGTTACTAAAAGGATTACTTGTGATCGTAGCTATAATCGGAAATTTTCCTACAGGGAATTTAATTGTTACTGTAACATAACTAAATAATTGAAAATTAGCAAATTTGCTCAAATGGTCGATCCGAAAAAAACGACAGTTTTACAATATGAGAGGTGCTTTAAATCAATTGTTTCCCATTTGCAATGAAGGCCCACGAAGATTCAAAAAAATGAATATACATACTGGATCAATTTCCTCAAATGGCAAAAATTAAACATCATAAATATTTTTTGAGAAACCAAAAAATTCGAAAAGCTTGAAACCCTATTTTGCATGAAAACTCGAAATAAAACGAATGATTTGAATTCCTCTCTCGAGCTTTTATGCAAGTGAGCAGTTAAAAGTTTTTGAAATGGAGGTTTTTGCCAACTAGGATGATAAGAGAGCTCATGAAAATCGGAAACAGCAAAAATCATCGATAAACTATTGTTCTTATCTAATTAAATTATTGCATTTTGTAGTAAAATCTCCCAAAGACTGAGATTTATTTGCCACAATTAACTCTTCTTGACAAACTGGCATCCTTGTAAAGTTTCTTATCTTAGCATCTTACCCACTGAGCGTTGTATGTCCCTTAGACGGGGACTCAAAGAAATATATCATACGACACTGCACTCTATTTTTTGTCGCGTATATTTCAATTTGCATCGCCTTATTCAACTATCTTAACAACGCTTCTCTATGTCATGGTTCCTGGCCTTCTTGGTTAAAATTATCAAAACAAATATTCAACTTCTTGTTCTGTTTTTAAAATTGAAGTATTCCATGGAACAAGAGATACATAGGTATTGAAAGAGAATCGAGATCTTTCGTTGATTTTCCATGAATTATTTTTTTCCTGATGAGAGGTCTGAGGATGAGTTCAATGCACTGAAAAAAGTACGGTCCAGAGACCCGGAAGTTCCGAGCAAATATGGAACAACGGCAAAATCTGGGTGTGACATCTCCGTGCCCTCCGTGCAAGACGCCCGGGAATTCCGGGTGTCACGCCCGGATTTTGCCATTGTTCCATATTTGCCCGTACTTTTTTGTACTTTTTTTTCAGTCAACGATAAATGATGAATTCTGAATATTTTAGCCTGGAGATTTGTTCTGAGCTTTCCTTCCAAGCCTTCTTTTAAAACCACGAGTAAAGGACCTCCTAACTTTGAATTTAGGTTTTTCCCAAACTAGAGAGTTCAGTTGATCACGAATTTTATCAAATTTTAACACGTCGTTCAACTCCTCCGATTGCTAACGAGACAATCAATTTTACCGTTACTCGGAATAAATAACCGTATTTTTGTTGAGAGAATTTTAGTTATAAAGTAACATTGAACGGACTCAACAATTTAAATTAAAAGAATTAAAGTTGTATAAATTGCGTATGAAAACAAACTAAACTTTTTCTAATCTCTGATTTCAGAACTCAACTAGGACTGTACCGGAACGCACATAAGAATATATCAGAACTGCTTGATAATCTACTTGGAGGATATGATAACAGCATAAGGCCTGGTTTCGGTGGTTAGTCCAATGTAACCGTAAACACTTTACTTTTTTGTTTATTTATAATTTTTTCTCCTCCTATAATAAACCGTTTTATAGGGATAGATCTTTAAGCTCATGCTATTCCCTTAACCCTATGAACCAGGATCTAAGTTGCTAAGAAACCTTTTTTAGTATGTGTATGTTGCCTGCAATACAAAAATTGAATCCAGACATAGACCCTAGCGATTAAGAACCATAGAATATTCGGGTGAGCCTTATTCTCGCTCTAATTTTGCTGTGCAAGAAACATATCTACGTGGAAATGCAGGAGTCACCAAATAGTCGTTTAGTCCCCGGCCGCATGAAATATTATCATAGTGAAGACAAATGTTTTAATAAACTTTGAAGAGGAAGTTTTTCTTGTTCTGACTGTCTCTAGATTTCTTATAGAGCAGCATCTTACACAAAGCACATTCACTGTTTAAAGCTAAATCATCTGTATTCAAGCATTCATTTTATGTGACACAAAATCAATCAATAAATTGATGTGAAGATAATTACAAATGATTCCTTCTTTCTTTTGTTTGCGTCTGTGCAGGGCCTCCAGCAGAAATTGAAGTTAATTTGAACGTTCGCAGTATGGGACCAATTTCAGAAATTGATATGGTAAGTTCGACAAATGAAAAGTCTTCTTTACAAAACATTTTAGAATTGCTCTTGAAACTACGATTCAATCGAAAATTTGATCGAATACTTCCGAAAAATCACGAACACAAAATGAACAGTCCACCCAAACCACTCGAGCGAATGAAATTAAAGAAATGTTGGCGATAGACCGCACCAAGCACTATAGCCCCTTCCAGCTTTTTGATCCCGACTTTCAGAGCTTTAAATACTTGTTGTCCGTCTTCAATAATACAACAAGAGAAAAATCAAGGAGCCAACAGTTTACCATAATTGGATCACGGCTTCAGAAGAATATAAATATTCTATCCCCTGCCTCAGGAACTCGAGATCCTCAAATAAAAATCCCATCAAAGAGCAGATACGTAAGTAACCCAATTATCCACAGTTGATTGACTGTCATTTTAGCCTCTAAAAGAGTCAAAATAAGGGAACATTTATTGAGGACTCGAGCTCTATCTATTACTTTACGGGAAAATATAACGCTTTACACTCTATTACAATTCAGCTAGACGCTCTGTAGTCTGTACTGGACAAACTAGGCGAATCAACACCCGCACCCTTGATTTGGTTCGTGAAGCTGATATTCGTATTTGACTTCCAGCGCCTTTTTATTTTTCTGGATTGCCTGCATTTCCCTGTCATTGTTCAAGAGAGCTCGAATTTTCTTTCAATCCTCCTTCAGGCTTGCCTATGTTCAGGGAGGGGATGTTATCAAACGGGTTGCTAGATAGTTTCTACATTTCTGTGTTCAATCGCTTTTAACTTTCACTGCTCCTCTCTTATTTTTACAATCGCATTAACTGGATCTTGTCTTTGATAAAGTTCCAACACACGTTTTTCGAGCACTATTTTTTCACGGAGCGTGTTTTTCTACAACAGTTTTGCAATTACGATGAAAACTGCAGCTGTTTTGCTGACTCACTTATAACTTCAATTTTAAATAAAAAAAAATGGAAACCTGAAGAAAGCACTTACAATAAAAGTATTAAAAAGCTCACGTGTAAATCATCTAAAACGGAAAAGCCTCTCAACGAGTTGGAGGTGTCAACAAAATTTTAGAGGGAAAGCACCAAAAATACCGTGTTTTGCATGCAAGTTATCCGATTGCAATTATGTTCGCGAACGAACAGATTCAGAGGTGCGTTCGGAGTGCATCTTTGAAGTTCGTAACTCGCGTCAAACCGAGCCTTCACGTTTTGCTGGAATGCTTATCCGAATTCTCAGTTTGTCTTACGCACCGAATATTCATAGATATGAACGCACCTTTTATTAAAGCTTGCATTGCAAGGCAAGTACTTGAGCAGGTATAGCGGTTACGAGCTGGTTTATTTCTATAAACCACTTAAGCTTTCTTACTCGATCGTCATGAAATGTTGTTTCTACGAATTTGTCAACTTATCTGAGCCTAGATTGATTTTAACCGTACCTAAATACGTCTTGTTTCGCAATAAAATGTAGAAACAAATAAAACAATTTTCTCATTTACCGTCGTGTCAAACAATGCAGGGAAGAAACATTTTATTAGATTTTCGAGAAGAGCCAGCAACTGTAAGTAATTTAATAAAAACCAACGATCCAATTCTAAGGCGACTCTTGGGAGAAAATGTTTTTTTCAACCCCAGAGAACAAAATAAGGACGGAAACCCCATTTTGCAACAAGTATTTCGTCCCGCGCGTTTCATGAGATGGACCTTGAATAAATCCACTTCAAAACATCTGAAGTGCAAAATTACTCTCCTCCTTCACAATAGCTTATACTGAGGCTAATTCTTTGTCTAGTGTCCACTCTTAAGCGTTGTCGAGAATTGAGCTTTTCTCTCCATGAATAACTCTCAAGAGGTTAGACCACCATAACCCTGTACCTTCCACTACATGGCTAAATTTCTTCGCTCTCTCGCTATGCGCTACGTATGTTTAATACACGGGTTTTCAACATTGGCTCCTACATCTATATTTTTCCCTTTTTTTTGTCTTGAGCCAATTTTACAGTCAAGATTCCAAGATACTCCGAAATCAGAGGAGCCGAACATTCTCTCTCCCAAATGGGACACATCTTGTTTCACCAACATTTTCAGTTGCCAGCTTAATTATTGTTTTTGTTCCACGACCAAAATTAACGTGTTGTTGCTTCACTGTTACTATTGATTGTTGATATTGCTCAGGAAAAAGTATTGCAGTTTTTAACTTTGTGTGCATTCTGCCAGAAATAAATACACTGGTATTGTAAACAGGGTATCGAATAAAATATGTCCTACCTCAAAGTTCTCACGAACGACTTTGAATTTTAAAAAATGACAAAACAA
This sequence comes from Trialeurodes vaporariorum, assembly GCA_011764245.1. Lineage (NCBI taxonomy): Eukaryota > Metazoa > Arthropoda > Insecta > Hemiptera > Aleyrodidae > Trialeurodes > Trialeurodes vaporariorum. Next base: position 18,150,370 of record VMOF01000388.1, read on the forward strand.
GTCTAACATATTTTCGAGGGGGCAACTTTTCGGGGGAGGGTCTCTTCTCCCCGCCCCGAGGAGTGGAGCACCCTTTAAACTCAAAAATTTCAAATGAAGGCCCCATATCTTGTGATTCACGTACATCTATCGAAAGGACGAAAATTCTCAGAATGTTGGCGCAAACTAAAGGTCAATAATTTCGTTTTTTTTTCGATGTATCGAAGGACAAAGTGCGATTTTGACCTATTTTTAAAAAAAAAAAAAAAAAAAAAAAAAAAAAAAAAAAAAAAAAGCTCAAAGTTGAAAACTCGGAATTTAAAAAACTTAGGGTCCAACATATTTTAAACTGCAAGTGCCTTTTAGACAAAAAATACAAATTCTGGCCTAAATTACCTAAGGTCTTTTACGGCTTCCAATGGGTCTGTTGCACACTTCGGCTAGAGCGTTTTAAAGTATCAATTCATGTGTAAAAAGCCGTAAAAATGACAATGGCAGCATCAGAAAACACCAAAATTCATTAAGAAACTCACAAATGGGGTTGTTGTAAAGGTCGGAATTTTATGTTTTTGATTACAGATTCTGAAAACGTTCGCCGAGTAGAGCATTTTCGTTTTTTTGTTTTTTTCCTACGACCAATAGAAGCCGAGATAATCGACTTTGAAACATCGCCAATTATTGCATCATATATACTAATTATTGCGCAATCCAGTGCACTACGGTTCTCATATCTCTTAAACTTCCAAAAATAACCCTATCGACCTATACCTCATTTTGAAGCAGAAGTCAAACGGAATCGGTCTGTGCAAATTTTAGGTCACTAACTGCTGTCGTTCCAAAATGGCGCCGATCCAAATATTAAGATGGCGCCAGAATATAAAAATAAAAAAACCCGCCATTTTGGAACGACAGCAGTTAGAGACCTGAGATTTGCACAGAACGATTCCGTTTGACTTCTGCTTCAAAATGAGGTATAGGTCGATAGGGTTATTTTTGGAAGTTTAAGAGATATGAGAACCGTAGTGCACTGGATTGCGCAATAATTAGTATATATGATGCAATAATTGGCGATGTTTCAAAGTCGATTATCTCGGCTTCTATTGGTCGTAGGAAAAAAACAAAAAAACGAAAATGCTCTACTCGGCGAACGTTTTCAGAATCTGTAATCAAAAACATAAAATTCCGACCTCTACAACAACCCCATTGCAAAAAACACTAGACACTATTCAGATTCACCCCTGTATCTTTCCACCGCACTTGCACGATATTTCGCGAGATTAGCGCGGCACATTCAAATAATCACGGCCGACTGTCATCACAGCTGACTTCATAAACAAATAAACAGTAAACACTGACGGTGTCTGTTCGAATTTCTTACGTTTTAATATCCTCAATTCCTCACGCAATAGGTTGTGAAAGGTACGGAAACCGATATTTATGTCGAAAGCTTATAGAAGTGAAACAATAGCACACAGGAGTTCCGAGGATGATAATTGAAGTAGAAAGCATACTTGGAACTCCTGTTTGTTATATTGTTCCATTTTGACGAGTTTTCGACACAAATATCAGTCTCCGTGTGATTCATAACCTATTTTAAGGAATTGAGGATATTGAGACGTAAGAAATTCGAACAGACGCCGTCAGTGTTCACTGTTTATTTTTTATGAAGTCAGCTGTGATGACAGTCGGCCGTGATTATTTGAATGTGCCGCGCTAATCTCGCGAAATATCGTGCAAGTGCGGTGGAAAGATACAGGGGTGAATAGTTTCTAGTGTTTTTTGCAATTTGTGAGTTTATTAATGAATTTTGGTGTTTTCTGATGCTGCCACTGTCATTTGCACGGCTTGTTACATACGAATTGATACTTTAAAACGCTCTAGCCGAAGTGTGCAACAGACCCATTGTTTTTCCGATTATACGAACATTGAGACTCTGAAAAAAGGAGCGGTTGTGACTTAGAGAGACGCAGGCTGAAGAATGTATCCACTATTTTTAAAGGATTCATATTATGGACCTTCTAAACTAAAAGGTATTAAGATTCAATCCCCCTCTTGTAATACATCGTTCGAGAGGGCGTAAAATTCTAAACATTTTGACGAAAACCGGAGGTCGATATCATTTTTTGTTATTGATACATTGAAGATTAAAGTTCTATTTCGATCCTTGTTCCCTAAACCCCCTCCCCCCCTCTGGCTCCGAAGTTTCAATATTTATCAATTATTTATTTAATTATTTATTTTATTGTTGAATGATCAGACTACTCTGAAAAGCAGTTTGGTGTAAACTGGAGATTGATCTCGGTTTTCGTGCCACCTTCATCTTAACTTTAACTATATAACTTATAACTCCATATCGAGGTGACCACCACGGGGTCTTGACGCTGCACCCTTTCATTTTAACCGCATATTTTACCCCCTATCAGCGGCGGGTCTGAGAAGAGGGTACGGGGTAGAGTTCCTCCCGAACTATCAAATTTTGCCTGCTTTCAACAGATATAATTTAATAGCCCAAAATGCGACTTTTCAAATTTCAAATTTTATAAGCGTGCCCCTCCCTCCCCCAAAACGTTTCTGGATCTGCCACTTCCTCGTATACTATCCCTCCTCCACCTTCACACTTCCTCTCCTTTCCCCTCTCCTCATAGCATCTGGGCCCACGTTCCCCCTTCCCCTATCCTTCCGATTAGACCAACGACTCGCTACAATTTTGAAGAATGAAACGTTTCAGAATCAAAATGACACATGAATTTATTACTATGTCAATGATTCACGTATTTATTACAGATCAAAATTTTAACGGAGTATTATTTGGAGCTCACAAGTGAAAATTCAAGAGGACAACCGATAAATGTCACAAAAATCGAATTTAAAGTTATCATGGTCATCCATTGGGAATACGAATGTACAAATTGAATAGAGATCTACAGGGCAAACAATCAAGTTTGGTGGATGGAAGTAAATTGATTCTCATGAGGGAGAATAACCTTTAATCGTCATTGCCTCCCTTTCCTTCAGCGCAGAAACAAAAATGGGATTGGGTGACATTTATCGTTTTTTCGCTGGACTCTTCAAATGTTAGGAATTTCATTTTCTTTTAGGTATTTTTAATAATTCTGTCTCTGAGGTATGCAATACATGAGTTAACCCAGTCTCATTTTGATTTATCTGTATTTGTTCGAATGTTTCAGACTTATTCAATGGACTGCTATTTTAGACAACAATGGATTGACCCCAGACTGACTTTCCAGGGGAACAAAGAAACTTTAGCATTAAGCATATCAATGCTCGAAAAGATTTGGAAACCTGATACGTATTTTTATAATGGAAAACAATCATACCTTCACACAATCACAACTCCAAACAAGTTTGTACGCCTTTTTCAAAACGGCACTGTTCTATACTCGTCACGGTAAGGGACCATAACAACAATAAGTATTCTAGGTTTGAATGATCATTTTACTTTATTTTTAATACTTATTGTTCATCTATTCCTTCCTGATACTTGGTCGATAGGGACTTCGATGTCGATCGAGACTTTTTACGAACTCTTGTGAGCCCATTGTATTTGAACCACGTATGGTCCTGAAGGGGGGAGGGGCTCAAAAACTGTTCACTTTAGAGGCTTACAATTAGTCTTCTGTTTGTATTTTTAAACATTTAAGGGATTTAAAACATTCTACTTTATATTTGAATATAATTTGTTTTATCATTTATCTCCAATTTTTTTGTATTTGTGGCTATTTTTTAAAAAAATTACAACTATTCAGCAACAAAAATGGGAAAAATTAAAAAATACAATTTAGATTTTGCTTCTTTAGATTATTTGCCGTTAAAATGTGAAGAATTGAACCAATAATGGTCGTGTACAGGAATTCTAAAAAATATCAGATTGAACCGGTTTCTAGGAATAACCCAATAGCCTACACAATAAGCCCAAAAAGCCGAATGAAGCCCTAATATTCTAATAAAATGAACAACTGTTGTCCAAAACCCGTTGAAATTCTCAGATGCGTTGGTGTTATCAGTACCTTAAATGTAACGAAGTCCCAAAATTTAATTTTAAAAACTTGGTTTTACGCACACAAAAAAAAACCTTTCCGGGGTCGTTATGGATTCTTTCCCTCTTGGGCTCTCAGCAATTAACCGGGATCTTTAAGCATTAATTGATTATAAGCTATACAGTTATTTGAAAAGTCCCTGCGAAATTAAAGTAAAATTTTCTTGGCTACAACGCAGGTCTGGCAACATTGATAGGGAGAATATCCTGCAGAGTTATAATATGCTCGGAAGGAATTCTTCCTTCGTTAAAAGAACAAAAGGCCGGCACATCCCATATCGAAAATATAACCGCGCGGCTTCGATGTTTTTTTGGCGAGGTTAGTACAACTCTGGCGTGCGCGGATATATTCTGTACCGTGTGTACGTCCGTACGCGAGTGTTCGCCACCCGCCGCGCCGCATATCTTCATTAGTGGGGATGATGAATGAAAGCCGATTGTTTAAATGTTCTTACAACGATTAATAAGCTTCCGATAGGATGAGAAAGCAACGTTGCCAAGTAAATTTCATATCAAAATAATATTATTTGTCGTTGACCATGCTTTTGACTCAGGCGGACTGATTCAGACAGGCATCGGAACGTCTCTGAATCCACTTACAAACTCAATAAATACATTTAACAAAATAAAATTATCACGGAAAAAAAAGACTGGTAGAATTTACAAGACTACATAGCTGATTATGGAGCCAGCCAGAAAGTTTTGTAAATTTCACTAGCTACCTGGTAAAATGTACCAACAGGTTTGCTTAATTTACTATTAGGTGCGTCGTATTTACCATACTATGGTAAAATTTACAAGACTTTCTGTCTGGCTCCAAAATCAACAAATGGCGGTCGTTTGAGTGGGTCACAATGAGAAGGCCTCATCTACCTGCAGCTTTCTCTATGAAGAATCACTGATCTCAGCATAGAAAGTTGCGATTAGATGGGACCAATGGCGTACGCAGGGATTAGTCTCTCTCGCTCTTTCCCCGTTTGAGTGTATATACTAGAAAAGGAAAGAAATAGGGGCTGAAGTCTCGTTCGAGCCCCTGTTTCCGTCCTTTTCTTACACACGTGTTCAAATTGGGAAAGAGAGAGAAAGACAAATTCCTGTGTACGCTACTGGATGGGACCCCCTCGACCCTCATTTGACCGCCATCTTTCGAGTTTGTTAAACATATTAATTGAGTTTGTGAGAGGAGTCTGGAACTTTCTGATGCTCCCAACATTAATTTCAAGTGGTTTCGCCCCAAGATAGACCCTGTCTGTAGTTGCAGCAAAATTTTACGTCAGGTCCATTTTTAGAATCTAGGCCCGTAGGCCGTAGAGAGAAACAGGGTCCAGCATTTGAGGAAGTCTGGAAAAAATAGGATTGACGTTAGAAGGTATAAAATATAAATATTACTTCACTCAAAAAGTTAGGATACTAAAAGATGCATTCAATATGTTTCACTTTTCATTTTTTAGACTTGGTAGTGCCTGGGTATTGGACTTCTTTTCATTTTCTGCTCTATTTGAATACTCCGACCGGTAGAAAAACATACAGCAGGAGGGGTCATCAAGTGAATTTTGACCCTATTTATCAGTGTTCTTCAAAGCAGAAAGAAATACAAATTCCTGGACCCTGTGCTGTTTGATGCATTTCTATCATAAAAGTACATTGACTCACTGTTGGGCGTAAGATTCCCCTTCAAAAACAATGTCTACCAAACCAAGGCACGAGTGTAGGAATAGTTACGGTTTGTTTATTATTTGGCACCATTTCAAATGTAAGAAATTTATTTCGGAACCATTCTCATAGGATGTGCATTGCTGTCACAAGTAGATTGATGCATTGCCGGACGTAAAATTCCCCTTCAGAAAGAATGACTACCAAACCAAGACAAGAGTGTAGGAATAGTTACGTTTTGTTTATTATTGACGACCCATACGACGACTTTGTAATTTAAATGTGTGTATTGTCATTATTCGAATCGGTTTCATATCTCTAACAAACAGATTGATTGGCTTTTGGACTTACATTTCCCCCTTCCATAACAATGCACGCACACTTAACCAGTCAGTACGTCTGTATGCAACAAGCGTTTCACCCAAGTATTTGATTCAGAACCGTTTGAGGCCAATCTAAATCAAGTGGCTGCACTCGCGGAATGCATGCCATTCAAGCATAGTTTGATTGATTTCGTAGTGCGATGTGAGATTCAGGTCTACAGAGTTGCTAGATATACGGAATTTGTGTTGTTTAGTTCCAATTTGAATGAATGCATGTGAAAGATAAGGATTTCAAACAGAAATGTGGCGACACTGCTTGTCTTTGACAGGACTCGATGGGGGTTTTGAAGTGATAACGAAGCGAGGGGAAACAGCGGCAATCGGCATTGAGTACGTAGAATCGCGAGGATTTGACGCGACGACAGGGTGAATCTTCTTATATTTGGTGTTAGTTTCTATAAATACTCTCAAGATTCTCCAACTAATCGAATCACAATCTGTAAGCGGCAAGCCCCCCCTCCCCCCTCCCCCCTCCCCCCTCCCCCCTCCCCCCTCCCCCCTCCCCCTCCACTCAACCTCATCTCCTTTCATCACCGTGCAACACCAAGAAGTAAATGGTGAGCAACAGAACATTCCTTATGGCTTTTGGAAGACAAAATTATTCAGATTCAAGAATTTTGGGACGTATATAAATCGTCGTTTCTTCAGAATGCCGTGTTAGGTTGTGGAACACAGGCGGCCAATTTTAAGGCAAATTAAACCTTCCTGAAACGCGAATCCAAGCACTTCAAAAGTCAGAATATGAAATAATTTATTTTCTAATTTGTTAATTGCTGAAGAAAAAAAATCGCGATTTTTGCGGTCTTCGCGATTTTTGGTCAAAAGCTCCAAACAATCCCCTTCCTTTTTTTTTCCTCCCTGTTTTTGTCTTTCTCCCTCTTTCATTCTCTTTTCCCTTCTTATCTTTCCCTCCTTTTCTCTTCCTTTTATTCAACACTCCTCCCTCTCTCTATGTCTCGAGGAGATCAGGGGGTGTTAACCCTATAGCTGCGCCCCTGGTTATGAGTTATTTACCCAATATTACCCTTTAGAGAATTTCTCGAAATTAAAGCTTTTAATTCATCACGCATGCATGGTTGGATTTAAAAAATGAGTTTTGAACTTACATGTTTCTTCATAAAATTGCCATAATTTCAACGTTGATTTTCCAAAACTCATCATTTTCGGCACGAAAACACAAGGGTTAAATTTTGGGAAAATTCCCAAAACGGCAACACTGATCTGAAATATGACGAGGCAATCATATCCAGTCCCAACTCGAAGGCTGAGTGAGGGGGCCAAACTGTCCCACCATACTCCACCACATCTATACTAGCCCCCTCCTCCGACCCCCTCCCTCACCCCCCCCAAAACTACACCCCACTCGATTCGAAGATCCGAAAAGCGAATTTAAGTGCAACACTCGACGATTTGTGCCGATGCGATGGGACCGACGCAAACATCCGTCAGAGGAAGAAGGAAAGAGGAAGGGCATAAGCGGAGAGGGAGGGGGAGGGGAGGGGAGGGGGAGGGGGAGGGGGAGGGGGAGGGGGAGGGCTGTCGATTCCGTCTTTCAACTCCATCCCTCATTGATGTGACGGGGAGAGGAGGCAGGGCAAATTTTAGCACGATAATTCCCTTTCTCCTTCTCTACCTATACCTCTCCAACTAAATCTTCCTTTGATGAGGAATCTGATCTTCCCAATTGTAATGAAGCATCTAGTCTACAGACGATCAAATTAGTTCTCCAAAGTAGACACATAGACAAGGGATTCGATGATCGGTGTGCGCAGCAAGCATGCGTAATTTTTAAATATTCGCAAATTCAGGTGATTCCTCAGCTATATCTGGAGGAAGATAGATTCTAGCTCAAAGCTTAGATACCGCCACTACTCGCGTTTTTAAAATTTGACTTTAAAAGCTCATATATTCTTTCCCCCTCTCTGAAAGGACTAATCGAAAGAGGCGTCTTCACGGGAATTGCGTAATTTTTACTCAATTTTTTTAGCCAGAACTCAACTATATTGATGCTAGATGGAAGGAGAAATCAAGTATCGACATTGTAGAAAGATATTAAGCTATAAGTAGTGGCATTTTATCATAATGATAGAAAGCCTCAACTTGTAGCCTTATATCTTGCCAGATTGTCGGTGCTTTATTTCTTCGTCAATCTAGGGACCAATA
>VMOF01000388.1:18163604-18333944 GCA_011764245.1 Trialeurodes vaporariorum
TGTGAGAGAGAGAGAGAGAGGGGGGGGGAGAGAGGGAGAGCACACTTCCTGCGGATAAATAAACTATACTTCCTCGTAAAAAAAAAAAAAAAAAAAAAAAAAAAAAAAAAAAAAAAAAAAAAAAAAAAAAAAAAAAAAAAAAAAAAAAAAATTAACCGACTGCGACTGCCCGACTCCCTTGGAAAAAGCCTTAAAATCGTGAAGCTGGCAACAACGGGCGGATGTTAACTGATAGCAAGGCAGGAGAGCAGGGACACTCCGAAAAATCAGCAATTGCCTCTCTGGATTTGAAGGCGGAAACAAACTAAAGTAATAGCTTTGTGTATGCGCTGTCTGATAAGAAATCTGAGGCTACCATCAAAGCTCAGATATCATCAATTACGTCTATTAAAAGTGAAGGCGAAGTATTGAAATTATGTGACACTCTCAGAACGGACTGGGTTAAAAAAAATGAAAATGTTGACAAGGGTCGTTGAATCGTACTCTGATGGCCACATTTCCCTCCACGCCTTCTTTCAGAAAATATTCTGTACGTTTAAGAAATGAGTTTTTAAAATACATTTCACTCATTTTACCCTTTGACTTGGATCACTCAAATCCATCCATTTTTCTTAACACGTTCCCATTTTAAAACATCAGCAGCAGAAAATCAGAGCTTTTAAATTGGAACAGTATTTAGCCTATTTAAAAATTGTGGAGTGAAATATTTTATTGTTGTTTTTTTTTTTTTTCGCTGTTCCCGCCTCAGTGGAGCGGCGATGCCGTTGTTTGCAATTTGGCAACATCGTATTTCGTGCACTTAAACAAGTGGAAAAGGAAGAACTACGGGCATAACGGTGCAATTTGGAGTGCAAGAGTACAGATGGCCTTGACATTTGAGTACAGGATGTTTCATTTGGAGTACAGTGCAATCGGTATTTTGCATGAGTTCAATAAATGGACGAAAAGCAGCGTTGCCATATATTGCACTGCACACCATTATCACACCCTCCTCCTTCAGGGGGAGAACGCGAATATGCGCATTGCAATTCATACAGTGGATCGTCCAAGCTGTGTCAGAGGGAAAGATGCTACTACCGGAGTCAGTTTACATTCGCACTGTAATGCCAACCTCAAAATTTTAATGCTGTTTTGACGGGAGTCTGCAGTTTACCATATGTTTCACCGTGCGTGAGTCAGTTTACAAACCGCCCCAATTCCTGGCTCCGCTTCTTTATTTACCAACAAAAATCCGAAGCAACGGCATTGCTCCTCGACAGAGATCATAGTGATGAAGATGACACATCGATTCTCTTCTTCTCAAAAAATAATGACAATTCTTTGATGCTGTGATAAGTAATCGCTTACATGAAATTTACAAATCGGTGTGGCTCACCATTTTTCTTCCTCCCCCCTTCCCTATAACCTTCTACCCTACTCTCTCCTAGACACTTCTTACTCCCTCATTTTGGACGACACAAAAGCTCAGGAGGTGTGATGTGCGAGAGAGTGTTTAGCATGAGCCAGAGTAAAGTGCTCATTGCCGACTCCTTTCATCCTTGAAATGCAACCCACCATCCGCTGTACGTGACTGCTCTTACAAGAAGCGGCGCGGTGTGGTGTGCTCAGCTTCAAAGTTGCGGCGTTGGAACCGTTACCGAAAGAGTAAACTCATCCACACGCGGCAGCAAGTGTGGTCGTGTAAAACTTGTCTCAAAATTCAAGTGAAATATGCGGTTGCTGTGCTTTTGTGAGGCTGAATAAAAAAAATAAGTAATTAACATGCATTCATATAATGCTAATATTTATAAAACCCTGAACGATGGAAAAAGAGAAACAGATATGCGGAGGGGCGTGGTGGTGGGTATTGGTGAATCCACCCCACGGTACGCGAACGGTGGGAAACTTGGGATTTTTGACCCCCGTTGACCCCCTTTTCTTTTTTCTCTCTTTCTTCCGCCCTCCCTTCCCCCTATTTACCCCCTGTTTTGGCTGAACAGGGGAAGGGGTGATCCCCTATTCATCCCTCTTCCCTGTATCTGCCAATGGGGGTGCAGGGTGGAGTGCAGGACTGCAGGAGTGTATCATTCTTCAGAGCACGGTCCAGTTGATGGTATAGCTGAACGAGCGTGTTGCTCCAAAATACCAACTTAGTAACAATAAGAAGGAAAAAACTTCGATTGCAGTAACCGAAGTTTTCAGCACAGAATAATACAATCAGAAGGGAAACTCCCATAAGAGCCAATGGAAACAAGATTTGGAATTTACCAGCACAAACTGGCAACTGTGCCTACTCACTTCTCAAGATGGCGGACATGCTTTTTCAGGCTATACAACCAATCACAACTCGGCCAGTTGCCGAAGATCTGCCGAAGATTGCCGAAGATACTCACTTTCGAACATGGCGGCCCGAAGTAAAGAATGTATCAAAATGAATTAGAGTTTCCGTTCTGATTGTATTATTCTGTGTTTTCAGTTTTGAGTACCGAAGTCTTCAGTAAATAGGGGTGGAATTCTGGTTAATATATTCAGTATTAGTCAAACTTACCGATATCTTCGGTACTCATAACCGAATTAATCCTTCAAATGCTGTCATCGGACGCTTCGGTATTCCATCAGAACCAAAGCTATGCATTATTTTAATCTATTTTTTCTTCTTCGCAAGGACTGCGAAAAACATCGTCGCAATTTGACACGTTAAAATTTCACTTTGATAATTTTGGATCGTTTCAAAGACAATTTTGTTTATGAATTACGTAAAGCGTGGCTCAACGGCGATCACATGAGTTGATTGAGATCGAGCAAATTCGATCGATATATTGTTAATACTGCGATGTTTTTATATATTTTCAAAATTTAGTTCATCAAGGCTTGGGATGTAAAGGCTCGTTTCATTGTGAGAGGTGAAAATCAGCGATCGTTGGCGAATTTTCAATTTTAATTCAATCCTTCATCAAATCGAAAGAAATCATGTCTGATTGTGAGACTTCATGGTATTATGATTTTAAAGCACGTTTTCGTTAAAATTCCGAGTTCACAAATCAATTTTAATTCAAGTCCACTTTGGTGACTCAGGCAATGTGGCAACAGCGGAGTATCTCCATTTTAAACCAACGAATAATAATTGATCTTTAAGGGATTCCCGAAATCTCATAAAGATCGATACTTTTCCCTAGGTTCAAATGGCGAAAAGGCATGATTACCATTTATAGCACAAGTCACCACTGCAGTTCCATCATGTATACCACATGATAAATAAAGATCAAACAATTTCAAAGATCATGGGTGAGGTCTGCCTTAAGGCCTTTAACTTTTGAAACAATCTGTGCCTGGAAAAGAGCCCTACTAAAACATGGAGAATTATTGTTCTTTAATGCAAATGTATGCATCAATACCCCATGATACATTAATTGATATAAAAATTATTTTATGATACATTTTTTTTTTTTTTTGCTCTTGTAAGCTATATTTAATACGTCTGAAAATATGTTTACTACACAAACACTGCGATTGGTCCTCAATATCAAATTTTGTTTGATATTGTCCTCTCCACCCCCCCCCCCCTTCATTTTTCTCTGTTTTGACGCTCGTATGAGAATCTCACTTATACTTGAATCCAGTTTCTTGGCACTTCTTTCACAATTTAATTTTCATCCAACACCACCCTTACATCTGACTCGTGGGTACTTCATGCGGCTGGAGGGCAGGGTTGCCGTTTTGAGTAGAACTATACGCATATTTACATTCAACTCGATGTAAAATTGTTGAATTTCCAGCCAAATTTGGCAACTTTGGTGGAAGGAGCCGTTGCCGTTCGAGCGGAGCATTAATAATGACATTATATCAGATATTTATGGAAGTTTATTGCCAAAGTGATGTCATAATACCATGATTTATTTCACGGGTTCATGTATAACCAATATTTTTGGCTATCTCTTCAATTCGGATGTTGTTGCAGCGGAATGCATTAAGTAATTCAATTAATTGAATGAGAGTCCTCTCAACTTCTTAATTTCGAAAGAATTTCGCTTTTTCGGAGAACAAAAGCAAATAACTAATCTTCCATTTTTTTTTCTTGTCTTCTTCTACTAAACAGGATGCAGTGACTATCTCTTATGTTTAACAAAATGATATAATTTAATTTGAAGTCCCTTTCGAAAATTTGATGGTTGCAGATTAATCCGCTGATGACTTGATTTTGTTTCTGATTCTAGACTGACGATCAAGGCCGGCTGTCCTATGAATTTAGAAAATTTTCCAATGGACATCCAAAGATGTCCTCTTAAATTTGGGAGCTGTAAGTTTTAAACTTTGCCTATTTCCTCTTTATATTGTGCTTTTACGATCAGTCAATTAACATCTGCAAATTGTTTGTAAAAACTGTGCCTGAATTTAATACTAACCCTTTAGAGCCTAAGGTATTTGATCAACTAAGGATCAATCCAGTGACTCATCAAAGAACTCCTTGAGATGCAGAGGCGTAAATAACGCTCCCGCAGCCCCTTTTACGCGGGGGGGGGGGCGAAAAATTAAATACAAAAAAGAAGAGACACCCCACTTCTGACTGGGAAGGTTGCAAGGGTCTGTTTGGTGTTATTCACAAAGAAAATGAAAGTGTACTTGATGAGGTGAGAACAGATTTTTTTTTTTTACAAGTTTTCGGTTTTTTTTCCCTAAGCGTCCCGGTTTATATTTGAAGATATACTAGGGTAAAGATGCAACTAATCGTGTGTGTTGTGACGTCAAAAGGCATAATTTGCATTTATAACAGTGTGCTTTGGGCCAAAATCGCATCTCCGTAACTGTGAAACCTACACCGAAAAAATAGAGAAAAACATTTTGGCAGTGCCAAAAAAACTTCTGGTAGAAAAATAACCTAGCAAAAGACTTCAGTTGAGCCAACCAAAGCGCTGCTTCACCCAGCAAAATCTCTGTCATGATTGCCCCAGCAATTATTTTTATAGATTATAGTGCTACATCTTTTTTTCTTCTTTCCTTTATTTTATAGTTTTCAGTGGCGTAGCCTGCAATTTGGCAACGTTGTAAAGCGTCCATTTAAATCCATTAAAAAGATAGAACTATTGGGTACTCGGCGAACACCCTCACATTCGAACTTTAACATGGGTTCAAATGGACATATTACAACGTTGCTAAATGCACGCTACGCCACTCATTGTTTTGCACAGTACGTTTTTTATTTTTATTTTTTATTTTTTGGAGGGTGGGTGGGAGAAGCTCGATATGTGACTACCTCCACGCGGTCAGCTTCGGGCTGTTTAAACATTTCTTTAATTGTTAATACAGGCGAAAAGTCGCATGATACCTTGATAAGAAGACCGGAAGTATAGTACATAATTAATGCAGACGTTAACATTCAAATCCTATATGAGCTGCCGAATCGGAGGACAAGACCTAAAAACCCACATTTATTTGCGAGTGGAGCCTCCAATTCTCATTGGATCTAGTCTAAATTGCTCAAATACCTTCCTAAAATTCTCCCAAAACACATATTAGTCGGACCGAATGAGTCCGCATCCCTAAATTCACGCTGGAAGCCAATCTGTCGGACGAAACCCCTTATTTTGCCGATTTTAAGCTTTTCGGCGCTGTATGGATAAATGACGCTGGCGGAACCTAAAGATGGGGTCCGATAGAGCCCAAATTTTTCTTGTGCCTTCTTTGTGTATCTAAGTAATGTATTATGGCTGCGCCATGTCATTAAGGCGTGGTAAAAAAGCGCACGTTGCCAAATTGCACGAAAAAACACAATTTTTCTTAAAAATCGCGATTTTTGACCGCTCGGCGGAACCTGAAGACATCAAAATTATGGCTCCAGATTTCACGTACGTTCATTACTAGCGTGTGGTAACGATATCCATCGTGCGCCACGTCGCTCCGCGAAAAAAGTGGGTTTTCGGCCCACCCTAATATATATATATATATATATATATATATATATATATATATATATATATATATATATATATATATATATATATATATATATATTTCTTCAAATATATTATAAATAATTATAGTATAACTCAAATTTCACACAAGATACAGGGTCAGCCAGTGGCGCGTCACGTACAATCTGGCAACGCTGCACTTTGTCCATTTAAATGCATGAAAAAGATCGAACTAATATAGGTGCTCAGTACGCTCCCTCGATTCGATACTTTTCACTGGTTTACCGCACGCGTGACACCGCCGCTGGGGTCAGACCACTTTTACGTAAATGAAATACCGTCCAAATATCCTTAGTCATCAAACTATATTATTATCATTCCAACATTGTAATAAAATGAATAGATAGTAATAATTTTTTTCCAACAATAGTTTTCAAAATATCTCTTCAAATGAAAGAAGAAGAAAAAAATAAAACGTTTTTATAAAACTCAAGACTTCGCGCAGTGCGATAATTATTAATTAAACAAAAAACTTTTAATACCTGCTACCCCTCGAAAGCTTGACTCGGATGAATTGTGCGACTATAAATTAAAGCCACGGGACGACGAGAGTGTTTTAAAAGTTTTGCGGTTCGGTTGAAATATGTCGTTGCGTTGCGGCGGCAAGTGAACTGAGCTTTGTCGGGATCAAATTAATTTCTACACAGGAACTTTAGATGACAAATAGGTATTTAGTATTTATCTCATCGGAGGCTAGGGTAATTACTATGCATTGGCTCATGAAAACATAAAAAAAAGTATTATTTCCTCAACACAATCAAAAAGATGAAGGGAAGTTAACACTCGATATTGAGCAAATAAACCCTCTTCAATCAACAGATTTCCTTTTCTCAAACGTTGATATATCGTGATCCTGACCAACGATCTTTCGACAGTATTTCCTTTACAAGATAATTCGCATTGTTCGAAGTAATTAGAGTAAATTTAAGTCGTAATATAATCAAGTCATAAGCCAAAAAGCTATCTACCCATAAAGCCATAAAGATATCTTGGAAAATAAAACTGGAGGCCACTGAGTTTATTTGAACCTCCCCCCCCCCTCTCATGAACCCCTCAAAATAATAAATTAGCAACAGAATAGTATGTATATAAGAAATTGTATCCCTTCCTAATTTTACCAATGGCATGTGACATTAAAGTCTCTTACTTATATCGGAAATCCCTTTCGGGCCGATGAGCGTTATGTATTCATCAGTGATAAATTAGAAAAATTCCTAAACAGGAAGTGTAAAAAATATTTTGTTATTGCACTTTAGGAAGCGAGTTTTCACAGCAGAGGCTTTTATGGTTAATTTTGTTTCTTTTTTTTTAAACCTTAAGTAATTTAAAGAACTGCAGGGCACGTTCGCAACTGAATTTTTCAGGACCAATTTTCACCATGAATCACATTTTGGATATATTTATGGCTATTTTTCGAAAACATGGCGATTCCAAAAAATGCAAATGAAAATTGTATTGAAAAATTAATTTTTCGCTTTTTGTTTTTTTTCTGTTATTTTCCATTGAAGTGTGAAAAAAATTGACCATGATCCAAGAAAAACATGATATTTTCTAAAAATCATTTACCTAACCGATATATCCCCTTATAACTTAAATGTTCAGTAATAATGAGCCTAAAAATTCTAATGAAAGAACAAAAAATAAGAAATTACAACAAAAAAGCGGTTTGAGGGGTCATTTCTACTGCCCCCCCCCCGATCTTTGGCTCACAAGGCTAATTTAAATTGTTTACAAACTTTTTATATTTTTTTTTTAAAACTAACTTTTAAAATTTTTTTTCATTTCATGCGGTTAACAATCTTTTGGTGGTGTGCATCTAACGCAGAAATGCCTTTTTGAGTATAGGAAATTTAAATGGCATGTTTTAATTCACCGATAATTTCACCGTTTGATAAAAGGTTACACCAGTGGCGCCCCGAAGGGGGGGGGGGGTTTAGGGTTAACCCCCCCCCCCCCCCAAGCCAAAAAAAAAAAAAAAAAAAAAAAAAAAAAGGGGGAGGAGGAGAGAGAGAGAGAGAGAGAGAGAGAGAGAGAGAGAGAGAGAGAGAGGATGTGGTTCCTTCACAAACAGAAGAAAGAGAAAGAAAAAAAAACCGTGATCAGCTAGGAAGTAGGTTCACAGTGAACAAATTCCATTCTATCCGCATTTGCTTAAGAGTTATTCACTATGGCGGGGGGGGGGGGGGGGTAAAAATCTAACCCCTCGGTGAACTCCCTTCGTGAATTTTCCATGGCTCCTTCATCCACTTTCCCTTTTTGACTCTTCTCCTTTAATTATCATGAGTCGAGAGCAACGATTTCACGCAGGCAAAATCGAAAATATATTTGAACATTGCAATTTTACTGTCCATGAAAGTACCGTAAAATTCAATCTGAAGGTCAGGAAAATTGAAAAAATTTTCCGGGGGAGGGCCCCCGGCCCCCCCCCCCCGCTTATCCTGGTCTGGGGGTATTCCATACCCCACAGCCCCCCCGGAGTTTGAGTCGTCCCAAAACCCCCCCCCAAGGCAAATTTCTCGGTGCGCCACTGGGTTACACTGTTCAGTTCAGTATATTACTGTAATAATGCTCGAAAATACACCGTTTTTTAAAATTTTTTCTGACTCGGCGGAATCGCCGTTAAATTATCAAAATATCCGCAAGTTTTTTATTTTTAAGTCTGTGATGGCTCCATCATTGAGGAAAGATTACAGTTCAGAGGCGATGTTCTTGTTTAAGAGTCATAAACGGAACTAAGGTGTGTAATCTTTTCTCACCCGGTAGAATCATCGTTGAATGGAAAAATGCTAAAAATTTATCGCAAAACCGCAGCTCTGGGACCAAATTATGTTAGGTCCCGAGCATTGAATTGCGTGCATCTTGCGTGAGTTTTATAAAAAAAAACAAGGCTCGTTCTTTTATTTATCATTTGCAAATAAAATGTCGACTATTTGCAATAATAATAATAGTTTTTTAATCAGAAATGGGATAAAATAATTTAATAAAACACTTTAGAGACAAAAAACAATAACAAAGTAAAATAGACAACTTGAAGTTAGAAAAATAAGAAAATGTATAAAAATGAGTCAAGTTCCAGTTTAAGAGAGACAGCTCCTAAGGAAATAAAGACTGTGATCCTCAATACGCCATGTAAGAGAATGAATCGTTGATCATTTTTTGTGATGAGCTCTGCTCGATCATCGGACAGCCCAACTGGGTGGTCGACAGGGCTGCCGTTTTGCGTATAATCAATGCTATTTTTCAATTCACCGATGATTTCCCCGGGTTGAGAAAAGATTACACAGTTCAGTTGAGTGCATGACTGTAATAAACTAAAATACTCGCATCTCTAATTTTTTCTCAACCGGTGGAGTCGTCGATGACTTTGAAAAACTTGCGGATATTTTAATTGATCAACGGAGTTTCCACCGATTAAGGAAAGATTACAGATCCGAGTATTTTCGTGCAAAACAGTCATACACTGAACTGAACTGTGCAATCTTTTCTCAACCGGTGAAATCATCGGTGGATTGAAAAATAGCATTGATTACGCAAAACGGCAGCCCTGGTGGTCGAAGTGATCTGTAATCTGAGAAGTAGCGAGTAGCACAATGTTAATTAGTAATAAGAGGTGCATATGAGTAAAATGATATACTCGTGCGTTTCGACCATGATCTAACTACACAGGTCAGTCAATGCGCACACCCTCCCTGCCTCTCCGTCTGCCTGGCTCTATCCCCGGGGTAGAGTGAGGAAGGTGATGACGTATAGCTGGCGCACCCGAAGCGCGGGCGTTCAAATCTACATGCTTTCATATGGGGAAAATACCTTTTTTCAAGTGCGAAATATAAAACTAGTGGCCGGTGGCCGCTTCGCGGCCAAGCATCATTCCGTTTCGCGTGATTTTTGTTTATTCAAGCTAGACTTTGACTCGATATCATCCACTCCCTAACTCCGTTTGCTATTCGCCCATCTAATCTTGCTCCGAAGAACGAAATCTAAAAACTTACACTCTATTATTCCTGAAATACTACACTACAGTGGTATTTTTTCATGTACACTAAAGGTTTTGAAAACAGGAGTCATCATTTGGAAGGGGATAAATAGCATAACCCCCCCCGCCACCCCCTTACATGAAACTTAAACATTTTAGGGGTAGTCGTTCTCAAGAGGGCCCGATCCAAAACCGCCAATTTTTTTTACGCTCATGGAGACCCCAAAACCCCCAGAATGGCGCATTAGAATGCGTCATATTAGCGCATGTGGATTACACGATTTAGAACTGTACAGAGAAAAGAAGGAAAGGAGAGAAAAAGACAGCGCGAGAGTGAGAAACCTGATGCATTCACAATAAAATGAGAAGTTCGGGATAAGCGAACAAATACGCATGACCGAGATCGCACACCTACAATAACCTTTCGTTGAACTGACATGTAAGAATATAAGACATTGCGTTTCAGTAAATCAAAAAACTATGGAAGAGTGGAAGAGAAACTTAGCGCGGGAAAAGTACGCCTTTTCAAACAGCCCTTTATTAACGACAATAATTTTTGAAATAGGTTGGCTCTAAAATTCAAGCAAACTTCATCTAAGATTTTAATTTTTAAGCTTATTGGACGTGGGGTCATATACACATTATATACACCCCCTATTATTTGGGGTCATTCTTTCAGCGCTTTTTGACTATCGATTTCGCAGAAAATTGCCGTTTTTTGGCTACTTTTTCAAAAATTCCTTGGCACATTTGGTGTACGTTTTAGAGCTTTTGGCTTATCTTTTTTTGGGGAAACGGGGCTTTTAAAAGGTCCTCCTCCCCCCCCCCCCCAAAGATGAAATTCCTACTTTTTAGAGTTTTCCAGACCACTTCACTAAGCTAAAGTTAGTATGACCTGTGAACAACTGCTGGCAGCCGATTTTAGCGTGCGACGCGACGGGTCTATTGGACCCAGTTTCAGCATCTAAGGTCATCTCAAGTTCACCATAGAGTTTTAGTGTGAAGTAAACGGTTAGGCAAAAATTACATCAATAAATGCACTCATCGGTCGCAATCGGTTGTGACAAAACTCGCATAGCGTTTCAAACTCTATCTCACCCACTCTCCCCTGCGACCCCCAATCCCGTGTATACCCACCTCTTTCTGTAGCACTGGCGGCTCGTGGAGGTGAGGCGACGAAAATGAGAGGTGTACAGGATTTTTTTTGAAATCCTCTTCACATAAACTTTTTTGATAATTTTTTGTTCCATTCATACTTTTTGGACTATTGAAAGAAAGGACGATGGAATAATAATTATTTAAACCTTTTTATGTTTTTTTTTTTTTTTTTTCTTTCTCAAACTTCAAAAAATGTGAGGTGATGGATCCCTGTCGCCTCACTTGCTCACCTGGCGAGCCGCCACTGCTTTCTAGTGTCCTGATTCGTATACACAGGGCCTCGTATTACGGCATGTTAATAGCAAAATCGCATTAAAAATTTAGGAATGCATTTCTGCCAAAAAAAATTTCACAAAAGATGTCTCTAAATACATTTTTTTTAAAAAATAGTATAGCAGTACAAAATGGGGGTTACGTGAGAGCAAGAAAGACAGTTTGTCTTTGTTTGGAACGCTCATCACCGGATGACGTCATCACCAAGTCATCACTAAAAGAACCGTCTATTTCGAAATAAACGTCGTACTGGCCCACTAATATTACTGCACAGATTAAAAATAACAGGTATATAATCAAATGAACCATAAAAAAGCTACATACTCAAGGCTCAAGAGATCTATCGAAACTTTGTTTTTTTTTTTTTTTTTTTGTTTAAATCGGAAAAAACAGACCTTAAAAAAATTATAACCTTGCCAAAACGCGAACTAAAAAGAAAACAACTCAAATCGCCACTTAAAAATGAAAAAATCTGCAACCATATTCTTGGTTCGTTAGTAAGTAGTATTCTTGGATGAATCACTTGCACATTTAAAGTAAACAACGCATTTACAACAGGAAGCCAATTATTTACTTAACTCAGTAATATTTGACAGTTTATTATTAATAAGAAAAAAATAACCACCGTCTCAACTTTTCAATATTAACCCTAATGTCCCTAATCATTTAGTTTCTTTATAAATTCTCGAAACCCAGCTCAAATTTTCAGGGGTTTTATTCGAGGTATCGAATCAATGCACCGATCTCATCAAGTCATCACTCGTTGATTGTACTATTCTGTAAATTTGCGTATGAAACATATGATAAATATCGAAGCTCTATACATCACGAAGCGATCAACCGCGTCAAGCATCATCAATCGAAGACTGTCAGTGCTGTCGTATTTTTAACATAAAAGATACAAATTTTTTATTAAGTCTGAAGTGACTGTATATTTCTCGACACAGCTAGCAGCACTGTGACTGTCCTATTTAGTATATCTACGAAAAAAACATGGATAAAAAGTCGAAGCTATACATCGATATCATTAAGTCGCTATTAAAATGCGTCTACCCGAACGGTTCCTCCCGCGAGTAAAACATATGATGAACATCGCCATGGTAACGTCAAATCGTGCGATCGAATTAAAAAAAAAAAAAATTGTCAGAGCATCACGTTTCTCGCTCACACGCGTACAAAATCGTATGCTCTTCCGCACGTATGCATTTAAAAAAGGACTACAAAATCTCGCTTCTCTCTCCCACCCTTGCAAAACGAACTGATTCGCATCCTTTTCGCACTCGCACAACTTTTTTAGAGAAAAGTTTTTAGCATTTTAAAAAGGGACGCGGGGCCCGTAAGGAAAAACTTATAATTTTCCCGAAGCATTGGAGCCGATCCCGATCGAACGGTACCAGGCCCCTCCCGAACGTTGCAACGGTTCTCCGGGAACTTAGCTTTATTCTTACAAATATAATATAAGATTTACGACAATAAAACTTGGTTTTTATTTATGATAGACCACGAGGAAGGTTTCAAGCTTTGAGAAAAACAGTCTGATCACACTTCAATTTCTTATTCCTGTATTTTCTGGCGGTTAGTAAAAATCCCTCTTATGGAGAAGGTAGGTTATGTAATAGTCAATGCATTCTACCCACTTTTCTAAAACTGCCCGAAAATAGAAAAAGCAAATTTGCGTACGATTGCATTGGTTTTCTCAAAGCTTGAAACCTTCCTAGTTACTTCTTATAGATAAAAACCAAGTTTTACTGTCGTAAATCTTATATTATATTTGTAAGAATAAAGCTAAGTTCCCGGAGAACCGTTGCACCGTTCGGGAGGGGCCTGGTACCGTTCGATCGGGATCGGCTCCAATGCTTCGGGAAAATTATAAGTTTTTCCTTACGGGCCCCGCGTCCCTTTTTAAAATGCTAAAAACTTTTCTCTCAAAAAGTTGTGCGAGTGCGAAAAGGATGCGAATCAGTTCGTTTTGCAAGGGTGAGAGAGAGAAGCGAGATTTTGTAGTCCTTTTTTAAATGCATACGTGCGGAAGAGCATACGATTTTGTACGCGTGTGAGCGAGAAACGTGATGCTCTGACAATTTTTTTTTTAATTCGATCGCACGATTTGACGTTACCATGACGATGTTCATCATATGTTTTACTCGCGGGAGGAACCGTTCGGGTAGACGCATTTTAATAGCGACTTAATGAAAACGATGTATAGTTTCGACTTTTTATCCATGTATTTTCGTAGATATACTCAATAGGACAGTCACAGTGCTGCTAGCTGTGTCGAGAAATATACAGTCACTTCAGACTTAATAAAAAATTTGTATCTTTTATGTTAAATATACGACAGCACTGTACAGTCATCGATTGATGATGGCTTGACGCGGTTGCTGTATCGCTTCGTGATGTATAGAGCTTCGATATTTATCATATGTTTCATACGCAAATTTACAGAATAGTACAATCAACGAGTGATGACTTGATAAGATCGGTGCATTGATTCGATACCTCGAATATAACCCTGCAAATTTGAGCTAGGTTTCGAGAATTTATAAAGAAACTAAATGATTAGGGACATAAGGGTTAATATTGATAAGTTGAGACGGTGGTTATATTTTTCTTAATAATAATAAACTGTCAAATATTACTGAGTTAAGTAAATAATTGGCTTCCTGTTGTATATGCGTTGTTTACTTTAAATGTGCAAGTGATTCATCCAAGAATACTACTTACTAACGAACCAAGAATATGGTTGCAGATTTTTTCATTTTTAAGTTGGCGATTTGAGTTGTTTTCGTTTCAGTTCGCGTTTTGGCAAGGTTATAATGTTTTTAAGGTCTGTTTTTTCCGATTTAAACAAAAAAAAAAAAAAGAAAACAAAGTTTCGATAGATCTCTTGAGCCTTGAGTATGTAGCTTTTTTATGGTTCATTTGATTATATACCTGTTATTTTTTAATCTGTGCAGTAATATTAGTGGGCCAGTACGACGTTTATTTCGAAATAGACGGTTCTTTTAGTGATGACTTGGTGATGACGTCATCCGGTGATGAGCGTTCCAAACAAAGACAAACTGTCTTTCTTGCTCTCACGTAACCCCCATGTTGTACTGCTATACTATAATTTAAAAAAAAAAAACTGTATTTAGAGACATCTTTTGTGAAATATTTTTTGGCAGAAATGCATTCCACAATTTTAATGCGATTTTGCTATTAACATGTCGTAATACGAGGCCCTGTGTATACAAATCAGGACACTAGAAAGCAGTGGCGGCTCGCCAGGTGAGGCAAGTGAGGCGACAGGGATCCATCATCTCACATTTTTTGAAGTTTGAGAAAGAAAAAAAAAATTAAAAAAAAACATACAAAGGTTTAAATAATTATTATTCCATCGTCCTTTCTTTCAATAGTCCAAAAAGTATGAATGGAACATAAAATTATCAAAAAAGTTTATGTGAAGAGGATTTCAAAAAAAATCCTGTACACCTCTCATTTTCGTCGCCTCACCTCCACAAGCCGCCAATGCGATAGAAAGAGGTGAGTATACACCCACCTCTTTCTACAGCACAAAAATTAAAATCTTAGATGAAGTTTGCTTGAATTTTCGAGCCAACCTATCTCAAAAAATTATTGTCGTTAATAAAGGGCTGTTTGAAAAAGGCATACTTTTCCCGCGCTAAGTTTCTCTTCCACTCTTCCATAGATTTTTGATTTACTGAAACGCAATGTCTTATACTCTTATATGTCAGTTCAACGAAAGGTTATTGTAGGTGTGCGATCTCGGTCATGCGTATTTGTTCGCTTATCCCGAACTTCTCATTTTATTGTGAATGCATCAGGTTTCTCACTCTCCCCTTAACACTCGATATTGAGCAAAAAAACCCTCTTCAATAAACAGATTTCCTTTTCTCAAACGTTGATATATCGTGATCCTGACCAACGATCTTTCGACAGTATTTCCTTTACAAGATAATTCGCATTGTTCGAAGTAATTAGAGTAAATTTAAGTCGTAATATAATCAAGTCATAAGCCAAAAAGCTATCTACCCATAAAGCCATAAAGATATCTTGGAAAATAAAACTGGAGGCCACTGAGTTTATTTGAACCCCCCCCCCCCCTCTCATGAACCCCTAAAAATAAAAAATTAGCAACAGAATAGTATGTATATAAGAAATTGTATCCCTTCCTAATTTTACCAATGGCATGTGACATTAAAGTCTCTTACTTATATCGGAAATCCCTTTCGGGCCGATGAGCGTTATGTATTCATCAGTGATAAATTAGAAAAATTCCTAAACAGGAAGTGTAAAAAATATTTTGTTATTGCACTTTAGGAAGCGAGTTTTCACAGCAGAGGCTTTTATGGTTAATTTTGTTTCTTTTTTTTTAAACCTTAAGTAATTTAAAGAACTGCAGGGCACGTTCGCAACTGAATTTTTCAGGACCAATTTTCACCATGAATCACATTTTGGATATATTTATGGCTATTTTTCGAAAACATGGCGATTCCAAAAAATGCAAATGAAAATTGTATTGAAAAATTAATTTTTCGCTTTTTGTTTTTTTTCTGTTATTTTCCATTGAAGTGTGAAAAAAATTGACCATGATCCAAGAAAAACATGATATTTTCTAAAAATCATTTACCTAACCGATATATCCCCTTATAACTTAAATGTTCAGTAATAATGAGCCTAAAAATTCTAATGAAAGAACAAAAAATAAGAAATATACAACAAAAAAGCGGCTTGAGGGGTCATTTCTACTGCCCCCCCCCCGATCTTTGGCTCACAAGGGCTAACTTAATTGTTTACAAACTTTTTATATTTTTTTTAAAAACTAACTTTTAAAATTTTTTTTCATTTCATGCGGTTAACAATCTATTGGTGGTGTGCATCTAACGCAGAAATGCCGTTTTGAGTATAGGTAATTAATGGCATGTTTTAATTCACCGATAATTTCACCGTTTGATAAAAGGTTACACCAGTGGCGCACCGAAGGGGGGGGGGGGTTTGGGGTTTAAACCCCCCCCCCCCCCCCCAACCCAAAAAAAAAAAAAAAAAAAAAAAAAAAAAACAGAGGGAGGAGAGAGAGAGAGAGAGAGAGAGAGAGAGAGAGGAGAGAGAGAGAGAGGATGTGGTTCCTTCACAAACAGAAGAAAGAGAAAAAAAAAAAAAAACCGTGATCAGCTAGGAAGTAGGTTCACAGTGAACAAATTCCATTCTATCCGCTTTTGCTTAAGAGTTATTCACTATGGCGGGGGGGGGGGGGGGATAAAAATCTAACCCCTCGGTGAACTCCCTTCGTGAATATTCCATGGCTCCTTCATCCACATTCCTTTTGACTCTTCTCCCTTTAATTATCATGAGTCGAGAGCAACGATTTCACGCAGGCAAAATCGAAAATATATTTGAACATTGCAATTTTACTGTCCATGAAAGTACCGTAAAATTCAATCTGAAGGTCAGGAAAATTGAAAAAATTTTCCGGGGGGGGGCCCCCGGACCCCCCCCCCCGCTTATCCTGGTCGGGGGGGTATTCCATACCCCACAGACCCCCCGGAGTTTGAGTCGTACCAAACCCCCCCCAAGGCAAATTTCTCGGTGCGCCACTGGGTTACACTGTTCAGTTCAGTATATTACTGTAATAATGCTCGAAAATACACCGATTTTTAATATTTTCTGACTCGGCGGAATCGCCGTTAAATTATCAAAATATCCGCAAGTTTGTTATTTTTAAGTCTGTGATGGCTCCATCAGTTGAGGAAAGATTACAGTTCAGAGGCGATGTTCTTGTTTAAGAGTCATAAACGGAACTAAGGTGTGTAATCTTTTCTCAGCCGGTAGAATCATCGTTGAATGGAAAAATGCTATAAATTATCGCAAAACCGCAGCTCTGGGACCAAATTATGTTAGGTCCCGAGCATTGAATTGCGTGCATCTTGCGTGAGTTTTATAAAAAAAACAAGGCTCGTTCTTTTATTTATCATTTGCAAATAAAATGTCGACTATTTGCAATAATAATAATAGTTTTTTAATCAGAAATCGGATGAAATAATTTAATAAAACACTTTAGAGACTAAAAACAATAACAAAGTAAAATAGACAACTTGAAGTTAGAAAAATAAGACAATGTATAAAAATGAGTCAAGTTCCAGTTTAAGAGAGACAGCTCCTAAGGAAATAAAGACTGTGATCCTCAATACGCCATGTAAGAGAATGAATCGTTGATCAGTTTTTGTGATGAGCTCTGCTCGATCATCGGACAGCCCAACTGGGTGGTCGACAGGGCTGCCGTTTTGCGTATAATCAATGCTATTTTTCAATTCACCGATGATTTCACCGGTTGAGAAAAGATTACACAGTTCAGTTGAGTGCATGACTGTAATAAACTAAAATACTCGCATCTCTAATCTTTTCTCAACCGGTGGAGTCGTCGATGACTTTGAAAAACTTGCGGATATTTTAATTGATCAACGGAGTTTCCACCGTTTAAAGGGAAAAGATTACAGATCCGAGTATTTTCGTGCAAAACAGTCATACACTGAACTGAACTGTGCAATCTTTTCTCAACCGGTGAAATCATCGGTGGATTGAAAAATAGCATTGATTACGCAAAACGGCAGCCCTGGTGGTCGAAGTGATCTGTAATCTGAGAAGTAGCGAGTAGCACAATGTTAATTAGTAATAAGAGGTGCATATGAGTACACATGATATAACTCGTGCGGTTTCGACCATGATCTAACTACACAGGTCAGTCAATGCGCACACCCTCCACTGCCTCTCCGTCTGCCTGGCTCTATCACCGGGTAGAGTGAGGAAGGTGATGACGTATAGCTGGCGCAGCCGAAGCGCGGGCGTTCAAATCTACATGCTTTCATATGGGGAAAATACCATTTTTCAAGTGCGAAATATAAACAACTAGTGGCCGGTGGCCGCTTCGCGGCCAAGCATCATTCCGTTTCGCGTGATTTTTGTTTATTCAAGCTAGACTTTGACTCGATATCATCCACTCCCTAACTCCGTTTGCTATTCGCCCATCTAATCTTGCTCCGAAGAACGAAATCTAAAAACTTACACTCTATTATTCCTGAAATACTACACTACAGTGGTATTTTCTCATGTACACTAAAGGTTTAGAAAACAGGAGTCATCATTTGGAAGGGCATAAATAGCATAACCCCCGCCGCCACCCCCTTACATGAAACTTAAACATTTTAGGGGTAGTCGTTCTCAAGAGGGCCCGATCCAAAACCCCCAAATTTTTTTTTACGCTCATGGAGACGCCGAAACCCTAGAATGGCGCATTAGAATGCGTCATATTAGCGCATGTGGATTACACGATTTAGAACTGTACAGAGAAAAAAAGGGAAAAGGGAGAAAGAGACAGCGCGAGAGTGAGAAACCTGATGCATTCACAATAAAATGAGAAGTTCGGGATAAGCGAACAAATACGCATGACCGAGATCGCACACCTACAATAACCTTTCGTTGAACTGACATGTAAGAATATAAGACATTGCGTTTCAGTAAATAAAAAATCTATGGAAGAGTGGAAGAGAAACTTAGCGCGGGAAAAGTACGCCTTCTTCAAACAGCCCTTTTTTAAACGACAATAATTTCTTGAAATAGGTTGGCTCTAAAATTCAAGCAAACTTCATCTAAGTTTTTAAATTTTTTTAAGCTTATTGGACGTGGGGTCATATACACATTATATACACCCCCTATTATTTGGGGTCATTCTTTCAGCGCTTTTTGACTATCGATTTCGCAGAAAATTGCCGTTTTTTGGCTACTTTTTCAAAAATTCCTTGGCACATTTGGTGTACGTTTTAGAGCTTTTGGCTTATCTTTTTTGGGAATCGGCGCTTTTAAATGGTCGCCTCCTCCCCCCCCCCCAAATGATGAAATTCCTACTTTTTAGAGTTGTTCCAGACCACTTCACTAAGCTAAAGTTAGTATGACCTGTGAACAACTGCTGGCAGCCGATTTTAGCGTGCGACGCGACGGGTCTATTGGACCCAGTTTCAGCATCTAAGGTCATCTCAAGTTCACCATAGAGTTTTAGTGTGAAGTAAACGGTTAGGCAAAAATTACATCAATAAATGCACTCATCGGTCGCAATCGGTTGTGACAAAACTCGCATAGCGTTTCAAACTCTATCTCACCCACTCTCCCGTGCGACCTCCAATCCCGTGTATACCCACCTCTTTCTGTAGCACTGGCGGCTCGTGGAGGTGAGGCGACGAAAATGAGAGGTGTACAGGATTTTTTTTGAAATCCTCTTCACATAAACTTTTTTGATAATTTTATGTTCCATTCATACTTTTTGGACTATTGAAAGAAAGGACGATGGAATAATAATTATTTAAACCTTTGTATTTTTTTTTTAATTTTTTTTTTCTTTCTCAAACTTCAAAAATGTGAGGTGATGGATCCCTGTCGCCTCACTTGCATCACCTGGCGAGCCGCCACTGCTTTCTAGTGTCCTGATTCGTATACACAGGGCCTCGTATTACGGCATGTTAATAGCAAAATCGCATTAAAATTGAGGAATGCATTTCTCCCAAAAAAATATTTCACAAAAGATGTCTCTAAATACTTTTTTTTTTAAAATTATAGTATAGCAGTACAACAGGGGGGTTACGTGAGAGCAAGAAAGACAGTTTGTCTTTGTTTGGAACGCTCATCACCGGATGACGTCATCACCAAGTCATCACTAAAAGAACCGTCTATTTCGAAATAAACGTCGTACTGGCCCACTAATATTACTGCACAGATTAAAAATAACAGGTATATAATCAAATGAACCATAAAAAAGCTACATACTCAAGGCTCAAGAGATCTATCGAAACTTTGTTTTTTTTTTTTTTTTTTGTTTAAATGGGAAAAAACAGACCTTAAAAACATTATAACCTTGCCAAAACGCGAACTAAAACGAAAACAACTCAAATCGCCATCTTAAAAATGAAAAAATCTGAAACCCATATTCTTGGTTCGTTAGTAAGTAGTATTCTTGGATGAATCACTTGCACATTTAAAGTAAACAACGCATTTACAACAGGAACCCAATTTTTTACTTAACTCAGTAATATTTGACATTTTATTATTAATAAGAAAAATAAACCACCGTCTCAACTTATCAATATTAACCCTAATGTCCCTAATCATTTAGTTTCTTTATAAATTCTCGAAACCTAGCTCAAATTTGCAGGGTTATATTCGAGGTATCGAATCAATGCACCGATCTCATCAAGTCATCACTCGTTGATTGTACTATTCTGTAAATTTGCGTATGAAACATATGATAAATATCGAAGCTCTATACATCACGAAGCGATCAACCGCGTCAAGCTATCATCAATCGAAGACTGTGCAGTGCTGTCGTATTTTTAACATAAAAGATACAAATTTTTTATTAAGTCTGAAGTGACTGTATATTTCTCGACACAGCTAGCAGCACTGTGACTGTCCTATTGAGTATATCTACGAAAATACATGGAAAAAAACGAAGCTATACATCGATATCATTAAGTCGCTATTAAAATGCGTCTACCCGAACGGTTCCTCCCGCGAGTAAAACATATGATGAACATCGCCATGGTAACGTCAAATCGTGCGATCGAATTAAAAAAAAAAAAAATTGTCAGAGCATCACGTTTCTCGCTCACACGCGTACAAAATCGTATGCTCTTCCGCACGTATGCATTTAAAAAAGGACTACAAAATCTCGCTTTTCTCTCCCCCCCTTGCAAAACGAACTGATTCGCATCCTTTTCGCACTCGCACAACTTTTTTAGAGAAAAGTTTTTAGCATTTTTAAAAAAGGGGCGCGGGGCCCGTAAGGAAAAACTTATAATTTTTCCCCAAGCATTGGAGCCGATCCCGATCGAACGGTACCAGGCCCCTCCCGAACGTTGCAACGGTTCTCCGGGAACTTAGCTTTATTCTTACAAATATAATATAAGATTTACGACAAAAAACTTGGTTTTTTTTTATGATAGACCACGAGGAAGGTTTTAAGCTTTGAGAAAAACAGTCTGATCACACTTCAATTTCTTATTCCTGTATTTTTTGGCGGTTAGTAAAAATCCCTCTTATGGAAAGGTAGGTTATGTAATAGTCAATGCATTCTACCCACTTTTCTAAAACTGCCCGAAAATAGAAAAAGCAAATTTGCGTACGATTGCATTGGTTTTCTCAAAGCTTGAAATTTCCCAGTTACTTCTTATAGATAAAAACCAAGTTTTACTGTCGTAAATTTATATTATATTTGTAAGAATAAAGCTAAGTTCCCCGGGGAACCGTTGCACCGTTCGGGAGGGGCCTGGTACCGTTCGATCGGGATCGGCTCCAATGCTTCGGGAAAATTATAAGTTTTTCCTTACGGGCCCCGCGTCCCTTTTTAAAATGCTAAAAATTTCTCTCAAAAAGTTGTGGGGCGAAAAAGGGTGCGAATCAGTTCGTTTTGCAAGGGGAGAGAGAGAAGCGATTTTGTAGTCCTTTTTTTAAAAGCATACGTGCGGAAGAGCATACGATTTTTTACGCGTGTGAGCGAGAAACGTGATGCTCTGACAATTTTTTTTTTAATTCGATCGCACGATTTGACGTTACCATGACGATGTTCATCATATGTTTTACTCGCGGGGGGAACCGTTCGGGTAGACGCATTTTAATAGCGACTTAATGAAAACGATGTATAGTTTCGACTTTTTATCCATGTATTTTTGTAGATATACTCAATAGGACAGTCACAGTGCTGCTAGCTGTGTCGAGAAATATACAGTCACTTCAGACTTAATAAAAAATTTGTATCTTTTATGTTAAAAATACGACAGCACTGTACAGTCATCGATTGATGATGGCTTGACGCGGTTGCTGTATCGCTTCGTGATGTATAGAGCTTCGATATTTATCATATGTTTCATACGCAAATTTACAGAATAGTACAATCAACGAGTGATGACTTGATAAGATCGGTGCATTGATTCGATACCTCGAATATAACCCTGCAAATTTGAGCTAGGTTTCGAGAATTTATAAAGAAACTAAATGATTAGGGACATAAGGGTTAAAATTGATAAGTTGAGACGGTGGTTATATTTTTCTTAATAATAATAAACTGTCAAATATTACTGAGTTAAGTAAATAATTGGCTTCCTGTTGTATATGCGTTGTTTACTTTAAATGTGCAAGTGATTCATCCAAGAATACTACTTACTAACGAACCAAGAATATGGTTGCAGATTTTTCATTTTTAAGTTTGGGGATTTGAGTTGTTTTCGTTTCAGTTCGCGTTTTGGCAAGGTTATAATGTTTTTTAAAGGGCTGTTTTTCCGATTTAAAAAAAAAAAAAAAAGAAAACAAAGTTTCGATAGATCTCTTGAGCCTTGAGTATGTAGCTTTTTTATGGTTCATTTGATTATATACCTGTTATTTTTTTAAACTGTGCAGTAATATTAGTGGGCCAGTACGACGTTTTTTTCGAAATAGACGGTTCTTTTTGTGATGACTTGGTGATGACGTCATCCGGTGATGAGCGTTCCAAACAAAGACAAACTGTCTTTCTGCTCTCACGTAACCCCCCTGTTGTACTGCTATACTATAATTTAAAAAAAAAAAAATGTATTTAGAGACATCTTTTGTGAAATATTTTTTGGCAGAAATGCATTCCACAATTTTAATGCGATTTTGCTATTAACATGTCGTAATACGAGGGCCCCGTGTATACAAATCAGGACACTAGAAAGCAGTGGCGGCTCGCCAGGTGAGGCAAGTGAGGCGACAGGGATCCATCATTTACATTTTTTGAAGTTTGAGAAAGAAAAAAAAAATTAAAAAAAAAAATACAAAGGTTTAAATAATTATTATTCCATCGTCCTTTCTTTCAATAGTCCAAAAAATATGAATGGAACATAAAATTATCAAAAAAGTTTATGTGAAGAGGATTTCAAAAAAAATCCTGTACACCTCTCATTTTCGTCGCCTCACCTCCACAAGCCGCCAATGCGATAGAAAGAGGTGAGTATACACCCACCTCTTTTTACAGCACAAAAAATTTAAAAACTTAGATGAAGTTTGCTTTAATTTTCGAGCCAACCTATCTCAAAAAAATTTTTGTCGTTAATAAAGGGCTGTTTTAAAAAGGCATACTTTTCCCGCGCTAAGTTTTTCTTCCACTCTTCCATAGATTTTTTATTTACTGAAACGCAATGTCTTATACTCTTATATGTCAGTTCAACGAAAGGTTATTGTAGGTGTGCGATCTCGGTCATGCGTATTTGTTCGCTTATCCCGAACTTCTCATTTTATTGTGAATGCATCAGGTTTCTCACTCTCGCGCTGTCTCTTTCTCTCATTTCCTTCTTTTCTCTGTGCAGTTCTAAATCGTGTAATCCATATGCGCTAATATGACGCATTCTAATGCGCCATTCTAGGGGTTGCGGCGTCTCCATGAGCGTCAAAAAAAATTTGCGGTTTTGGATCGGGCCCCCTTGAGAACGACTACCCCTAAAATGTTTAAGTTTCATGTAAGGGGGTGGCGGCGGGGGTTATGCTATTTATGCCCTTCCAAATGATGACGCCTGTTTTCTAAACCTTTAGTGTACATGAGAAAATACCACTGTAGTGTAGTATTTCAGGAATAATAGAGTAACTTTTTAGATTTCGTTCTTCGGAGCAAGATTAGATGGGCGAATAGCAAACGGAGTTAGGGAGTGGATGATATCGAGTCAAAGTCTAGCTTGAATAAACAAAAATCACGCGAAACGGAATAATGCTTGGCCGCGAAGCGGCCACCGGCCACTAGTTGTTTATAATTCGCACTTGAAAATGGGTATTTTCCCCATATGAAAGCATGTACATTTGAACGCCCGCTCTTCAGCTGCGCCAGCTATACGTCACGAGCGGAGGTTGCGCAGATCGCAACGAAACTCGTCCACCGGATTGACTGACCTGTGTAGTTAGATCATGGTTTCGACCAATCAGAGAGAGCTTACGCACGGTCACATGATCGTGCGTAAGTTACGCTCGGGACCGAACATTATTTGGTCCCTGATATAAAATGGGAGAATGGCTGCAAAATAGATTTTGTTAGGATGGTTTGGAACGTTGGAGTATTTCAAGATTAAATGAGCAATAAGTCGAGTTCAGGTTGACAAATTTTGTGGGTTAAATGAACCTGACAAAGGTGACCCATTCATCCGTCTAATGAGTACTGAAAACTGTCCGGTACCCTACGTCCGCGTCCGCGCTCACCCATTCTGCACAATCTCCGGACAAAATACATCCGTTGCCTGCTGATGCCGCCACAGACGGGGGTTGGAAATTAAGGCGAGGAAAAGAGTATCGCGGTAGATGAAGGGGGTGGCTGGAGGGGGAGGATGGGGATGAGGGGGAGGGGGTTAGAGTTTTTGAAACGATAACAATGCCACGAAGATAGGAAATCTCGATAGACCGAACGATAACGGATAAAAGTATCGCCGTATCAGAGATCCGAGAGTAAACAGAGCTGAAACAATTGGTTCCGCCTCATCCCCCTCCCCCCTCCCCCTCGCAACCCTGCAGACACGAGCTGAGCTTCATTGCTTGCTAAAAAGGACTGCTCAGTGTTCACCATCATGAGAGACCAAGAGCAAAGAATCACGTCACCACAATTGTTCATGATGCTTGATGTACGAGATGCCTTGTCGCGAAATTTGAACGTTGCGTCGTCGCTACGTTCGGTATAATGTGTCCTTATCGCTTACTTCCACCGCGATAGGTTGTAAACTAATCGGTCGAACTGGGTTAAGCATGAATAAAAAAAAAAGTGAAATCCTCAGAGGAATCTGTAAATGAATGAGATAGTTTCCGAAAGAAAGACCATAATTAAACATGATGAGGTGTGCCCTTTTCCTGGAAATCAGCAATTAACCTAAATCGGAATTTTCCATGAAGACACGTTTCAGGTTTCATGGAGCCCGCTCCGGCAGACCGCCCTCAGTAATTCTCGATTATCGAAAACTGTGTTGCAACTTCCCAAATTGTCAACCTAAAATTAGCGTCATGCGTCTAGCTGGGAAATATAAACACAGAGACTCTAAAATCAGTCTGCAGCTTCACAGAAAAAAACATTACTGCAGAAAATAACCATACGGATACCTGATTTTGGTACCTAATTGATGTTATGGTAAACTTGACCAGAAGTATGGTACATTTACCGATACTTTGAGTAAATTCGACATGCAATCCAAGTAACATCACCCAGTACCTAGTCAAACATAGTTTACCTCTGGTTAACCCTTGTGAGCCTAAGGTATTTCGGCAACACAAAGGACTAAGGGGGGGTGTTTTTGTACCCCAATGATATTTTTATGCAGCACAGTCAGTATCAATAATTTTGAAACTTTAATGGATGGATTATGTACTTAGTACCCTAAGAAAGTAATTTATGTGAAATTTGAGTAAATTTTTGCTATGTTGCCAAATTTACACCTACTTTTAAAAAAAAATGTCAAAATAAAAAAAATGGAAAAAATGAAAAGAGGTACCATCTTTTTTTTCCATTTTTGATAAATTTCCAATTTTTTTTTAATGATCTGACTTAATATTTTTAATCTATTTAAAAATTTTCCCTAAAATTCACTGTAATAGATGGTTCCAAACTTAAAACTGGCCGGACGAAGGGGGGTATATTTGTACCCCAACACTTTAAATTTCTATAATATCGACAAAAATTCATAAAAATTAATGAAATTTGGTGGACGTGTTCTAAGTATCCTAACTTAAAATGTTATGAAGTCCTAAAAAATTTTGAGCAGTTTTGACAAAATGGCGTCAAAAAAACTGGCCTGGGGTACAAATTTACCCTTAGGCTCACAGGGGTTAACATTACCATATAACATCTAGCAGGTTCCAAAATCAGGTATTCATATGGTTATTTTCACCGTTGTTTTTTTCCGTGTTCAACATGATCGTTAATCACTATGATTTTACCTTGGTGGTTTTTCACCAGTAAAGTTCAAATGTCTGCTAACTGTGCAACGGTCGTATGAATCCTCAAAGCTTTTATTTAAACCCTCATTGGTTTTGGCAATGACGTACTTCACCGGACACCGCGCAAACGGTCAGGACTGAGAGCTTTTTGACTCGAGACGAACGACCGACCGAGACTTTGTGGTCGCAGTTGAGAAAATTATTTGTTTTCAATAACGGGATGACTCCACTAGACGGACCGACCGGATTGATTTGCAAATCGCGAACGGTTTGACCGGTCGTCTGGACTGAGAGATGCGGGCGCAGCGGGCTTCGACCAGGGCGGAATGCAGCGAATTTTAAGACAATGGGAGATGAACAGAAAGAAGCAAGGAATGATGTTCGAGCTTTCAAAGCTCAAATGCCGGATGTACCGTCAATAAAGTAAATAATGACATTAGACTCGTAAGACTATAGTTCTGGTATATGCAACCTGCAATAAATATCACTATGAATTTAAGCATTCCCTATGGTAGCACCTCAATTTGTAAATTTTATGTAATGCACTGTAAAAGGAAACGCTTTTGTTCACGGTTAAATGAAGTTTGAATGAAGAGGAAATAAAGTTAAACAAGCTCTGAGATGGATTTAATTTGAGAAAAGTAGCTGAGTGGGAGGATTAAAAGAATACACTTAGAAAGAAAAAAAAAATAGTAGCATAACCTTTCTCACCTCCCCAATATTGATTTATAATGTTGATGTAACACATTTATGTAAATTGAAAGGATACAGTTTTTCTAACCTTTAACCCCTTATGGGCCAAACCCGAATTTTTCCCGTTTTTCTTCTCAAGTCTTTTTCATGTTGTTCGGGTCTTCATTCCGGATAAAAGCGATTATATCGATGAAAACACTTACAAGATAAGGTCTTGTCTGGCGCCTTAAATTCGTCGTATAGGCAATTCCATCTCCCCCGAGTACGAACCGTTAACCACCTTCCCTATATAAACGGATCAGTGGCATTATTTTGAACTAACCTGGTCGTTGAAGGGTCAAATAACGGTTGCAATTATTTTACCATTATAGACAGTTTAACTTTTTTAATGACTTTTTATGATACTAAATAGTTGCATGGTTAGAAATGTACACTCCAACTCCGGTTACATTAAAAAGCCATGTTCTCTCCCGGTATACAGTTTTGGGAGTAAGATATTTGTGTAGTAGAAAATGGTGTGACAAGTTCGAAAGATGTAGTAATAATTTGCACTTTTTCGGAGTTAAAAGATGCTTTTACTTCATAGAGGAGCCACATGAACACCCTCTTCGACAGTATTTTACGCTCTTTACTCCTGGTGATTTCAATTTTTACCACGCATGAGAGTAAAAAATTCTACCCTCATTTTTATGTTTGCTCCGATTTTCACTCCGGCTTTTTCGGCCGATTTTTAACAGTGTGCAGGTGGCCTACCTGCTCTAAAATTTAGCCCTTCACTGCATGGAATTTTTTTTTCAACCAAAACTGGATTTTTCGATTCACTATAGGTGGTCACATATATGGGAAAAATAGCGAAAAAAAAATAATTAGACAGTTTTTCGGTGCAAATTCTCATTTTTCCACTTTTTCTCGTTTTTTACATGTACTATAACACCATAAGAAATGGTGGGGAAAGAAAAACTTTTTTTTTTCAAAATGCTCAAAAAAATAAGAAGTTTTTCCTTTAATTGGATTTTTCAAAGTGCAAATGCCAGAAGCTTGGTAAAAATAATGAAATTGGGGTAGAATTGGATACGGGGGCAAATTTCTCCCCAACCATGATTTCTTTTTTTTTTAATGCATTATAATGAATTCTGGTGGTCTTTTGAAAAATGTTTTAGCCCCTTTTTATGTTTTCTTATAATGTGACACTGGTGATACAATTTGAAATAAGTCAAAATATACATTACAATGTCTGATATAGGGCTTTTTACATCATGTGACACCGGTGTCACACTATGCAGAGAAGGGTTCAAGAGTCAACTGACATCATTTATTTCACAATAAATTACAGAATAAATTTGGGCTCGCCAGCCACTTTGGGTTCCGCTTATAAATCAATTTTAAAGTCAGTGGATCAACCGGAGATCTGGCAATGCTGTTTTGAAGAGCAAAGAGTCTCGTAGTCTGCTCGAGCTCACGCTGGACGCGCGCCGTGAGTTCTGCGGTCACTCATCTCGGTTGCGCGATCGCGATTGTCTGAAATTACAGCCGATTGAAGGTATATGACGATGGACGATGGTCGATGGACGATGACGGTCTGCAAGCTCGATTTCCTCCGCGCGCTCGTTTAACTTTAATTTTATCCCCATCCTTGATCCTTACTCTTCTCCGTCTTTATCAACCGTATGCGTACGTGTGCCGTACTTTCGGCCTTTTATTATTTCCTTGAAACTGTAGACTTTTCGAGTTCCTTTGCAAATTACGTCTTCTATTTTATCCTTGAAACCGTTGTTATAGATCCAGCCTGCAGTCGTTTCTATGTTTAAGCACGACTCAGGGCCGGATTTAATGCGGGGCGACCGGGGCGCGTGCCCCGGGGCCCCCACCAAAAAGCAGGTCCTTTTTTTTTCTTTTTTTTTTTTTTTATTATTGATGGTCGATGAACTTCCTTTTTTTCTATCATTACAACACTGTAACAGTCCGGCAATGTTGGAAGTAAGCTTTTTATGAAATAACCCTTAAAAAAATGAAGAAACGTTAAAAAATACTGACGAAACTTTAAAAAAAATTTTAACGACTTTTTTATCAGGGTAACAATTTACTTCTTTTACTCTATATGCCTTTAAAAGTAGGGACTTTATAATTTATTATTCCTAAGATTTACCGGGAGGGGGGGGGGCACCAAAGGACCGCCGCCCCGGGGCCCCCTGCAACCTAAATCCGGCCCTGGCACGAGCGAGAGTTTCTATACTAAAGGGCGGCAGCCTTGCGCAGCCCCGATCGTGTTCTAATCTTGGATTCGAGTACAAGGTTCCGGTTAGATCTAATCGGCAGGGATGCGAACCACTTTGGAATGGGTCTGTTGCGTACTTTTGCTACATCAATATGACACATTGTTTCTAACGTAAAATTCGACGAAAATAACGATGCGCACATAAAAAACTTTCAAAATCCACTCATTAACAAAGAAAATGCCTTCCGTTTCAAACAACCCGCGCTACACTAGACACTATATTACCGACTTATAACTACATAGATGGAACCATCTCGTTTATGTAAACATGAACAGAACTTACAAACATTGGAATGTTTCGTTTAGATTCGTACATTTCTTATAATATTTTGTAATCTTTAATATAAACCGAAAAGACCAGACAGCAAATGCAGCCAATAGTTCATGTATTTAGAAGGGAATTCCATCATTTCGTATTTACGATGTTGTTCACTTGTGCACAGTGGTTCCGTCTATGTAGTAGTATACCGGTGCAAATAATAGTCTAGTGTAGTGCGGGTTGTTTGAAATTCAAGTGATTTCCTGAGTTAATGAGTGGATTTTGAACGTTTTTAATGTGCGCATCGTTATTTTCGCAGAATTTTACATTAGAATTAAGGTTCTATTTTGTAGTAGCAAAATTCTGCAACAGACCCATTTAGAACCGGTTCCGGTTTCATATCATCTAGTAGATTTAGAACCGATCCCGGTTCCGGTTCCAACATTGGTGTGGAACTGATCCCGATTCCCGGTTCTTTTTTTTCCAGTGTATAGTTTCCAAGCAGGAACAAACTTTAGGGCTTTTGCAATGAATAAGATGTATTTTCTTACATTTATTCCGCATGAAAGAGAAAAGTTTTGATAATTGCTATACATGAAAAGGAAAGGCAGGCGATAAAATGGATAGGATGAAAGAGAATGGTGAGAATAATCGTTCCACGGTGACCGGTGAAGCAGGGCTGCCGTTTTGCGTATAATCAATGCTATTTTTCAATTCACCGATGATTCCACCGGTTGAAAAAAGATTACACAGTTCAGTTCAGTGCATGACTGTAATAAACTAAACTACTCGCATCTGTAATCTTTTCTCAGCCGGCCGAGTCGTCGATGACTTTATAAAACTTGCTGATATTTTAATTAATCAACGGAGTTTCCACCGATTAAGGAAAGATTACAGATTAGAGTATTTTCGTGCATTACAGTCATGCACTGAACTGAACTGTGTAATCTTTTCTCAACCGGTGGAATCATCGGTGAATAGAAAAATAGCATTGATTACACGCAAAACGGCAGCCCTGCGGTGAAGTGTGTCGCTTGGGTGGCTTTGGAGGCAGTTGCCAATCTATACAAAGAACCACCCGGTAGAGGACTCACGATGAAAATGAGAGCTCAAAGTTAAGCAAGCCTTAGGAACTTGTACAGAACCGTTTCCATTTGTTGCTGTTCTTAAACCTGAAAAATGCTGGTTCGGGTTCCGGTTCGGGTTCCGTCAAAAGTACGGTTTCTCTCGGTTTTTCGGTTCCGGTTCCGGTACCGGTTTGCATCCCTGCTAATCGGTTAAAAAGTTAGATTGGGGACACATACGCGATATTTAATGGGCCCTGCTTTTAGATACCACGCCGAAATTCCAATTCGTCTCAATTATTTTGATCTGGTTCAGTCGTGCTCCATTAGATAAACAGCATTAATAATGAAGGGGCTTTTCTTAACCCTTTAAAGACCAGGTTAGCTCACATGAATGTCACTTTTCCGTTTGTTTAAGGAAGGTAGTTAACTGTTCGTACTCAGGGGGAGTTGGAATTGCATATACGACGGATTGAAGGCGCCAGACGAAATCTCATATTTTTATACTACATCGAGATTCTTATTTATTCGGAATCCTGATACTAGAACAATGTGAAATAGACTAGAGGAGAAAACCGAGTATATTCGGGCTTGGTCCATAAGGGGTTAAAAGTAGACGCCGTACATATACAATAGTCTCTCTTGAGAGCAGAGCCGCCTATGCCGTTTCGTGTATAATTAATGACATTTTTCAATTCATCGATGACTCCACCGGTTGAGAAAAGATTACTCAGTTCAGTTCAGTTTATGACTGTTGTGCTCGAAAGTACGCTGATCTGTAACGTATTTTCAATCGGTGGAATTGCCGCCGTTAAATTATGATATCCGCAAGTTTTGTAAAGCAGTGATGACTCCATCGGTTGAGAAGATATTACAGAATGCAGATGAGAGTATTTCGAGCGTTGACAGTCACTAAACTGAACTGAATTGCGTAATCTTTTCTCATTGGTATAGAATCATCGGTGAATTTAAAAATTTCATAAAATATATAAACGCAAAGTGGCAGCTCTGCTTGAGAGAGCCTTGCGATAATGCGTAAAGTTTTAGAACTCGCCATAGGGCTGCAGTGGAGAGTTCATCGCATTCCTTGACGTTTTGTCGATTAGTTTTGGCATTTTACTAATTTCGCCATTGAAGCTGGTTCGATTGAAATTCTGAGAATCAGTTTTGGTTTTAATGGCTTGTATTTCGTTGCGATGAGAATGAAATTGTTTAGAAAGGCACGTTTTCTTGCAAGAGGCGTTCAAATTTTATATAGTTTATGAAAAAAGTTTGTATGATGTTTTTAGTAGATTTGTTTTGTTTTGTTTTTTTGTTTGTTATTTTACGTTTCATATATTTACAGAGACATCATTTTATTTCTCCGGTTTCGATCTGATATTGTACCCCCTTTTTTTCTCTCGCGGTTACTCACGAATGCGCATTTCAGACGCAGCCCTCAGAGTGGTTAGAAAGGTTTAAGTGGTGGAGAGGGGAAAGAGGAGAGTGGATGGGGCGCAGCTGGGGGATTGGGTGAGGGGTGGTGGTTCGAGGGGGAGGGGGCGGGGGAGGGGGAGGGGGAGGGGGAGGGGGAGGGGGAGGGGGAGGGGGAGGGGTGGGGGAGGGGGAGGGGAGGGGGAGGGGAGGGGAGGGGGAGGGGAGGGGGAGGGGGAGGGGGAGGAAGCTGATGCATCGTGTCAACCGACAATTGGAGTGCACTCTTCACCACAATGCATTTTTCGCGCTCGAACTGCGACGTTGCCTAATTAGATGGATGGAATCGAAAATTTCGGTCGTTGAAATAAATAACTTGTTTGAATTACCATGCGTATCGACTATCGGGCAAATATTTTCGGAAAGAGTCCTTATTTGTTAGATTTTCGGAGTTCAGCTTTAAGTAGTATATGGCTGAGTCACACAAATTGTAGAAAAAAAATCGAATTTTAAAGCATTAATTGTAACTCGATCAATGGGGCAGTTGCAAGGGTCGGAAATTGCACGTTTTTTCTGAAGAAAACGATAGTACTTAATGAGCCGAGAACATTGGTGCCTTTGGTTTTTTCATAAGTGTCCCAGTTTTGGAGATGCACACGAGTAAAGTTATAAAAAATCGTGTGCGCAGTGACGTCACTATGCGGAATTTCCATTTAAAACAATGTATTTTGGGTCAAAAACTCATCTCCGGAACAATGGGACTTAATTAGAAACCGAAGGCTTCTTTGTTCTCAGCTCATCAAGTACTTTCATTTTCTTTATAAAAAACACAACACTTCAGACCCTTGCAACTGCCCCATTCAAATACTATAATCTTCATTTGCAAACGTAAACATAGCTTTGTTTGTCTGCTCACTGTGTAAATGTGCAAAACGTTTTTTTCTGTCTTGAATTCATTACAAAGCGTA
Organism: Trialeurodes vaporariorum; assembly: GCA_011764245.1. Lineage (NCBI taxonomy): Eukaryota > Metazoa > Arthropoda > Insecta > Hemiptera > Aleyrodidae > Trialeurodes > Trialeurodes vaporariorum. Next base: position 18,196,590 of record VMOF01000388.1, read on the forward strand.
AACGGCTTGAAAAAAAATGTTGCTCGAAATTATTTATCATCAATACAAAATTAATCTATAACACTCAAGACAGGGGTTGAGACAGTGGAAGAAAAAAAAAAAAAAAACACCGAAAAACCCGCGCGCACTCATCATGATAGAATCCAATGTGAAAGTTTATATGCGGGATGGGGATTCCTTATAATTTTTCTGCAGATGGATAAAAAGTGTAAAAATCCGATTGGAATTGTCCAAACACGAAGGCGCATTTTACCTCGACTTCAGTGACAGTATACCTCATGAGATAATGTTTTTTTCTTTTTTCTTTTTCTTCTTTTTTTCTCCCCCTCTTCCCTATCAGTGCTATTCGCATCGCAAATTTAGCAACGCTGCAAATTGAAGCAATGCTCGGATTAACCATTTCGTTCACTCTCGGCTGGACTTTGCGAGATCGAGACCAACTCCCCTCCCGTCACTACCAGCCTGATCTTCTCTCGCAAAGACTCCCCTTGGGACACCTCCTAATACTTAATGCAGCCTCATTGAAAACCCATCTTCTCCAAAACGAGTTGATCTCAGTCGAGACTCTTACACAATTATTTTCAAATACAAAAAAAAGAGGGAGAGAGAGAGAGAAAGAGAGAGAGCAAAGTTGAATTACATTCGGACAGAGTGAGGGTAGGGGGTTGTAATAATTGCATCTGTCGCAAGACGCAAAAGTGTTTCAACTCCTATTGTCACCCTCTTCAATGTTTTGATGGGTGGTTCAGCCATATTACTCTACAAGAGGAAAAACTCATAGTTTGACTATAGATGGAAAAATAAAACCGTTTCAAAGAAACACGTAATTTAACCCTTTAAGTGCTAAGCCCAATAAATCCGTTTAATTAAATCTGTTTCACATGATGGTATGAATGATTCGTCATTTTAAAAATAATAGAACGTTAAATGGTGAGTATACGTACAGAATGCTTCTTTGAGCGTCTTCAATGGGTCAGTTGCAATCATTTACCACAGCACATTGTTGTGAAATAACAGTGGTGGCTCGTTCAATGTGGCAACAATGTAATTTCTCCATTTAAACCTATGTAAAACAATCGATCTTCATGAGGTGCAACGTCACCCCCGAAATATCGATACTTTTGTATAAGGTTTAAATGGCTAATAAGCACGGTTGCCAAATTGCCACTGGTTGTGGAGGGTCAGTTTCTATACGTAAAAGCACGTAAAAATCACAGTGAAAGCGTATAAACATGTCAATAACATTACCCTTACAAACTCAATAAACACGTTTGACAAAGTTCAAACATGATCTTCGAACGAGCGGGTCACAATGGGAGTAAGAATCCCATCTGATTCTAGCTTTCTCTATAATAACTCACTATTCTCAGCATATTCTGACACAGAGTCAGTGGCGGCTCGCGCATCCGATGTATCAATTCATCGTCAATTTAAAATCCATGAAAAGAATCGAATCAGAGGGGGTGCAATTGAATCCCCTAAGTGTTCGATTTCAGAGTTGGGCAAAAAATTATTCGGAAATCATTCGGTGTGTCCGGCAACGCCGAGTCAATCGAATTATTCGACGAATAATTCTACAATTGACCTATAACTTCCGTGCGTTTCCCTTTCCTCTACTCAGGTAGCAAACCCAGTTTTCAGTGTTGCCGGAGTCATTTCACTATTTCTGATTATTCGGTTGCCCAACTCTGTTCGATTTGAGGTCGAAGTTTAAAAGTTGTGATTTAGAGGGCGACTTACCCACTGTCACCCGCTCACAGGGCTGCCGTTTTGCGTATAATCAATGCTATTTTTCAATTCACCGATGATTCTACCGATTGAGAAAAGATTACACAGTTTAGTTCAGAGCATGACTGGAATAAACTAAAATACTCGCATCTGTAATCTTTCCTCAACCGGTGGAGTCGTAGATGACTTTAAAAAACTTGCGAATATTTTAATTAATCAACGGAGTTTCCACCGATTAAGGAAAGATTACGGATCAGAGTATTTTCGTGCATTTTAACCATACACTGGACTGAACTGTGTAATCTTTTCTCAACCGGTAGAATCATCGGTGAATAGAAACATAGCATTGATTATACGCAAAACGGCAGCCCTGCCCGCTCACTCCACCGCCACCCTTGAATTTTTGTAAACTCTTTTATCGAGTTTATGAGTAGGTTTTTGAACTTTCTGATGCTCAAGTGATTTCAAGTGATTTTACACCCGATTAGACTCTCTGTTCATCTGTTGCAAAAGTTTGCAACAGATCCATTACTGATGTAAGCAAACATAAGCGCAGCAGAGTGATATGAATATTTATCAACTAGCTTTATTCGAATGAACTCGCGTTGAGTTGGTACTCAAAGGGTTACTTCCAAACCAATTGTGACCATTTCTGGCTCAGAAAAAATTAAACAAGAATTACAGAAGCAATCGTAATTCAAAACTCAAATGAATAATGTGTCGTTACTATAAATGGTGCGAGCCGCAATGATTTTACAAACCGGGTTTGGATCGGTTTATGCCCAGGGACATTTTATCGGTTCAGTTGCCATTCAATTTTTTGGTGACTCAGAATTTCATTTTTCGGTTCGTTCGATCCTGGTAAAAATGTTCCATGACCAATTTTACATGTAAATAGATTTCCACGGATATTGCTCAAGTTTCCATGCAATCCGAGTATTTTTCCATGGAAACCACGCATATTTCCATGGAAATTTATGTAGTTTCCATGTAAAATTGGTTAAGGAACATTTTTACCAGGATCGGTTCTACGGTTTAAACCGGTTTAATTTTGGTCCACTTTCGGTTCGAGTTTTGAACCGAAACTGAACCGAAATCATCTTTAAAAAGTTAAAAATATGCCATGTATGTATACTAACCAAAGTCTTAATTTTGACAATTACAGAAATTCGGAATATGAATAGGTATATGAACTATACGGTATATATCCTGCATACATATCATATAACTAAAAGTTTCACCGCATTATTTAGTTCGCGTTAGATTCGCAGTTAAATCTGAATTTCGGTTCTGACGAAACACAAACGGTTGGACCGGTTTTCGGTCCACAGTCCAATTACGGTTCACATCTCTAGTAGCTTCGTCCAAATCACAAGTAAATTTAAAAAAAAATGACTTAATGCGCTGTTTGTATCAAATTGATTGATATCCGTGAGAATTCTCCTGGAATCAAACGGACCAGAGATTTTACCCTTTCCTTAATAAAACTGCAAGGGGTGATGACATTTTTCTTCCGACATGTCGCATGATGTATGAATTGCGTCGCTGCGTTGATTGGATGTGATTCGGAATTAATGAAACGAAAGGCAATTTTGGTGAGGCAATCTTAATTACGTGCACGGGTTACGTTTCGTAAATTGAAGGCGATTTGAATCAATCGGCGGTAGGGCGGGAATTTCGCGACGCAGGAATCCGAGCTGATCGATTCGGTTTGATTGGAATGCCTCCTCCTTGGTTCTAGGGGAGGTCGGAGGCCACAGACGCAAGCCGGTACTTCTATTACGAGTGATATTGCCAACTGCAAAATCCTCTACAACATCTTGACAAAAAAGTGGATTCCATTTATCATCCAAATCGGTTGCAGAGGCAGCTCGTGAACATGCATCTTTGATCGCTTTTGCCCTATTTTACTACTTTTTACAAAAATATCTTTTTTTTTTTTTTTTTTTTTTTTTTTTTGGGAGCACAAGTGGTCCGTGGGGAGGAGGCGGGGCTTTGGAGGCTCAAGTAGTGCCTTTTAATCAGAGAAGGGCTATATAGAATAGGTATCAAGGGACGTTCAAAGTCAGCATCTCAGACGTTTCGGACGATTTTGATGCGAAACAAGTATTGATGCATGGAAACAAACTACGGTAAATATAACCAAACGGATACCTGATTTTGGCACCCGCTAGATGTTATGGTAATGTTAACTAGAAGTATACTATGTTTTGACTAGGTACTAGGTGATGTTACCGGATTGCATGTCGAATTTACTCCAAGTATCGGTAAATTTACCATACTTCTGGTCAAGTTTACCTTACCATCTAGCAGGTGCCACAATCAGGTATCCGTATGGTTATTTTCACTAATCTCTTTTTTCCGTGTGCGTTTTTTTATTCTCCAGTGCGCGCACCGGTGCAGCTCCACTGCACCGTAGTTGCTTTATTCCGGCCGGTGCCCCAGCACCGGATCGCACCGGAGTGCTCTTTTATTAGCAGTGCAATGCAACTGGTGCTGCTCCGGTGCAAGCTCCAGTGTATTGGAGTTGAAGATGCACTGGAGCTGGAGCTCCGGAGCTTCTACACCAGACCGGTGCTGCGCCAGACAGCTTAGGTGCAGCTCCAAAAGCTCCGGGTTATTGCACCGGTGCGGATTCTGGAGAATAAAAAAACGCACCAAATGGATGCTTCTCTTAACCCTTTCACTACCAGGTTCAGGTTACAAGAGAAAATGAAAGTATTAACTCGCTCAAATTCATAATGGGTAGTTAAATAGTCATATTTCGTAGAGGTCATTTTGCCTACCCTTCCAATTGAAGGTACTCGATGCGGTTGGTAACAATTTGGAGTAGTTTTTACTGTCTGAGAGCTCAAATAACGGAAATTAATAGCTCGGGCATGGTATGTATTGAAAGAGTTACAATATCTCGTCAAACAAACGTACATTCCACCTTTGAAAAAGGCTCGGTCGGAGGCACCTTTTGGAATTTTGGGAAACAATAAAAGTAAGATATTCTCATCAGTCTATATATGTAGTCCGTGACATGCAAATTCAATCAATTTATCTCATGCCTTAAAATGTAAGATATACATAAACAGATGATACGTCCAAGTTTATATGTTCAAAACTTTTAAGTCCAAGAATAAATGTCCAAAACATTAAAATGTCCAGAGATTATAAGTCCAAAAAATGAAGTCCAAAAATTTGGAAAGTCTAAAGGGCAAACGAATTTTGCGAGCGATCAGTATGCAGATGTATGTGAACAGTTACTTGACATGCACATCATTAATCATCACCCAATTTCTCGAGAGAAGACACCGTTAATTTAAGCCGGTAGCTGATTGCCCGCATATAAGAGCGTACACTGTATTGTCCTGATGGATTCAATTGATAATTCATCAAATCATCTGATGGATTTCACAGGAAGATATATTTTAAGCTTTCTATTGAAGACGATGGTACAAAAATTGTACTGGAATACTTCTGTTCATTAAACTCGAACCTTTGGGCATTCTTCTGGACATGGACTTTTTATTCGCGGACATTAGTTCATTGGACATTAGAAAGTTTGGACTTCATGACATTGGACGAAAACTTAACTGGACAAATAAAATTTTGGACGGAAAAGTTTTGGACATAAAAGCTGTGGACATATCATCGGGGAACCAAATGTAACGCACCAACAGTATTTGTAAGTATTCCAGATATTAAATGACCAAGCTTAATTCAGTGCTCAAGCCGTTGACGTATGATTGTTAACTAAACTCAGCGCCCCATTTTAATCTGTTGATTGATGATTGTTTTCTCTGTTGCCAGTTGGGTACACGGTAAACGATGTCCGGTATCGATGGAAAATGGGTCGTCAAGTGGACACGTCCGACGATATGAAACTGTCCCAATTTGATTTGGTCGCCACGCCATCAGCCAATCAAACCGATGTTCTCGTATCAGGTATGTTTCGTCGCATTTTGTGAACGCTACAGGTATAATGAAACAACGGAATTTTGAGCACGAGCCTTTATTCGCCGCATACATGTAATTAGAGTCAATACTGTTGATGGAGGGAGAAGGCCGAATGACGAGGGAGGGAAACAAAGAGAAAGAGAAATTAACTGACTACCTAATGAGCGCGATTTCCCGAACTAAAATTAGGTCCATTTATACTCATCTCCCGCGGTTTCGTATTTCATAAATGAAGGATGGGAATCACATTTCACGTTACACGGAGAAAAAATTCTGATCGAAATTACGGAACGTATTAAGAAATTGAGATAAAAAGAAATTCCGTTTAAAATAATAAGAATTCTTATTGATTAAAAAAAAATTGTCATTGGACCAATTGAACGTTCCGATGATTCAGAAGAATCATAAGAAAGAATAGTTGGATCAATAAGAATGGGTCTGTTGCAAACTTTTGCTACAGCGCTATAGAGTGTTTAATCTCATGTAAAATCGCGTGAAAAGTCCATTGGTGGCATCAGAAAGTCATGAAATGCAGTATGAAACTCACGAGAGACGTTTGATGAAATCCAAGATGGCGGTAAAATATCGAGCAACCTGTATGCATGCACCACGAACATCCAAGGATAGCCAACCTCACAATATCGATTACACCCAATCACAACGTAAATAAACGCATAACCTCTGAAGCTGTGACGTTGTCAACGTTGGCAATCCTTGGTTGTTAAAGGTGCATGCATACAGATTGCTCGATATTTTACCGTCATCTTGGATTTCATTAAACGTCTCTTGTGAGTTTATTATCGCATTTCATGACTTTCTGATGTCACCAATGGACTTTTCGGGCGATTTTACATACGATGATAAACTCTTTATCGTTGCAGCAAAAGTTTGCAACAGACCCATTCTTATTATTTTAAAAGAAATTTCTTTTAACCCCATTATTAATTATAAGTTCTGCAATTTCAACCAGAAATTTTTCTCCTTGTATAATAATTATTAACAAGGTGCCTGCAAATAATGCACGCAGCGAACTCCGCAAAATATAAAATGTTCAAGTTGTTTATGTATTTATAGCTTGATATAAACGGGAAATCAGATCGGAAAAGTCTAACCGGGACGTATAGAATCTACGTGGGAATCGAGATGCCGTACTGGGAAAAAGAAAAAACCTCCAGTAAAAAAGGCTTACAAATCTGCAATCGTTTTCTCTCATATGCTCCGAGCGATTTTGTTTGTATTTTTAAAAGTACATTTGGCAGCGGTTTTGCGAGATAATCAGACACAACTCTTAGTCCTGAATTTGGGCTGCATAATTGGGGTGAATGAGTTTGGTTGGTCGTAAGGAAAAACACAGAGAACAGAGCAGATATAAAACATTGTTTTCAGAAAAAATAGAAATGATTTAACCATGGTGATAATATTTTGTCTACCACAGAAATTATAGATCATTAATCATTATTACATTGATTATGATGTTAGGTCCAAGAACGTCCATATTGTAGTAGTGTGGAGTCGAAATCCCCTCAGAGATAATTTAATGAGAGTGGCTCATTCCGTCACATGAGGTCACATGATTTCGATGGAAATGTACCACTGTAATATGGAGTGTGTGTTGCCTCTTTGTACCTTTTGGCCTCTCTATGACTGTAGTGTTAGTCGAACAGTTTCTGTAAGAAACCTGCTGTAATGCAATGACAGCACCCTTTAGCACTCTTGCAACCATGCGTCATGTGCTTCTGCACTTTACAAACGCTCATTATAACTCGCTCAGTGGCAACAACGGAGTCTCTCCATTTAAAACTAATGTACGAGTAAAATAATCGATTTTCAGGGGAGCCATTGAATCCCTGAGAAATCTATACTTTTGCCTGCGGGCTCAAACGTCAAAAAGACATGGTTGCCAAACAGTACGAGCAACCTCTGCTATCACCCTGAATGATATTGATTAGTCGAAATAAAGTTGTAGGGATGAATTTTATGAACGTAAAATCCATGCATACACACTGAAAAATAGCAATTTTGTCGTTCTTCAACAATTCCTTTTTGTACTCGATGAAAATATTATGTAAAGGATTTTTAATTGAATGTCAAGAACACGCCGGCGAAAAAACAACCGACTACTCCCAGTGTTAATTAATAAGGGATTGACTACCCCACTCTTCTTTACATACCCCTAGCCCCAATGGTGGGTAAGGGGGGGAGGTTTCTCTCCTCTCGTCCAGTTTTGTTCCCTAACAAAATGTGTTCGTGAATCTATATCTAAAATTAGAACTTTCTTTCCAGAAAGGTATAGATTGCGATATATTCTTACTCCCGTCTGAGGGCAAGCTCGAACAATGAACATCCTTTGATTTCCCTTGAAATACTTGATAGAGCTCATTTCAGAAGTGCAAGCACATCTAGACCATAATCTTTGGCAAATTTTCAATTTTCATTTCTTCAAACCAAAACAAATCTTGCCTCCAGCTTTTGACTTTTGATTTTAAAGCGTTTTCAATGCAAAGCCAATGCCCACACTTTTGAAACTACTTCTAATAATTGGACCTGATTTTAGAAGGGGTGGGCCAAGAAACCTACTGGTTTGCCATGAGCGCTGAGCTACACTTGATCAGATATTTTGATGGGTCTGTTGCACAATTCGATAAGATCGTTTTAAAGCATAAATTCATATGTATACAGCCGTCAAAATGACAATGGCAGCATCAGAAAACACCAAAGTTCATTAATAAATTCACAAATTGCGGAAAACACTAGACACTATTCAGTATTCATCCCTGTATCTTTCCACCGCGTGCACAATATATTCAAATAATCATGGCTGACTGTCATCACAGCTGACTTCATAAACAAATAAACAGTAAACACTGACGGCGTCTGTTCAAATTCTTACGTCTCAATGTTCTCAATTCCTCAAAATAGGTTGTGGATGGTACGGAAACCGTTTTTTGGTTCGAAAAATGATCAAAATGAAGAATTTAAGTTTGTTTTAAGTACACTATTTTACAACAACGGCCCGTCAAGTCAAGTTTAAATCAATCAATTGGTTTTCTCGATAATCGTTTTACATTTTCTCGTTTGGGGTTTTATGTTCCTTTTGATTTATTGAGAGATTAATCGAAAATTGTCTTTTTCTTTTTTCTATGTGCATTATAAATCAAGGGGAGTATTCGATGCTTCTAGTGAGCTTCCACCTCCAACGGCATATGGGAAACTTTTTAATTCAGGTGTATGGACCATGTGTGCTTTTAGTCGTCTTATCTTGGGTGTCGTTTTGGCTCAATAGAGAGGCGACAGCTGATAGGGTATCATTAGGTAAGTATTGTTTTTCATAATTTATTCCCGCACGCTTAAAAAAATAAATGAATGATCTTTCTATGAATGAACTCCGTAAATACAAGTTCTCAGAACGAAGATTAGAATCCAAAATCCATCCCAACTTTGTCATGTTCTATTTATTTTATTTATTTATTTATTGTTTTTTTTCTTTGTGGTGACAGAATAATGGCTGTTACTTAGAATGTTTGAAAAAAATGAAGAGATAAAAAAAAAAAAAAAAAAAAATAGATAGCGAAAAGGCATGGACTGCATTGCAAAAAAAAAAAGTCAACATAGGTTTTGAATGGTCCTCTTGAAAGTTTTCGTGTAATATGTTTCTGTTTTCTCTCGGTCTTTAGTTAGATCTTTTTCTAACTACAAAATATACAATAATGTGAATTCGTGTAAAATCAGAATGGATATTTGAGGCAGAAATCACGGAAACGAATATTTTTTTACCTTTGATGGCAACTATGTTTTTGTCTTATCATAATTATTATTTATTTCTTAATAAAATGATAACACAATACAGCAAAATATTCTTTGCATTAATAATATTCCATATAGATTTTTTTTTACGACTAAGATAAGTCCGATTTTGCCTCACGGAAGAATTAAACTGATCAGACACTCTAGGCTTTTCCGAATACAATGATTATGCGAACGAAGAGAAAATAATGAAAGAGGAGAAAGAACGGATAAAAAGATAATCGTTGAATAGTTATGAATTTTTTGCGTTTTAATCCTCGATTAATGAGGGTTGATTATCTTCGCGGCACTCAAAAAATAAAGCATGGTGTGATTTTCTCTACAACCACCAAATGCCTTAGTTGTTTTTTAGAATAAACTAATCGTTTCTAACCAATTCTTTAAGATAATATTCCTCTGTAAGAGATAAAACGCGGGGCTGCCTTACTGTCGCGTCGTTCAACGACGTAATTACAAATTCTCTTTTTCATTATTTTTTCCATTAAAAAATGTACGTCAGAAAAGGATAAACACGGAGAACCAGCTCGCTTCTCTTTTTTCTTTTTCTGTTAGTACTATCGACGAATTAAAGATTGCCGAGACATTTTCACGATTTAAGTTTCGCCTTCAAGGTTCTACTTCGGCCACTCTTCATACTCCTTACACCTAACAGGTGAGAGGCCAGTGCGGGTGGGGCGGGAAAGCCGTTGCAGATCAGTCCCCCATTCACACTCATAACTGAAAAAGTGTGAAAATCTCGCGACAATCTTTAACTCGTTGATAGTACATTGAATCAGGTAACACGAGAAAGAAATTGAGAGAGGAGGGGAAAAGGGGCACTAATGGGGCTATTGCACACTTTTGCTATAAGCGATTTAATAGTCGATAATGGCGTAAAAACCTCAAAAAATAACGATGGCGGCACTAAAAACTTCCAAAATCCACTCCTAATTTCAATAAACGCAGTTATTTGCGCGAGCGTAATGGTGGCCGAAGGCACAAACAATGGGAGATTCCTATCTTAATTTCGTCACTCTTTCTATGCTGACAAGGATGATTCACAGAGTAATTAGTCATCAGAGTGATGATCCACATCCGATGAATGGTACCGCAACACCAAGTGACACCGGTTTCAAATGAAAGTAGTCTCTTATTGGTCACTTCTTGATGGAGTTTCAGAATTGTTAGATGGGAATCTCCCATTGTTAGTGCCTTCGGCCACCATTACGCTCGCGCAAATAACTGCGTTTATTGAAATTAGGAGTGGATTTTGGAAGTTTTTAGTGCCGCCATCGTTATTTTTTGAGGTTTTTACGCCATAATCGACTATTAAATCGCTTATAGCAAAAGTGTGCAATAGCCCCATTCAAGTCATGCAACTATCTTGCATTGATAAAGTTTACATTTTTGGAAGTACACAGTAGTTTAAGTTTTCACTTTTTTAACTTCGTGTTTTGTGCTACATATTTTCTCACCCGGTGTGGCAGTGGTCCGTCGGTCCATCCATTTTTTATTTTTTTTTCACCGCAGGGCTCGCCTCTCCCAAAAGTTTAAAGAATAGTCAAGTTCAGTTCTCAGCGAATCAATGATACCTCGTTTTGTCTGAAGGCAGTGGGGGATTTTATGAAAGGAGTGAAGCGGGAGAGGGAGAGAGAGTGAGTGTGTGAGCCGAACCGCTGAAATCAAATGAAGAGCCGTGCGTATCATAAAAAGCTTTTATCCTGCGTGGTTTTGAACGTCGGACCGATATTTGCGTAACGGGATCTTGTTTTTTCAGAGGCCTTTTTTCTCAGAATCGGTCGAATGAAAAGAATGGCTTCAGACATGGGATTGCGTCGGGGGAAGTTAGCTCGCATGCACTGAAGTTCGTTCACAGAAAGATTATACAATGTCGAGGTTTCTATGGTTTCGCTGATGGCGAACAGTATAAAGGTACAGTGACTAGAAGCTCCAAATACAACGCCAAAAGTATTGAAGCGCGTACTCAACAAAATGTTACCAATGGATCCAAAAAATAAAATAAAAATATAACTGGTCATTGAAGCCAATTTAGCCCGCAGCATGTATCCACCAACGGAAAAGTACTGGCATCCACAATGTTGACAAGCAAACGTAGCATATGGTGGGATCTACTGTGGCTAGATCCAATTTTTTTTTTTTTTTTTTTTTTTTTTTTTTTTTTTTTTTTTTTTTTTAATATTTGACTTCAGCATTACTTCAGACATTTCCTCACCAAACGTTTAAATTGCAAACAATTGCAAAGAAGCAGACATAATATTATTCTTTTAAGCATATTAGACAAGATGGATTTTACAGACTTGAAAAATATTAATAAATAAGCTATTAGCTTAATAATTTTAAGTTTGGGTGAAATCCACCACCACCCCGGGGCCCCCATGTTGTCAGAAGGTATACAATTTCTTGGACCGACCCACAAGGCCTAATAAGCGCATCGTTATTTTTACAGAATTTTATTTCAGAAGCAACGAGCCATATCTGTGTAGCAATGTACTACGAAATCGACACTTTGAATTTGTTGAGAAGTAAAACAGTAGGCCCCTGTATTCAATTTTCGCTGTGGGGAAAAAAATATATATATGCCTATTAGATACTTTGCATAACAGTGTCCACAACTCGCAAGACGTTCACAAATAACTTGATTCTTGGATCCTTAATTTCGTGCACTTCTCAAAACGCCTGAAATTCGTGGTGTAGGCAAAAACGAGCACTGCCAAGTAGGAATAGTTATCTACCTTTATTTTTCGTTTATAAATGCTGAGACGTTACAATATGCCATGAATTCGATCTTTTTCACTGTTTTGTCTCTTATCACGGTATTTCGTGATTTGGCCGGCGATTTTTGTTTTTACGTCTAACTTTCTTCTTCTGTACTTCCTCAGGTATTATGACAATGTTGACAATGACTTTTTTGGGTCTCGAGGCAAGGACGGATCTACCAAAAGTTTCGTACCCTACAGCTCTAGACTTTTTTGTTTTCATGTCTTTTGGTTTTATTTTCGCCACCATTATACAGGTACGTAAAACAGCATAACAGTAACTTTTTCCTTGCTTTTCAGCAGAACAAATAGACCTTGGACTTGGATAAAAACTTTAAAAAAAGAGTTTATATTAAACCCTTTAATGCGATAATTAGTTTAAATCTTGGATTTTAAGCGTTAAATGAGAGGTAAAACCATTACAGGCGCTGGCAAAAAATGTTAAGGGGGAAGGGGGAACCTCAGAACCAAATTTTCTGGGGTGGAACTCTTAATGTTGGTAAATTTGTGCTTGTTTTAAGCTCTTTTGTGAGGAAATTGGCTTGCGGTCATGGGTATTTCCCAACTTCAAGCTGGAGAAACTGTCCTTACTGTCGGTATCGATAAAAGTGTTACTCTATTTGTCTATAATTCAGTAGCGTTCTGTACTCCAGCAAGCAAGGCAGGCACTGCCTGTCCGAAGATCTTCTGAACTATTTAAAATTACCCTATACTAATTTTCAAAAATGTCTCTATTATTCGACTAGGTTCTGCTCTTGGGATGTAAAGAACAAAAAGGTTTTTCCATTTTCAATCAATGTCTGAGAAAATATTTGGAAAAAGTTGCTTGGAAAACTTTTGAACTATAGTCTGTTCAGCGAGTTAAGAGCCTTGGGCTCCCGAGCAAAAACACATTATTTGACAACACTGCTGGGCATTAAAGAAAGATGTGAGACAAATTAAAAACCCTCTCATTGTCAGTTCTTTCAGAGGCGAGTTAGGACGATCCGTCTCGGACCATATTTTATTCAACGGTTACCACTAATTCTATTGTTTTGTAACATTTTCTTTCAATTCTGTGTTCTACCAGAATTTTCTTGCCGCAAATTTTAACACAAATGCTGACCACATATTCGATCTCGCAGCGCAATTTTTTTTTTTCAGATTGACTTCAAATTTCACGCAAATAGGCCAAGGTTTGTCTGAATGAACAGACTAAACTCTGAATTTTCCTGAACGCATCATTCACCTTAATCTCGAGTTATTTGCTTGAAATTTGGAGTCAATCACAAGGAATAATTGCGCTGAGATCAAATATGTGGTCAGAATTTGTCTTCAAATTTGTGGAAAGAAAATTCGGATAGAACACAGAATTTAAAGGAAATGTTGCAGAATAAAAGAGTTAGCGGTAGCCGTTGAACAAAAGATGGTCCGAGGATGGATCGGTCAAACTCGCCTTTGATTGAAGGGACTGACAATGAGAGACCCTTTTAATTTGTCTCACATCTTTCTTGAATGCCCAGCAGTGTTGTCTAATAATGAGTTTTCGCTCGGCAGCCCAAGTCTCTTAACTCGCTAGACAGACTATAACGCAGCTTGACCTTTTTTCAATATTCGCCGGTGCGGTGGTCTCTTCCAAACTTTACTGAGCTTTTGTGCAATCTATCAAACTCACAAATGTAAAATCTGACTTTTTCTTCGCGTGCCCTCTTACGTCCGGCACAACACAACAGCTTAGCGTTAATCGGATTTTCATGAGTTATGCACACGTATTTTCATCACACGAGCTGAAAACATGCGCAACACTTTGCACGAAAGTTGAGTCGGAATTTAAAGGAATCCATCACTTCGGCATTCTACGAAACGAAACCGGCTAGAGTTCGCAAATTTTCGCAGCCAAACGTTGCGTCGCGTCGCTATTGCGCATTCTCTATAGTGTCTGTCTAGAGTATAGGGTGATCAAAAACTCTCCACGTCTACTTTTAATTGCGTTCAGTCAAACTCTGGTTCAAAGTCCAAATCAGATTGTTTAGCGATTTAAATATACACATTTGCAGTTACATGTTCTCTTAAAATAAATTGGAGGTTTTATGTCCCTAGAATTATTTCCGAACTATAACTACAAATAAATTAACACCCACGAATCTTCAATTTCTCAGCTAAAATGAGGGTGCTCAGCAGATCCTTCCTTACAAGTTACAGAGCTCTGATTCTTCACAAAATTCCCAGGACAGCATTCATGGCTTACCCATCAAAGTGTTTTATCCATTCTAACACTTGGTATTTAAGATCTTCTAGATGGAATCCATGAATAAGTACTTAAAATGTATAGGTATCAACGCGATTACACATTTATTACTAATCGAAATAACCAATAGAAATCAAAAATCTGCAAATTTTGAGACGACTCTCGTATTTTATACATTCCAGATTTAGAAAAATGACTTAAATACGTTTATATTAGTAATTGGTAACTAAAGTATTTATTATAATTATATATTTTTAATATATTTAGTGACGTTTCAAATCGGCACGAAAAAACAAATGATCATAAAAATGGAAAATATGAGAAGCCAGTTTCAAACCTTTTCCGAATATACATATATTTTCAAAATCCTTTTTTTTTTTTTTTTTTTTTTAATAATTAAATTATTTTACGGCTTATACTCCAATACTGGAGCCTATGCAGCCAACTATAGTCAGATTGAACAATAAAAATAATAGTTTTTGATAATGTCAAATAAAATCTACACTTTTATGAAAATAAACAAAAAAACTGAACGAGGGAAGCACTAAACACTTCTAATAAATCTTTCTTAGAGCAACTCGCATACTTGCCGTCATCCATTTCTTTCTAATATTTACCTTAACTTGACCGATCTAGGTTGTCTCAGAACGTTGAATTCGCGATCTCGTCAAAAATACTTGGCGATGACCTGTGCGTTGGTTGTGAAGTTTTTGTGAACGAATGCAACATATAGGAACGGCGAACGCCCTGTACACGATGTGTAATGTGTGAGCGAACTGGGGGGCCAATGTTATTAAATCGGATCTGTTATTAGGCATCCAACCGCATCCAACATCCAAGTATAATGCCGTTTTCTGTGAAACTGAGATGCCTCGTGAACGCAACCACGTTAAATTAAATTCGAGCGGATTGTTTTGGAATACGTGTAGGTGTGTATTAGAGCAGACGCATTTTGTATATCGGGATTTGACTAGCAGCATGGAGCAACCAGATCCTCATCAAAGATTTATCAGTGAGTGGTAAGTTTCGTGCTTAACGAAAATTTTCAACTCACCTCTGACCAACCACTTAATAGATACGTTTTGATGCGTTTGTGCACGCAAGCTCCACCTCCAATTATCGACACGATTCCAAACACAATGCACAGATGAAAGAAAACACAAATTTCCAAAGGCTCACAACGATGTATGCCAACCAAAAGAATTTCTGGTATCGTTATTAGTATTCCGGTATTTATAATGCTGATCTTGAAACTTTGAAGAAATAAATACTGGTTTTGACCAAATTCTGAGTTCTGGTGGTTTTTTTGTAAGCAAATGGGAAAACAGTTGAATACATACACTACTTTTCTTGTAGTTCCATAAATGCAAGTTCGGCTCGAAATATATTGATTCAAGGGACGTTTTTGCTTGTATAATTATATGGAATTATCAGCTAATTTGTATCGTAACCCAGTTAGATTCGGGAATTTGAATCGAAACTTGCGAACCAAATCAGTGAAATGATTATCTCCTAAATGTTTAGATTGATGTAATTTCAGTCTTTGAATATGATCAAATTTCTGTTGGGAGATGATTTCAAAACATCATGGAAAAATCGAGAGGCGTGTCATGGAAAATCAGGAAATTTTAAATTTTAAAATTGCTTCATAATTATTGAAGTTGACAGTAAAAAGGATCTATGCACAATTGCAAGGAAAATAGCGTTAGTTTGACAGTTCGCTTCCATCGCAATTACTCGTATTATGAAATCATTGGACTATCCATAAATTCTATCCGAAATTTCGATGAATGACAGTTACTGGAATTTCAGTAATGAAATCGTCAAGATATCTCGTAGAAACATGAGTTTTTGCCCTGAATTTTGAACATCTCTGAGATTTAGCCCAAACATCGTGTTTAGACCGACTTATTTGAAACGACTCTAAGATATCCAGTAGCAGTGGCGTGGCGTGACCGAATGACCAGTGACACCTGAGATAGAATCACTCTGCGGATTATGGGGGGGGGGGGGGGGGGGGAGTGTCGAATTTTCTTTGGAAAGCTTACTAAATAAAATAACAAGCGCTTGGACAACGAGAGAAATGCGAGTCAAGTGCGAAGACCTTAGCCAAAGTACGAGCTAGGCTGACGGGTAGGCTTCGGTCAGCGCAGAGTCTGCCGCGCGAATGGCCGAATGCAGATGGAAAACTCCGCAATGTCGCCGAAGCACCGGACCAGCAAGAAAGAGTGGTGGGGGAAGGTGGGCGCATGCGCAGAGCCGTGTTACCTTTATTTTTTTAGGTTTCACGGCTCCCGTACGGCCGCACTGAATATGCTGAGAGACTGGGCCTGCGCTGCGGCTGGTGATATTTGTGTGTGGAGCCGCATAGCCGCTATGCATGTGTTTGTGGGGCTTGACACCTAAGAAAATAAAGGTAACACGCTGTATTTCCGGAACGCTCCACGATTTCTCGCTGCATTTACGCGCTCATCTAGCACTTCTCTCTCTATTTCGGATATTCTTCACGCTTTATCGGTTGGAGGACGATAATTTTTGCACATCTCGATAAGTTTATTACGAAATTATGAAAGCGAAAAATGAGGGAAAATCGTACTGTTACCTTAGGTGTCAAAGGTAACATGGACGACTCGCCACTGTCCAGTAGAGAGCATAACTTGCGACTTGTTTACTAGGATTTCTCTGAGACGTCTGTATGAGTGTTGCAGGAAAACGGCTGTTACGAGAAATCTTTGAGTTAGCTTAGAGATATTCTGAATTTTTGTCCTAATGATTACAATCTGTATAACGTCTCAAAGAAACATCTTACTCTTAGCATTTTACGGAGTGATTTTATTAACTCTACTAAATATCTAAGAAAGAACTGGTTTTTTTAGAACCTCTCTAAGATATCTTTCCGATTACTCGAGAAAAGTAATGAGTTTTGAGACATCTAAAGGACATCTCTAAGTTAGTTGCGATGTCTGAGTTACCTCTTAAACATCTTTTAGACGGTTTTTGCATTTGAGATAGCTTGAGATGACTTCAAGCTCGAATATGTTTACTGGGAGGGAATGAATACGCAAACAGAATTCTTGTTACGGAAACAGGAGATTTTTCTCAGTGTTTGAACAATCAAAACATGTTTTCTGATTCGAACGTACATGTATTTGTTTACCAAAGAGAATCTGGATTTTGAGAATGCTTTAATTAAAACCTGTCTTTGAAACGTGCGCGCGCGGCGCGGCGCGGCGGTTCCTTTCTCGGCGCTGTGCTGTGAATGAGCGAGCGATCGTTTGTCCGAAAACTGAGCTGCTGAACGGTGAAATGTACCTTTATACGTTACAAGACTCGCTTGCATCTTCCCCGCGCGATGGATCGACGAACTCAAATGTGCGAAATTGAAAACACCGCAATTCCTCTTTCCTCTAATTGTGTCCCTCCCCCCCTCCTCTCGCTCTCCCCTCACCCCTCCTCCATACAGTTGCCATCCATTTGCCCATCATCGGAGATTGCACGTCGAGCTTT
Source organism: Trialeurodes vaporariorum (assembly GCA_011764245.1). Classification (NCBI taxonomy): domain Eukaryota; kingdom Metazoa; phylum Arthropoda; class Insecta; order Hemiptera; family Aleyrodidae; genus Trialeurodes; species Trialeurodes vaporariorum. The sequence continues at coordinate 18,214,557 of VMOF01000388.1, forward strand.
GGCATCATTCGACTCAAAGAAGAATAAGATCCCTCAAGGACAACGTTGCTAAATTTGTATAATTATATGTATTTTTTTTCCTTCACCAATATATTAGAATCAGTGGCGTACCGAAGGGGGGGTTTTAGGGTTAAACCCCCCCCCCCCCAAGCCAAAAAAAAAGAAGGAGGGGAGAGAGAGAGAGAGAGAGAGAGAGAGAGAGAGAGAGAGAGGATGTGGTTCCTTCACAAATAGAAAGAAGAGAAAGAAATAAAATCGTTATCAGCTAGTTCACGCGGAGAAAAAATTCCATATCCGCATTTGCTTAAGACTTAAGAAATATTCACTATGGCGGGGGGTGGGGATAAAATCTAACCCCTCGGTGAACCCCCTCCGTGAGTATTCCATGGCTCCTTCATCTACATTCCTTTTGACTCTTCTCCCTCCAACTAGCATGAATCGAGAGCAACGATTTCATGCAGGCAAGATCAAAAATATATTTGAACATTTCAATTTTACTGTAATGAAAGTACCGTAAAATTCAATCTAAAGGTCAGGAAAATTTTAAATTTTTTCCGGGGGAGGAACCCCCGGACCCCCCTCTCTGTGAACCCCTCGGTGAATATTCCATGGCTCCTTCAACCCCTATTCCACTGGACTCTTCTCCCTCCAATTATGAGTCGAGAGCAAAGATTTCATGCATTAAAATCGAAAATACATTTGAGCATTTCAATTTTACTGTAAGTACATGCAAGTACCGTAACATTCAATTTGAAGGTCAGGAAAATTGAACAATTTTCCGGGGGAGGAACCCCCGGACCCCCCTCTCGGTGGACCCCTCGCTGAATATTCCATGGCTCCTTCATCTACATTCCAGTTGACTCTTCTCCCACCAACTAGCATGAGTCAAGAGCAACGATTTCATGCAGGCAAAATCAAAAATATATTTGAACATTTCAATTTTACTGTAATGAAAGTACCGTAAAATTCAATCTAAAGGTCAGAAAAATTAAAAAAATTTCCCGGGGGAGGAACCCCCGGACCCCCCTCTCGGTGAACCTCTTGATGAATATTCCATGGCTCCTTCAACCCCTATTCCACCTGATTCTTCTCCCTCCAATTATGAGTCGAGAGCAAAGATTTCATGCAGCAAAATCGAAAATATATTTGAGCATTTCAATTTTACTGTAAGTACATGAAAGTTCCGTCAAATTCGATTTGAAGGTCAGGAAAATTGAAAATTCCATACCCCCCAGACCCCCCGGAATTTGAGTCGTACCAAACCCCCCCCCCCCCCCCCCAAGGAAAATTTCTCGGTGCGCCACTGATTAGAATGTGAATAAATTCACTCTGTGGCCTAGAAGTTATTACCTGACTTTAAGTCGAAAAACACAAATCTCAAATCGATAAAGGAGAGGGCTGCTCGTTAGTTGTTGGTCAGCAGAACAGAATCGTTTATTGATTTATATCGACCTACAAGCTAACGAGCAGACCCGTCATTCGTCAAAAAAAGGTACGTGTTTTTACATTTCGCTTTTGCTGGAACACTATAGCATTGGGTACTTTTATTTATTTGACATTTTTTGGACATATCAACCAACAATAAGTGTTGACTCTTGGGATTGGCCAAGGATATATATGACTCTGTATGGCTTTAGGGCAGTTTTTCTTTAGTATTCGAACATTGAACAGCATTTGCAAGAGGGTCCTCCGGTCCTTCCAACAAATGGATGGTGCATGAACGAACATTGACAACGTTGCGTCGTCATCGGTTTGATAGCTGAAATTTCCTTGCCCCTTCTAAAATTCAATCGATCGAAGGCGGTTGCGCATCGCACCATGGCGATTTATAACTGGCGCGATACGACTTTGAAATGAGAAAAAGCTTTAGCGCCAAAGTCCAACGAAATTAAAAGCTTTTCACAAGCTCCACCCAACTTTCGCAGCATATTTGATTCTTCTATGGCTGCAAAATCCGAGCATTCACGAACAAACAAGAGGATGGCATTCCAAGACGATCTGCGCTTCGTTCTGGTCTCTAAATTTCTTTTTCAGATCTCTCAAATTTGAAATACCACTTCGTGCGTCGCATCGCGCACTGGATCTAAACATTGATTTTTCCGGCGACTTAAAAGTTTTTGTTCTTCGTTTTAAAAATATTTTAGTCATGATGATTTCTTGCAAAAACATTTAAGTTGACTCCTTTCAATCTCTTAAAGGAATAACTTTACATGCTTTTAAATTATTTTACCAATTATATTGTTCATAACCTTGATTTCCATTTATTAATAGTTCCCGAAATAGGTTTTATTCTCTAATTGAGTATTAATTCCTGGTGATTTTCCTGATTTTATTTTTTGCATTGTTGGAGGATCGACTAATTTGGTTGAAAAGTTACCTCACAACAACTCCTTGATTCGCTTTGTTTGGCGAATTTATTTTACCCTTTAGGATCACTCGGTTTGTCTGAAAGCTTCTTTCAGTTTTAATCGTTTTGTTCTTATCGGGGCTGTAAAGAGACGCCTTCGGGGACTCCAGAGAATAAAATCGGAAATTACGTCCAACGTCTCCTATGTTGATTGTTGACCAACTATTAATACGATTGTGTTTTGTTCCAATGGGTCACTTGAGTGATCCTGGGATTCCTTATTTTATGGTTGATTCCTAGGTAAAATTCCGTCAGACAAACGGTGGTGAGCTTAAAAAAGCTCATAATCGTACGCAAAGCTACAAAAAAGCTGCTTAAAGTTAAGCAGTAAAATAATCGTTTTTCATTGGTCCGCTCCGTCACGTGACCGATTCTACGTCACATATTCCTTGTCTCCCCGACGGTCGTTTGTTTACATTGAAACTTCATGGTTAACGCCGTGCTAAGTGTGTCTCCGGTAGTGATCGTCTGTTTTTCGGGATTCTATCGATTAAATAATGAGCTCGCGAACATTATCTGTTTATTTTTTTGTGCCTGACTGTTCAACAACGAGCTAGAGAATCTCTAGAATGGTCGACAGCTCGACACAGTGCTAGTTAATAACCAGGAAGTTTGGAACCTGAGACCTAACCTCACTCAACTCTTTCAAAAATGATCCTTCCTTCATTCCCCAGTGTTCTTTTAAAGTCAGTTTTTAATATTAGAGACAGGGGCGCCATTTCAGATTTTCCTTGGGGGGGGCAAGGCCCACCAAAATTTTTTTGGATGACCTTTTTTTTTTTTTTTTTGGCCGTGCATCTTGAAAAAATGTCTCTATCTCTCTGACTTGAATGGGGGGGGGCTCCCTAAATTTGGATGACCTCTTCTTTTTTTTTTTGCCGCGCATCTTCAAAAAATCTCTCTGACTTGATTTTTTGGGCACATTGAAAATCCTTGGGGGGGCAATTGCCCCCCCTGCCCTCCCCCAAATGGCGCCCCTGATTAGAGAGATCTTTAGTGTTTCTTCGCGGTGCATTGGAGTCTTACCTGAATGGTAAAGCTACTGTCAGGATTCTCAGCTAGTGCTGTGATACTCCTCCTGTTCTGTTTCAGATTCTGTGGCATGATTTGAATTATTTTTCCGGTCACTCCTGCGTAGGTTCTTTAAATTATCTATCTCAAATTATTAGTGTCGTTGAATGATATCGGAACTCGGAAGGTACTGTTTACAATCACAGAGGAATTGATCTCTCGGGCACAAGTTCAGGCAATAGAGTAAACCAATAACTCATCTCCCTACGTGTAAAGTGTATCAACTGACAAACTTCAACTTTGAAGTCTGATTTGCAGTAAAAGGTAATCTAGGTAGTAAAGGTAAAAGGTAAAACAGCGGCATCAAGAATACACCACAAGATACATACCTCCGGGGAAAGATTGGTAATCCAAAAACAATTGCCGCTGTCCCACCGTTGATTTAACTTCAGACTGAGTTCCGCAAATGATAATCTTGGCATGAAGATTACCTTTTACTGCAAATCAGACTTCAAAGTTGAAGTTTGTCAGTTGATACACTTTACACGTAGGGAGATGAGTTATTGGTTTACTCTATTGCCTGAACTTGTGCCCGAGAGATCAATTCCTCTGTGATTGTAAACAGTACCTTCCGAGTTCCGATATCATTCAACGACACTAATAATTTGAGATAGATAATTTAAAGAACCTACGCAGGAGTGACCGGAAAAATAATTCAAATCATGCCACAGAATCTGAAACAGAACAGGAGGAGTATCACAGCACTAGCTGAGAATCCTGACAGTAGCTTTACCATTCAGGTAAGACTCCAATGCAACGCGAAGAAACACTAAAGATCTCTCTAATATTAAAAACTGACTTTAAAAGAACACTGGGGAATGAAGGAAGGATCATTTTTGAAAGAGTTGAGTGAGGTTAGGTCTCAGGTTCCAAACTACCTGGTTAATTACTAGCACTGTGTCGAGCTGTCGACCATTCTAGAGATTCTCTAGCTCGTTGTTGAACAGTCAGGCACAAAAAAATAAACAGATAATGTTCGCGAGCTCATTATTTAATCGATAGAATCCCGAAAAACAGACGATCACTACCGGAGACACACTTAGCACGGCGTTAACCATGAAGTTTCAATGTAAACAAACGACCGTCTAGGAGACACGGAATATGTGACGTAGCCACTGATCTCCCGGGCCTACCGCCATTACTCGCCCGATTTAAACGAGATCAATTTTTTCACTTTTCAAACCAATTTATCTTGATGTTCCCGTGATCTTAGAGAAAAAAGGAAAAACACGGGTCTCTTATTTTTTTCTCAACTTTCATATTGTGAATTAAAAAAAATCGACTCATCTGACCCATTGACTACTGCAGCAGTGGCCTTGAGAGGGAAGTAAGATGGACCTTCCCTTCCTCTCTCCCTTGACAATGACAAACTTTGCCCTAACAATATGTAATTTTTTGTATCTGCAGAGAAATTTACCAAAGTTTGACCTTCGGACTCTCCAACACTTCCCCCTCCCTTGAAAATTTTCAGACCCGAGAATCCCCCTCAAAAAATTACTGGCGACGCCGCGCCACTTTGTTTTTTGTTTTTTTGTTTTTGTTTTTGTTTTTGTTTTTGTTTTTTTAATTTCTTTTATTGGAAGGTTACAAACTGGAATCAGGGATGACAGGGCCCTGACCCGAAGGCCTACAATACAATCTAACCAAGAAAGAGTTTCACCTGCCTATTGGTAATAAGAAACTGTTATATTTGTTTAATGAAAATTAAACTGTAAGTCTTCTTGATGCCAAGATACACTGCCGCGCCACTGACATCAACATCTTTGCTCAACAGTCAACATAGCAGCTGTTGAAAGTTGTTTTGTTGCGGCCCCGAAAAAAAGTTGCCACCCGATTCTATCATTGGCGAGATAGGTAAAGTGTTGTCTCTGCAGAGACAAATAGAGACGGAGCACTAACTGGCTGCAGCAGAGGCACTCTGAATTCTCGCGGATTCAACAGAACAACAGTCAACGTCGCATGGTGTTAAATGGTGAGCACCCTCCTCTTCACTTCTCGCCCATCCCCCCACGTGTTCTCCGAATGTCACCGTTCAACACCATGCGACATCTCAAGATGTTGACTGTTGTTTTACATGTTATTCTGTTGAATCCCCGAAAATTCAGTGTGCCTCAAGTCTTCCCTATGTATTTTAACGTAGTGCTCCGTATCTATTTGTCTCTGGGTCCCTGTTGTCTCTGTAGGCAAGCGTGCGCAACAGCTACTTTTACATGTCCTGCGCAATTCGCATATTGCAAAGTGCAATTCTGGGAACAAACGCATCGATCCCTAATCATCGAGGAAATTGGAAACGACAAAAACGACTTTACACACGGAAAAAAAAGTACGGTGAAAATAACCATACGGATACCTGATTTTGGCACCTGCTAGGTGTTATGGTAATGTTAAACAGAAGTATACTACGTTTTGACTAGGTACTAGGTGATGTTACCTGATTGCATGTCGAATTTACTCAAAGTGTCGGTAAATGAATCATACTTCTGGCCAAGTTTACCATAACATCTAGCAGGTGCCAAAATCAGGCATCCGTATGGTTATTTTGACTAATCTTTTTTTTCCGTGCATGGATTTGAAACCAGCACAATGAGTGACTGTAAATTCATTTCGATGCACACATGTTTGGTGCAGAAGTTCACCAATCACCGCGACGACGATGTCACAGTTGTTGGTAGTTGATAGTTGATAGACATCATTGGCTTTCGGTGTCGCAATGAGACCTATGCATTGTGCAATAAGAATTGCATACGCGCAAGAGAAATGCTGCGACAGAAATGGAGGGGCTGTAAGTGGGGGAGGAGTAGGAGGAAAACCCCATAGAGGTATCCCAAGAAGCGGAAAAAAATATGTTTGGATTCCTTCAATCCTTCCTCCATCCTTTCAGTGGATAATACCTTGCCGTTAGCTTCTATTATCACATCGCTGCACCTCGAGATCAGTGTTGTCAGATCGAGGGTAAAAAGCCGTATCGGGCGTATCGTCCCCATTTAAATCAATGTAAAGCGTACGGCTTTTTCACCCCAATCTGGCAACACTGCTCGCGATGCAGTAACGCACTATTTTATATATTTTTTTTTGCTCCCCTAACGCTGAAGAGGTATGGAAGAGACCGTGCTTCGGTAGAGGGTTATAGGGGGTGTGTTTTCTTCCCTCGAGCATTCCACGCAAATATCATTCTTTTGCACACTCATAATGCGAGTGTGTGACTGTGTGAGGATATTGGTGATTGGAGTGAGTTGTGTTTATCAGTGTGTGTGACATGCGCCCTTAGATCATGCATATCACTGTGACGTAACTAATGAAACTGACAGGACGCACTGCGTCGGGAGAATGGGGGTTGGGAAAACCGGAGGCTCCGTAAAATGACTTCTTTTCATATCTGCGTGTGGCTTACGTAACATTGTTACCTGGATCAGAGTTAAGGTTCCTACATTTATATGTTTATGTGGCTTACGTAACATTGTTACCTGGATCAGAGTTAAGGTTCCTACATTTATATGTTTATGTGGCTTACGTAACATTGTTACCTGGATCAGAGTTAAGGCTCCTACATTTATATGTTATAAGTATTTGTAAAAGATAACATAAAGTATTTTAAACTCAAGACATTCGAAAATATACAGTCATAGAGACATTTAAAGAAGAATATTTTTTTTTCTTTTTTTTCTCCAGGAAATGTTTAGTTTCTGTCTCTGGAAATGTAAAGAAGATACCTCACTCTCATTGGACGAATAAATAAAAGTAAAATACAATTGATACTGGGGTTGATTATTTTTCTCCTCCGGCTTTTGATGCATCGTTCCTTTCGAAAATGTTAAGTTATTCTCAAAACGAAGCACCGCATTGGGAATGCAGTGGAAGCTCTCCGCGGTTTGTAATTTTAGGACGCAACCTTGCCGCCTTTCCACTTGAAAATTTTCAGACGGAAAAGTTTGATGGTCGCGTCACTAATTCAGATGAGAAATATGCATCAAAAGATCCCGTGAAAATATGCGAGAGAGAGAGAGAGAGAGAGAGAGAGAGAGAGAGAGAGAGAGAGAGAGAAGTAGAGGTAATAGGGGTTAATTACAAGGGCAGCAACCAACAATTGATGGTCGGATAACGAGGCAATTGTTCGTGACCCCCATATCCTTCCACTCCTTTTACCGCTAACTACCCCTGTTGCACACTGCATCAGAGCGTAAGATTTTCCGGACATCATTGCAAGGGACAAAATTAAGGGGATCTCTAAAAAAAGGGCCCATTTGTGGCTAGGTGTGAGCCTTCCAAGAAATTGGCATTAGAGTATAATGAAGATTTCATCAGAAAAACATGTAATACTATATTAGAAGTATTATATTAGACCTAAATCTATTAGACCATCTAAATTAGTATGATGCAAAAGTCTTTCAAGATTATAAGAGATTGCGATTTGTAAAAAAAAAATAAAAACAAAAACAAAAAAAAACCGAATCCTTCCCAGCATAGAGTGTCGTTGATGAGTGGTGAAGCAGGTTTTCTAAATCCTGTGTATTGTGAACGCTGCAATAAAAGCACTGAACTATTTCATGTTGTATCACTAGCTGGAATGAAAAGTAAACGTCATACGTAGAAGCAGCTCAAATACTCAGAAATAGACGCAGAGCTCAGTCTATTTCAACTTATACTCCTACAACATAATATGCCAGAGGAAAATCATGCTACAAATCGGAAGAAGTCTCACTTTCATAAAATCGATCGATTTAACTTGAGCTTTTCAAAATTCTGAGAAAATAAATGGCAACGCACATTTGATTTTTGATTCAAAGCACCTCCCCGGCCTCTCGTAACTAATGCAGTGTGTATGAAACGAGTGAAAGTCAAGTACATAATAATTTAATAATATTTTTCCCGAAAATCATTAACCTAGTTTGTGTTTCCTTTCCTTCTATTTTTCCCCCTCTGATTGTGAGACTACTTTCAAATCAATTTGAAAAAAGACCGAATGAGAAAAAAAAAATCAAGACGTTGAAGGATGGAATAAGTCAGATTTTCGAGCTTTAATTCGAGTTAATTCTGAGAATAAAGATTCACTTTAAAGCATATCAGTATTGAAACATTTCTGAAGCCAAAAGACCAGAATTCTCTCTGTCCGGGAAAACCCCACGTCTTTAACCATTGAGTGCCGTTTGTCAAACGCTCTTCAGACGGGGTAAACCGCACCCTATCTCAAGTACTTATGAAACAGAACATCTTAAAATGAAAACCGCAAAGGCACAGACGTTTTATCCAAAGGCTATTCCTGTCAGAACTTTCTGTATAAGAGCGAGAGTTGTCTATACGCTTTTTTTGTTATCACAACCATTTACTTCAAAATATCATCGAAAGATCGGAATATCACTGCATGCACCATCAACATTGCTTTTTTGAGCATTTGAATCTAAGCACAAAGTCAAGTTTTGAAGAGTCTTCACCGTGTAATAGTTCGATATTCTCTATAAAGCTGTAAATGGACTAAATGGAACGAGTTTAGGTGACCGACTCTTCACTCTTGAAATTAAAAGTCAAAGGTTTTAGAATGACTGAGTGCGTTCTTCATACGTAAACGCAACATATTTATTTGAGAAAAATTATTAAAGAACTCAATGCCTCAACAATCTACATTCTTGAAGATTATCAACAAAAATCTAGCTACTAACCGAATTCATCGATTCATCGATGCACCAGAGTTGAACGCCTTTAGAAATGTTAACTTTTATTGCCTAACAGACCAATGTGCTGTTTTTTCAGAGACAGAAAATTTAAAACAAAAGCTCCTTACTCCTCACATCCATTACTTAATACTTTTTTTTTACATTTCCACCAACAGTATGTGTAAGGCTCTCATTCACGTTTGACATTTTTTGTCGAATGCAATTGATTTATAGCACGAGTAAAGTCCAGTGGCGTCGCGTGCAATTTGGCAACAATGTATTCTATCCATTTAAACTCATGTAAAATATCGAATTCAGGGGGTGCACAGTGCACAAGGAAAATTCGATATATTTCATGAGTTTAAATGGAGCAGTTGCATTGTTGCCAGATGGCACGCGCCGCCACTGGTAAAGTCGGAGGAGTCTGTAATACCCCAGACCTCAACAAATTAATAATCTACGCTATGAAAAACCTATAGATTGGTCATCTTAAAAAGAGGTCATTCTTTAAAACTCGAGAGGTCAAGATTTTCCCTAAATACACTTTGCAATGGACGAATAAAACTTTATAGGGGCCAGAGTTCACACGTGAATTCTCAACAGGAAGGTTTAGATTTGGCTAAAATCAACACGGTCTCTGTGAAACTTCATACAACTTTGAAAGAACTAGGACCGCAACGCAATTTCTACGTAAACTTAAAAAAACTAACTGACTAAATTAAAGAATTGATGTCAAACATTTTTTTTTTTTTTTTTTTTTTTTTTTTTTTTTTTTAAACTTACACCTACCATACATTTGAGTATATCTATGTGCTATTTATAACTTACACTTAATTTTAATTTTTAACTTTTCCTGCTAGTCCAGCAACAGAATATCTTTGCTGGACTAGCGAGTAACACAAAATAAATATAGTTCTACTCCCGTTGGGTGTAGACTGTGTCTGAACAAACAAAAATAAAGATAAATAAATAATAAAATAAAATAAAATAAAATAACAAGTGAAAAAGGTAAGACAAATAAATGAATAAAGAAACATAAATAAATAAATAAATAAATAAATAAATAAATAAATAAATAAATAAATAAATAAATAAATAAATAAATAAATAAATAAATAAACAAACAAACAAACATACAAATCAATTACTAAATAAAGTAAATTTAAATTAAGTAATTAAATTGAGACATAACGTTTACATTTACATAAGTTCACAGTATATACACTTAACTATCTTACAGTTTAGTAATTTTGAACACCTAGCTGCCACTATACGCAGTACATGTCAAACATAAAATATAAAATCGATGCAAACATAAATCTAACTTGTAATGTTGCTTTTTCTGGCTTGATTAAGTATCAAATAAAAAATCCAATTCATTTCAATTCTTGATCATAGAAAGTCACAAAAAAGGTTCCATTCAGTCACCGGTTCTTAAGAAACAAGCAAAGTTGCCGTTCTTTATTCTTTCCAACGTTATCATTTATTAACCCTTGTGAGCCTAAGGGGGGGTACATTTGTACCCCAGGCCAGTTTTTTTGACGCCATTTTGTCAAAACTGCTCAAAATTTTTTGGGACTTCATGACATTTTAAGTTAGGATACTTAGAACACGTCTACCAAATTTCATTAATTTTTATGAATTTTTGTCGATATTATAGAAATTTAAAGTGTTGGGGGGTCATAATTTCAAAACGGGCCAAATGTTGTCCCAACAAGATTAAATTTTTAAAAAAGATCAAATAAGTTGGATGTTTCGCTTTTTAAGTCGAAGGAACTTAGTTTTATGAGGAGCAATAGTAATAATTGATTTAAAAGTTATATAAATACTAATTTTAATTGTTTTATGGTTCAAAATGTCCGTCGGTTACGCGTCCCCCACACGAGTTTTTGGTATTTAATTTAAGGTTTTGACCATATTTTGAGGCTGAAATGAATTTTGAAGAGAAGGGAAATGCTCAAAAAACTCCGTAGAACACGTGTAAACTATTGTTTTTTACGAAATTACTTTTCTTCATGCCATAAATTGTGAAAAATGGTTGTCCCCCGGTTCCAATATGTCTGTCGGTTACGCACGGATTTTACTGTTTTACAACATCTTAAAAGTTTATTTAAAAGTGAAACTGGATAACTTACGATTTTCTCAACCACGCTTCAACGTTCTAAACAGGAATTATCAACATCTGTGCAAGTGGATTTTATTTGGTAACGATTTTCACCAACAAATCCGATCTCGTGATTTGCCTATGGTCCTAGTCAGTGGCACTTAAATATACGAAAAAGGTTGGTAATACAGTAAAGTTCCGCCCTGTAATTTTTAATTCAATTCAACTACCGTAATTTGCTTTAAAAATCAACATCAGAGTTTATTGTAACAAGTAATATTGTTGTTATTAAGTACTTTTGAAATAGTCGGTTACGTAACCGACAGCGTAACCGACAATCGACAAGTTATTTACCGTTAGTTCATCATGCGTTTCCGGTTATTTCCGCGGTACGTGAGAAATATCGAAAATTCAGCGGAACCCTTCGGTCAAAAGTCTTTTCTGGTAGTACTGAAGGTAAAAAATTACTCATTGGGTTTAAATTTTGACTTGAAATTTTCACGGAGCATGCATGCTCAATTGGCCCGATTTGAAATTATGACCCTGGGGTACAAATATACCCCCCCCCCCCTTCGTTCTGCCAGTTTTAATCTTGGAACCATCTATTACAGTGAATTTCACGGAAATTTTATGTAGATTAAGAATATTAAGTCAGATCATTGAAAAAAAAATTGGAAATTTATCAAAAATGGAAAAATAATATGGTACCTCATTTAATTTTTTCCATTTTTTTTATTTTGACATTTTTTTTAAAAGTAGGTGTAAATTTGGCAACATAGCAAAAATTTACTCAAATTTCACATAAATTACTCTCTTAGGGTACTAAGTACATAATCCATCCATTAAAGTTTCAAAATTATTGATACTGACTGTGCTGCATGAAAATATCCTTGGGGTAGAAAAACACCCCCCCCCCTTAGTCCTTTGTGTTACCGAAATACCTTAGGCTCACAAGGATTAACTGCATACCTTGTAAGTTTTAGAACATTAAAGAGAAAATAATTTTAAATGGAGTTCATTCAAATAAATGACCTGAACATTCGTATGTTGTTAGGTAACATTTCAGCTAAAATCAATTTAAACCGCTGTAAATATGTATGTATATTGTAAAAGGTCGTAATTTTTCGATGGCTTTACATGGACTTAAATACTTATATGGTTCCCAAAAGAGCTTGGGAAGATAATTCTAGTTTGAGGTCCGCAGTTTCGTAACTCTTTTCAAAGTACGCAATATGACGATGGCTTAAGGATAAAGCCCGGATGGGACAGGGAGTGAGCAGTTGATGGAAAATACAGCGGGGAGTAAATTAATAACCGTCACATTCTTCGGATTGTCAGTTTACTTTCGATTGAAATAGAATTCATCTTGGTGACGATGACGAGGACGACGAGAATTGGAACTCTGCAACTGCTCACAAGCTGATAAGGCTTGTAGAAGCATCAAATTCATGGAAGAGGAAATTAATAACCGTGTGAGTATGATTATACGGCAATAAGGTTGCGGTTGCGGTGCGGGGAAGGCTGTCTACCCGACTGGTGAGGTTGTGAGGGGCAACCCACTGAGAACTTCAGTCGTGTATGCGTCATATGTGCATACAGCTCTTTCCAAGAAATAAGCATTATTGGCTTTAACCTAGACGGAAACCAATTTTTTACAATCATCATGGTGTCTTCCAAGAAATTAGATAATATCCAGCAAAAAATACGTAAACAAACAGAGACCGAGCACATGTTTTTCGTGATTTGAAAAGAGGCATGTCAAATAAGTTAATTTTTGTTCGGGGGCTCAAGAACACAACAGCCAACAGTCTCCTCCTAGTAAGTAGTGTAAATTGCTCCAATCGAATCCTACTTGAAATTTCGCCCTTAAGTCAAAATTTCTACTAATTAAGGTTCATAATTTTGAAATAACTAACCGAAACCCGTTATTTTATCAAGATAACATCAACCATTCCAGCCATGAAGAATATCTATGTCAACAGGAGACTCGGTGACTACTCGCTTTCACTTCAACGAGACCCGACATTTGAGCTAAAAGAAGGTCACCTGTCACAGGGTTTGTGCCAGGTCTCTATTTGTCACTGGATTCATAGAAATGGTCGCTGAATTTTGCAAAGAGACGAGAAAAACAGGGATTGAATTCAGATTTACGATTAAAGAATGGGAGGATGGCAAAAAGATTTACTTGCAATAAAAATTGAGAGCAGCTGATTGAGAAAATCTGATGGAATATCTACAAATCTGTTGGTTAGGATGACTTAGATCAGGGATGAACATAAACAGATACCTATGCGTCTTGCAAATAAATGAAGAAAAAGAATAAACTTTTTTGTATGAAAAGCAGCTTTCGTCGGTCAAATTTGCATTTGATAGGTATACCCCTTATTTTGCCGGTAAGATGCCTTCCTTTAGCTGCTGCAATATATCAGTCATAACCAGCTCTACCAACTTGCTAAATTAGGCCGATAAATCGTCAGATTTTGCTTTGACTCAATTAGGAAGTCTAGTGATTTTTTTTTTTTGAATCCGCTGTTTCTTTGATACGTCGTTCTCTGAAATTCTATTTGAATGCACTTTTCAGTTTTGAATTCAAACGCTTCGAACTCGTTCAAAATACCTAAATTGCCTGAACCTGAACTCAAACTCATAAAATAGCGATGTTTCAATATTCCTTTCTAATGCGTCTGTAAGGAGCAGGAACGATCATTCGGACGGTTCAATTGAACCACCGAATGAGCAATACAACCAAATGTCCATTAGAGAAAGGTAAAAAAAAGGTTCATTAAAAAAATATCATGTAAAATGCGAGGGTGTGAATATTCGTTGTATTGGTTATAATAATCGATTATTCACTAAGAAAACACGTGAACGTCAACGTGATCCTACACAGGGCCAATACGAGATGATTTTATTCTCATGAAAAGTGAATGATACGTTGTGATACTCTACTTTAACCCTTGTCGAGTATATAAAAATGAAGGTTGGGTAATATTCTCTTATAATATCAGTTTGGAGCTTCTGTTACGTGAATAGTGAGAAGAGTGAGAGCTTATACTAACCTCGTTGGACACCGCGTTCGCGGTGTGAATGATGATGTCACAAAGTGACTCACCACCCCCTCTTCCATCCTCTCGAAAATAATGCAAACCGAAATCAAGTCTTGAATAAGAGTCCCACAAACGTGAGGTAAGACCTTTGCCGAAAATTATAATAAGGGAGAATTGAATTCTACGTGAAATAGCAAATCTCATGTTTCAAGGTTTCTTGTAGTTTGAATGTTGCCTCAATCCCTTTTCATCATTCGTCCGTCGGCGTCGCGTCGCCCGTGTTGTCACTGCTGCGAATTTTGGTTTCGTCTGAGTTGAGCTTTTTATCTACGGACTCTTTGCTCCATCGTCCATCCGTGAATGCCGGAGCAGAGGTTTTGAAGCACCTCCAACGCCTTTGAGTCTTCTACGCGCCCAGATCCTCCGTTCAACAGAGGCAGGAAGCCAAACTTGAGGGTTGATTAGAAAACGAGGCCGACGCTCAAATTCTTTTTCGGTTCCGATTTCCAGTCCTGATTTCAGCGTTGCAATGGACAAAATTTGTCCGAAGAAAATCCACGTTTGTTTTTTTTTTCTTTCTCTCCTCTCTTGAGACAGTTTCCTAGCGATTATTAATGGAGAATTTACCGCAACATTAATGAACGAGTTTTTTAGTTTTGCTTTCTTTTTCCCCTATATTGTCTGGAGACAACTAGATATTGTCAATTGAGTCCTTAGACGGTTTTATTTTTTTAAAAAACGGCGACGATATTCATTTCACCCAAGAATCATTTAGCCCTGCAGAGCTTCTGAAATTTTGTTTTAAGCCAGGAAAAAAGCTTCATCTCTAATAATACGATAATAATTTATCACAGCTCCTACTACGTGCGAAGCCTTTTAATTATTTCTCTTTAAAATTGTAAGTTGTAAAGATAAAAACGTCGACCAATTTATTTTTGCTGTTTTCAGCTTTTATGCACGACATTGGTTTAATTACCTCCTATTTGGAATGTTGCTGAAAGGAGATAGAGAATTTTCTCCGTCTGTAGACGTTTTTTTTTCTCTTTTTTTTAAAAGTCTCGCAACGCTGCTCGATTATTCCGTTCAATTTGATTCTTGACTGGGCTGTGGTATAGTGAAGTCAAAGGATACTGTTCTCTTAGGATTCTTGTGGGGTGAAATAACTTTGTTCTCCCTTCATTCATTTCCTAAGCTTTGGTCGAATGAAGAGTTCGCTCCTTTCGTCTTGGTCCTCTAGTATGTCGGTTCTTTGAGATGATTTCAGACTCGTCCTTATTTGGGCGAGGATCATGCATTGAGGCCGTGGTTTTAAACGTTCTTTGAAAATTCCGAACAACCACTGCTCATAAAATTCCTTGCATCTTTGACAAACTCAATTTGCTAAATTTGTAAAGTATATCTTAAATATGAAACCATTAATCCACTTTAGTTACCAGAATGTTGATCCACCATCCCACCGACCTTATGCACCAAAATCAAACCTTGTTCTCTAGTTAAAGTAATATTGTGTAGTTTTGCGATTCTACTTTCCCATGTTCTACTCCCAAACAAACGCATACTGCAAAGCCATTCTCGAGACATCCAATAGAGAGAAAAAAACATTTGGTAACGAACCCAACTTCACACCTTAGGCTCACTATTTTTTTCCAAACGGCCGAAGAAAAGTTGGACTTCACAAACTACTGGAAAGCATGTTTACATTCAATAAAACCCACTAAACATTTATTTCCTAACGACAATGCTCATATATTTTGTTCCCGTAAATGACACGATCAATTAATTCTAGGTGTGTTGTTTAAAAAATTTAAAGTTTTCTTCAAGTAGTCGAGATATTCGGTTTGTGCTTAAAAAGTAGATAAAGGATTTTAACTGAGTTCACATAATGTTAAATTAAATTCATTATTGCATACGTCAAAATTAAATAAAAACCTAATGCTGATGGTAAAAAATAAAAGGAAAATACTTTGACTCTGAGAAATGAAAAGAAGCATCCAACAGATGCTAAAGGTTAAGAGTTAGCTATAAAGATCGAGTAAGAAGTTAATTTGGAGCTCAAGTTACAATCCGTCCAAAATTTCTACTTTCCTGTGACTTTTTGGTTCACTTTTGGAAAACTCTGCTACCAGTATGACAAAATTGTCAACGTTTTTCGTCTATTGAAAGAACCAGTCCAAAAATGTGCAGATAATCGACTTCCGCAGGGGGTTGGGTCGTATACCTTTTTAACACGAGACTATAAAATTTTAAAAATATTGATTTGGGCATCAAAACTTTCAAAAAGCCGATCATTCCACATTCAATGAAGCAAAAATTTCTTGAAGCTCTTCCTTAAATTTAATTGTGTTTTATCATTAGGATCTGTTTTCCAGTTAGGGGGTTAAAACCGCAGTTACCTTAGCAAACCCACAGCGCAAAGCCCGTGTTCGTAGCAAGCTCCCCATTTTTTTTAATACATAGAAAGACTTACAAAAAACGGGACTGCAGATGGTGCCGAGGCGTAAAACTTTCTATCCGTATGTATATAGTTTCCAAACAGGATTCTACACTTCGTTTACCCTCCCCTACAGTAATAACTTTATCTCGCAAATGGAAACGTATCCGTCATACTGACCCGGCGTCCCCATCTAACATCCGTTACGTCGACGGGACATCTACAGCCCTCTCTTATCAATACCTTTCGGCCAACTTACGAGGTGAGTCACTTTTCTCCTCTACCCGAGTTAATATGAAAAGGACTTAGTTCAGAAACAGCGTTGCCGGACTCTAAACAAATTACGGAAGATTTACACTGAAGATATAGGCAATTTTTCAACAATGTGTCAACACTGTTCAGAAAGTACGACCAAGAATGGAAATTTATTCGGCCTGGTTCGCAGATAGCATGGAAGAAAACTTGGACTTATTAGATTTAACTCTCGATACAAACCAACAGAGGACTGTATTGGTATGTCTAGTTTAGAAAAAGAAAAGTTATGGTGGCCAATTATGAAAGTTTCCAGAAAAGAAAAGAGGTATAAAAGGCAAAACGCAAAACGTGCAAAAATAGATTTTTTTATTATTTTTGCTCTTCCTACACAGAAAAAAAAGCACGTACTCCAGACACAATCTATATAAACACCAGTACGGAACGTGCTCAGAGCACAAACTTATCTGGTTCTGGACACGACGGAATGCGTTTCAGACACAAACTGAACCTAAATAGATCGCGCTCAGAACTCGTTCCGGTACTGGTGCGTACAGTTCGTGTCTTGAACACGGAAAGTTCGAGTCTAGAGCACGACCATTTTTTTCTGTGTATGTGCTTTGGAATTATAGGATACTATAGAATTCACAACCCATGATTTGTATTGACGAAAACATCTCATCATTCGTTTCCTATTTCTGAGCGATAGACAACTATTCGTATTCCATTGTTATGATTTTGAACTTCTAGTAGATTGAAGAGGAAGCTGAAATGGGAACTGGTAAGCCGATCGTTTCATGATCACAAAAAATCGAACTCAACTTAATCACTCTTTAACAAATAGTAAAATCAAAATTTATTTTAGCTCCTTCGACAGCTATAAAGTTGATGAAAGAAAATTGTTTTCGTAGATTGGGGTTTCTCATTTTTTTCTCTCTTTGATTTTCTTGGAATGGTCCTATGTAATAAGAATACTCCAAAAGTTTAAGAGATTTTCGCCTTCATGCAGGAACGAAAAAAACCAAAGTTTTGAAATCTGTGGACCCTTAAAACACAGCCCTTAATCAAGGGTTTTCACCCCCTTAGAATCCAAACTGCGCAATACAATTCTTTATTACGTGTCTACCCTTACATGTCTATCCTCTGTCAAAAAATCAGAGCTATCTTAACGAGGGACCAATCTGGGTAAAATAATTCAAAAAAAAAAAAAAAAAAAAATTATAGATAAAGCCAAAAGTAAAGAAGTGTGGATGATGAATAATGTTAACAGCTGGAGTGATCGAGTGATGATTCGTAAATCTTTCCTCCGAGTTCTACTTATAATTGCTTTCCTTTAAATTTCCTGTCATGAAGCCAAGTTGAACGGATCAGTCATGCTATCACTGAAAAAAAATAAATTGTTAAAAAATGTAGCGACATAATTATTTGCTACATTAACTTATCATTTTCTTAAATTAACAACAAAAATGCTTAATCAGCAATTCATTTCGTTGACTTAACGACTCACTTTGCCAAACCAGCAAATCATTAAAAATAACAATTTTTATGTTGAAATAACAAACCGGTAAGTAAAATCAGCAAATTGTTTTGCTGATTTAACAAGCTGAATTGTTAGATCCACTGATTGGGTTATGTTGCATACGTTTTAACTGACAATGTCTTTTTAGTTAAAAGAAAACAACTAAGTTGTTGAATTATAACAACTATTTTTGTAAACTCAACAAATAAATAGTTAACTGAACAAAAACATGTGTTGATTTAGCAACTTTCAATTTTTGTTATATTAACAAATTTTGAAATATATTGCTTGACAATTCTTTTTTTTTCAGTGTATAACCCAGGTTCTGGTCTAGTCATGCACACTTTATTATTCTAATCGGTTCCGGCTCATGCCCTCTCCATTCCATCACTTACTAAGGTTTTTTTCACTGGTGCAGTGGAAGGGCAAGAAATGGGAAATGACTCTGGAAAGAACCCGCATATCGATGTGGATTACGTAGTCCGACTATCAATGTTGACGGTTTTGGTTTTCTTTTCACCCGATCTTTAAAGATAGTTATGTGAGTTTGCTATGACCTCGATTGAAATGCTCCCGTCGGGAGTTGTCGAAAAAATTCAAAACTTTCCTCGATTCAATCGTACTTTTTTTTTTTTTTTTTTTTTTTTTTTTTTTTTTTTTTTTTTTTTTTTTTTAAGCGGTGACTGCAACGAAGCATGTATGAAGGCTGGAAGGTCCCAAACTTGTGTGGGTGGTTCAGCCACGTAAGATTGTAAGAAGGCGCTCTTAATGACCCAACTTTTCCGTCATCAAAATCTGTGTATCGCGGTTAAAGCCGGCGGATGAGAAGTATTTGTCTTCTCCTACTCATCTCTATATCTCTTCAAGAAACCCCACTGCACCCCTTTCCTCCAAACTCAGTTCAAATACAAAGAAGATAGGGCGGCGTAGAAGAAGCGTACGATCCGAACACCGTATTCAAGTCGAGTTGAATGAGTCTGAACTTTGAACTTGAACGAGCAGTGTCGCGTCGCGTCTGGCGGGCGGGTCGGCGCGCGTATTTAAATGTCACCACAGAGAGTGGAGGAGAGGAGAACACACGCGGCCAGCATCTCACGACTTCCAGGAGTTATTGTCGATGATCATGAAGGGTGGTTGTGGTTGTGGTGAGAGAGGGGGGGGGAGGGGAGGTCGCTTGAGTACAGTTATTCAGCGCGATGAGTAAAACTTCTTAGGCAAAAACTTTTCATAGAATGAAAACGTTGCCCGTTAAATCAGCAAACTATCGCACACCGCGCAGTCAACGGAAACAACTTTGTACGTTGACTGCTCGTTATTCCGGTTGTTAGACAAATTAGTCGAGATATCTACCATGTCTATCTCTGCCCCCGTGGAAAGCATTACGAGAATGTTTCTCGATAGATGAGATGTCGATTGTTTAAACTGAGGTATACTGAACGATTGTGTACATGTAACTATAGAGGAGTGACGTTTTGTTATAGTTCCTATTCCATAGTGCGCTCTTAATTTCAATTTGTCTATTAAATATCTCTCCTTTATAATATATAACCTCTTCAACTTATGTTTTAGTTTGCGGTGGTTCATTATTTTACAAAATATGGTTCAGGAGAGTGCTATTTTGCATCCGACTTCCCGTCAGACTCGTCGCCCAGTTCTGATGACGAGGACCAAATTTCTGGTTGCCGGAGACAAACAGATGTGAGTATGAGTCAGTGGCAAGTGGTGCACTATGGTCTGAAGTCGAAAAAAAAGTTGGCAAAAAATCAGTGGAAAAAAGTAAAATCCTTAATCATCGCTTTCGGCTTTCTAAGCTTAATTTAAAACTTTTCCTGTAACATTTCTGGATTCAAATTACTTCTTAAAATTGTTCTTTGTGATTAAAATTGGTCTTGAAATTTTAAAAAATTTAGATTGCTGAGAAATTTATATTCTGATTTTTGGCTACTTTTAGACGATCTCATACCATAGTGTGACAGCTCGTCAGGTGAGCCAACAGGGAGTCACTGTCCAATATTTTTTGATGAAGGTGAAAGAGCAAAGAAAGAAAAATTTAAAAAATAGAGAGAGATTGTTTTTCATATTTTTTTTTCTTTTAAAAGAGGACAATTTTTGAATGAAACATGCAATCCTCAGAAAGCTGATATGGACGGAGTGTTTCGAAAAAAATCCCAAGCACCTTACTTCTTTGTCACCTCACCTCTACGGACTGCCACTGGTGTTCAATCACAGCCGAATTTCAGAAAAAAAGAGAAAAAATTTAAATTTCAGAATAAAAAAGAGATCATATCAATTACAGATTCCGTGTTTTATCCCGAAGAGGACTCGATTCACATAAGTAGTTTCAAATGTCATTTATTGATCTAAATATTTCTGATGATCTTACTCTCAACAATTGAATTTCCCATGTGTTCAATTTAAGCGAGTGATAGTAACGCGGTCACTGGTCACTTTATTAAAAATTAAACTCCCCGACAAAAATTGAAAATAAAAAAATAAAAATCACTTTACCTACTTTATTTCCATTTAATTCGTTTGAGACTGATTAAATTGATTTATGCTTACCAGAAACTTCGTGAGATGGTGTGATTCCAACTAAATACGCAATACAACGTGAATAATTATTGCACAGATAATTCTATATAAGTCTCAAATGCAGATATATTCTGAGAGCTTAAGATTTTCTAAATTCAGAGCTCAGAAACTGTACAGATCCACGCTCTAGAGGCGTAACGTGCAATCTGTCAACAGAGCATTAATTTCATTCTAACGCGCTCAATCAAAAAAATAAAAAGCATACAAAAACTAAAACATCAAACTGGTGCATAGTACATCAGTGAATAATTTCAAATTCGTCCTTTTGCATTCATTAAAAATTGAAAATATGCACCATTACTAATTTGCCCGCTATACCTCACTATGCATGCTACAATCATAAAGTTATAAAGTTTCAAATAAAGTTTCAAAGATTCAAGTGCAACTAATGAGCAATATCTTCCTAAGGCTTGAGCATATACAAACTGCATGATCACTATCTGTAAACTGCGTACCTATACCATAGTCCCTAAGACTTTGCACTTTTTTTGAATTTACTATCGATTCTAAAGTAAGTTCGGTTTGTTCCAGAGTTCTTCAACTTTCAGGCAGTCGTGTTACCAAAGAAGTGCATCTTACTCAGTCAGCAATTATGACTCGAGATACTTCGAGGTAATTATATTACTGCTCATTTTGACCTATTTTCATCAAACGTTTCACATTTTTTTTCCTCCATCCGGGAGTGGGCCGTCTTAAAATCAACGAATGCAAATAAGTGGCCGAATGACTAATCGCAGATGCTGATATCTGATTGACAAAAGAGATGCGGCTCCGGGAGTGATTCTTAATGGTTTACAATAAAAATTGTAGGCTACGGCTATTTTAGTTGACGGATTTTAATCATTGTAAGCCCAAGGTATTTGACAGTGGCGGTGCGTGCAATCTGTCGTGATAGTCCATTTTAAGTCATGGAAAAGGTCGAAATATTGGAGGTACACAGTTAACTCCTTTGAATCGATATTTTGCATGGGCATGGGCAGAGGCTTGTTTTTATTTCAAAATTTGAGTGTTTTAATTAAGAACTGCAGTGTTGGTGATTGAATACATCCTATTAAATGTTTTCAGACCATTTTTCATCATACAATTATTGCAAA
Source organism: Trialeurodes vaporariorum (assembly GCA_011764245.1). NCBI lineage: Eukaryota > Metazoa > Arthropoda > Insecta > Hemiptera > Aleyrodidae > Trialeurodes > Trialeurodes vaporariorum. The sequence goes on from VMOF01000388.1 coordinate 18,236,722, forward strand.
TTTGTTGATATTTTTAGCTATTTCCCGAAAGAAAGACTGGTCCAAAAAAATTTCAAAAAAGTTGGAAAAAGATTTTGTAGTGTTTTGTTTTAATATGTAACTTGTCATTAAAGTATGAAGAATGGAACCACCTGAAAAAGACCATAACCATATCGAAATCCATAATCTAAAAGTTTAATAAGTCTACAAAGCCAAGTATAACATCAATATTGTCCAGAAATCAGCATCATGATTACATTAAGGTTTTTTTTTTTTTTTTTCAGAGGAGCACATGTATTGATTTATAGGTGGCTTTCTTCCGAAGAATGCTTCAATCACCGTATTGATTCTATTCGGAGACACAAATAAAAATTGAAGGCAGATTCAAAAAAGAAATAGATCCAGATATGTTAGAGAGCCTTTGGGGAAAAGTTTTTGGGGGAGGAAAATGTTGGATAGTCTCAAATCCTGACTCGAGTTAGCTACAAATTATATATAAAAAATGTACAAACAATAACAAAAGTTTTAAAATATCTTTGTTTCATTTCCTTGCATTCGTTCGTTTTTCTAGATAATTCCTCTTTCTGAATGCAGAGTTCCAAGTTTGCACTCCCAAAGTGGATCCAGATCAACTAGGGGTGGTTGTTTCGGTAAGTATAAGCACACAGTAGTAGTTGTTTTATCTCTGATATAAAAGAGTAATGTCGGAGGGAGAAAAAGAGAATCAACGACTCTGACGATTTTTAAAATAGTAGTAGATATAGCGAAGCGTTCTAGGATTAGGGTATTGATATGTATATCCTGACCGAAGAAATTCAGGGTTACCATTCTGTGCGATATTTACACGATGTAGCAATAACAACGAGCTATCCATTTATCTAGAGTGGCAGTTTAAATGGCTAGACTGCGCATTATTGCTTCAAAATAGATGAATAACATTACAAGTATTAAACCTAACCTAAAAAGCTCATTGACTTTGCACACTCAACTCTCCAATTATAATCCCACTCTATAGACGGCATAGGTATTTTGGATACTTAATACTCATGGCAATCGCTCAATCTGGCTTTTCTGCAGTGGCGGCTCGTGCAATTTGGCAACCATGTTTTTTGTCATTTAAACCTATGCAAAAGTATCGAAATCTTGGGCGTGCAATTGCACCTCCTGAGGATCGATTGTTTTACATAGGTTTTAATTGAGAGAATACGTTGTTGTCACATTGCACGAACCGCCTCTGCTTCTATGCCACACCAGTTACCGGCTTTTCCTATTTATTTTTTATAATGTGGTCGCTGATATTTACCAATAAGCAAAATATTGCACTGAAAAAAAGTGGTAAATTTAACTCTTTTATAGTTAAAAGTGTGAGCACCAATTAAAAATTGTTGGTTTGACTGTTTAAATTAGTTAAATCAACACAGCATGGGCTTAATTTAACTATATTTAGACAGTCAAACCAATAGTTTTTAACCCTTTAAGGGCCAGGTTAGTTCAGAAGAAAGCCTCTCTTCCGCTTATATTCCTTTTATAACTGTTCGTACTCGGGGTAGTTGAGATTGCCTATACGATGAATTGAAGGCGCCCGAAGAGACCTTATCCTGTAAGTGTTTTCATCGATAGTCAGAATTATCTGGAATAAACATACTGAAACTTTTTTAAACACTTGGGTTGAGAAAAACGAGTATACTCGGGCTTGGTCCATCAGGAGTTAAGTGGTGTCCATACATTTAACTATAAAAGAGGTCATTTTTTTTAGAGCACCAACTATATAATATATATTATATATATTATATATTATAAATAAATAAATAAGAATAAATGGGACACAAGGCTAAAATAGTGATGAAATTCACAAGACGTTTCGGTCCGTTACAGGACCTTTATCAATTGCTAAAAGACACAGAAAAAAACACAAATGAGTTCCCACCTACATGGCCATGATGGAACTGGCATAACCTATAACCACGGAAAGAGAAGAGAACAACAGACAATGAAAAACACAGAGAGACCCTCAGGGAAGCTCACTTTGGTGGCTGTGGTCGGAAAAACTTATGGTAAGCAACCCCCAACTTCTCAACGTCAGTCCGGTAGTTGCAAACCGACTCTCTCTCTTTCACAATGCAAATCATCTCATACAACACTCTTGAGTAATCATTGGCCTCCCTCGTCAATACCCTCACTCCTTCAAAATCAAAAGTATGCTGTAAGTCATTCTGATGCTGGTGTAATGCCGTCTTCTCCTTCTGATCATATTTATGACCATTCAATCTTTTCCCAAGTAATTGACGAGTTTGACCAATGTAACTAATATCACAGTCGTTGCAGGATATTTTGTATACGACACCAGATAATTGCAAAGGGTCAGGTTTAGATTTTAAGGGAGAAAATAAAAATTGAAAATTATTGTAATTTTGATGGACCACCCTGTAGCCATAGTGTTTTAAAACAACTTCCAAGTTCTCGGACAGTAATGGGACGTATGGCAATTTAACAATTTTGGCAGTGTCAAATTTCTCCCGAGATGTAATGTGCCTGTTGTTGTCATCAGCTGTTAAGACGTGTAGAACTTTTTTAAAACACCTATCTACAAAATTCGACGGATAACAATTTTCGATCAATATTATATATATTATATAACAACAAACTAACATTTAGCCAAAGGAGACACTTGATCACTCAATATTCAAAATGTCATTTCCCAGCCATACCCGTTTACTGATTTTGAGCAAAAATTACAAAAGAATGGCACATCTGAACAAGAACTCAGAGGCAAAAATAAAACCGATTTGACTTTCCCTGTCATCTCATCCGGAGGAGGGGGCGGGAGTTTGGAGACCGGGTGACGGGTGTGCAGGGTGTGTGACGCACGCACACCAGTCGTAGTTTTCAAAGGGTGGCAAAAACTTGAGAAGGGGACAAAGAAAAAGAAGAAAAATTGGAGAGGGTAAGGAAATAGACGTTCTGGAGCACTCCAATATGTTATTGTTGGCGTTCAGAAGTCTTCGAAATGAGCAGGTTTCCAAACGCTCTCAAGTATATTTCCCGTTTAGGGATCAGTGGTTCTAAAAAAGGAGACAGTCTCGCTACAGGCGGATCAAAACTCTACAGAAATAAATTTAAAAAAAAAATAATTGTCATTCCAAAGTGTGGCGGAGGGGAGGAAATGTTGACCCCCGTCCATACCAGCCGCCCACGGCGAGGTGGTAGAAACCCTAGCGACGAGACAGCCCTGCATCGCACCATCTGATACTAAGAAGGTGTCATAAAATCCCTTTAGCAATTTCTGAGAAACCATTACTGACATTCTGAAATCCCGTCCGCAATGCAAGTCTAATGTTCTCACTTTTTCACGTTTCTTTCATTCGTAACTTTCGAAATTTGATATCCCTGGATTCAGATTTCTGTTTCCGATACGGTGTGACAACACGGCGGAGTAACCAGCTTCCGACCATACCATAATATTTAGAATTGTTGTCTTTACTGCTTTGCAGATTTCTTAGCCTTATTTCAATATTTTGGATACGAACTAAAAATCACTGTCCGTTAGAGTGTATGCTTAAAAGGACAACAAGAAAGTGTACCTAATGCATTTTTCTAATGCCTATGTCAAAATAAATACCGAGCCCTAAATCCCACGGATATGGAGCTAAAAAAATAACAATACAAACAAAATGTCAAGAATAAGATTCACATCTGTTGAACTAGAGTTTGCGAAGAATAATAATTCGATTCGGAAATGAGTTCTAAAACTTCTACCATTTATCTTTTCACAAGCTTGTGAGGGGAGGAAAATTGTGTTTGCGTACGTGTTGTGAGTCATAAAAATGACGATGAAGCAACACGCCAGAACTTTTATTAGTAGCAGATGTAAAGTGATAAGAGCTTTACCTTTCAATGAAACTGCGTTTTTATGGGGGTACTTTGAAAGCTGGATAAAGCTACGGCAATCGTTTACCGACCTCTGACGGCCGATACTGACACTGAAACGTGCCTTTACTCCCAGAAGTTGCGTCGAAGTCCGCGAGGTTGCGCTCAGCTTTCTCAACGCGATCGCAAACTTAATCGGATTTTCTCTTCTCAGCTCTTACTGTTTGATGCGGCTGAGGATAGGGATAGTATTAGCCAGGGCTGCCGTTTTGCGTATAATCAATGCTATTTTTTTATTCACCGATGATTCCACCGGTTGAGAAAAGATTACACAGTTCAGTTCAGTTCGTGGCTGTAATGCACGAAAATACTCTGATCCGTATTCTGTAATCCTTCCTTAATCGGTGGAAACTCCGTTAGTTAATTAAAATATCCGCAAGTTGTTCAAAGTCATCGACGACTCCACCGGCTGAGAAAAGATTATACAGATGCGAGTATTTCAGTTCATTTCAGTAACACACGAACTGAACTGTGTAATCTTTTCTCAACCGGTGAAATCATCGATGAATTGAAAAATAGCATTGATTATTCGCAAAACGGCAGCCCTGGTATTAGCTCCTCGATTTCCTCGATTCGACAATAATAAAATTGCGCTCTCGATCCACTTACATCGAATGGAAATACAAATAAGACTTTCACTGCATATTTACAAATACACTTTCTGCCAACATCCACACGAAATGACTACACACACATGTTCACCGATCATAATGGGTATGAGCAAGTTTGCCTGGAAGACTTCGTTGCGTAAATATGCAAAGTTTCCCTGTTCACGGAAAAAAAAGATCAGTGAAAATAACCATATACGGATACCTGATTTTGGCACCTGCTAGATGTTATGGTAAACTTGGCCAGAAGTATACTATGTTTTGACTAGGTACTAGGTGATGTTACCTCATTGCATGTCGACTTTACTCAAAGTATCGGTAAATGTACCATACTTCTGGTCAAGTTTACCATAACATCTAGCAGGTGCCAAAATCAGGTATCCGTACGGTTAATTTCACTGATCTTTTTTTCCGTGATACCAAATAAATACATTGAACGAGTTCGGATTAGTGATTCAAGAAAATGTGTGGACTGTGGAGGCCCGTAAAAAAAATACAACTGATAAACGATCAAACGTTGGCACTGTGCAAATATGAAAGAACAAATCCATATTTCCAAAAGTTAATATTTTATTTAAATTCATTTTTTTAAGATGGTTTATAAATAGGTCCTGCAGGCTGATTCTCCCTGTTTGGACGAGACGAGACGAGATAGCAAGTAACGATGAATGCCATTGGTTTAAATGGCGTCACGTGACAGATTTGAAGTCATTGCGGCGCGATCGCGAGTGCTCCGAGTCATTTATTTCAAAATCATGACTCGGAGCACTCGCGATCGCGGCGCAATGACTTCAAATCTGTCACGTGACGCCATTTAAACCAATGGCATTCATCGTTACTTGCTATCTCGTCTCGTCTCGTCCAAACAGGGAGAATCAGCCTGCTGACTGTTCTAGATTTGATTATAGTGACACGGTCGTTCAATTTTTTTGCCGTCGCTTGACATTTTCTTGCTCGTATTTTTATCATCTCGATTAGAGTCTCTATCAGGGCTGCCGTTTTGCGTATAATCAATGCTATTTTTCAACTCACCGATGATTCCACCGGTTGAGAAAAGATTACACAGCTCAAATCAGTGCATGACTGTAATAAACTAAAATACTCGAATATCTGTAATCTTTTCTCAACCGGTGGAGTCGTCGATGACTTTAAAAAACTTGCGGATATTTTAATTATTTAAGGGAGTTTCCACCGATTAAGGAAAGATTACAGATCAGAGTACTTTCTAGCGTTACAGTCAAACACTGAACTGAACTGTGTAATCTTTTCTCAGCCGGTGGAATCATCGGTGAATAGAAAAATAGCATTGATTATACGCAAAACGGCAGCCCTGGTCTCTATGTGTACAGAGAGTGAAGACAAGAGAAACAATGAGCGCCGCCATTGGATGCGTCGACAATTTGTTTTATCGTTATCGATATTTGCGCCCTCTTCGGCAAGAGAAGAGGACTAATGTATTCGACAAAGCCTAATTATTGGCGATTGATAGCAAAACAAAATACCGCCCTCGTTTACATTTTGAGGGTCGTTGCTGAATGTTTCGGTCCAATGCAAAGATTACAGTGCCGGAGAGTCTAACGCTACGCTATAATCCTTCACTGCCTTTGATGATTGACATCTATTTACGCTTTTAAACATTCTTTTGGGCATTAAAGACAATCTTGAAGCGCATGATGGTTAAAATTGACCACTTCATCGACATTCGACTCTTTTATCTGCAAAACATCATATGAGACCTTGGTTGAGAATGTAAAATAAACTGTAGGGAACACCCTTCGAACACTTTCTCCCTCCATTTTTATCTGGGGGGCCCCCCCAGATCCCCCTTAAGAATTCTGGGGAGGACCTTCAGACCCCCTTAAGTATTCTGGGGGGACCCCAGACCCCCCTTTAGTATTCTGGGGAAGACCCCCAGACCCCCCTTTAGAATATTTAAATTTTTCTCTTTTTTGACCCATTTTCCCATTGATTTTAATGGAAACCATTTTTCATCCATAACTAACCTAAAAATTAAAATTTTAAAAAAACAAAAAAAAAGTCCCTCTGTGGAATGTTAAAAGCAACATCTCTGCAAAATTTGGATGCATATGGATCAACAGTTCAAAAGTCATGCTGGGTTTCACGTTCATGACTACAGACAGATAGACACACAGACAGACAGATAGACAGACTGACGCCACAGAAATTTTGTGCATTTACTCCTCCCTACCACATATGGTTAAGAAATATTGAAACATCATGGATGGATGTTCCTTAGGATAGTATTAGGCATGATAAGCGCCAATTATTTTATAATTATCATGATTGACTTAGTCGCAGCGGGCCAAGTTTCGAAACAAAATGCATCAAAAATCTCTGCGCCATTGCAATACTTTCTCAATTTTTCTAATTTCATTAGAGTGAGAAAGTAAAAACAAGCCACTTATTTGGTAAGCAAATGTGCAAAAACGCATCCAATGGAGGCCGCGGCGCCCGTAAATCCTACTACTCGCTGACCAATCAGGGGTTGACTACTCTCTTACCATAACTTTCTACACATTAGGGACTCTAAACTCGGTATAACATGTTGGCCATTTTTTGATTCTCTGAAATTCCTTTGATTGCAGGTTTATTAAAAAAATTGTGCGGCAGCCGATCCTCGAATTTCGACGACGAGGCGCCGTACACAAGCAACTCCTCCTCTGGGACTCTGAAGAGGAGCGAGCAAACCCTGAAAAGTTACCAAGATCGTCACGAGAGGATGAGAGCGAAGAAACATCGGACGAAGACGCCTCGCTTCAACTCTGTCTCGAAGATCGACCGAGCTTCGCGCATTGTCTTCCCGATTTGTTTCCTCATCATCAACATCGTTTATTGGTATATGTACCTATCAAGAAGTGAACGAATCTCGACGAATACAAAATCTACGTCAAATCCAAGTTAACATACCACCAAAGCTCTTTACAAAAAGATCGTGACGACCTCTCTAGTGCTTTCTAATCGGGCCTCTGTGCGTGAAACCGCTGTGCGGAGAGCACAATTTTGAATAACTTCTTTAAAAGGCCTACTCGATAGGTTTTTGACATCGAATAATGTTTACTTTTCAATACACCAATCGCTTGACCGACATCAAACCGAGAGTCCCTTGGTGGATAATTTTTTTTTTTGGGGGGGGGGGGGGTTACAAACAGAACGCACGCTTTATGCGTTTATAAGGAGTCGACCGGTGAACAAGTTCGAAGGTTAATTGTAAGTTCGACGGTATAGACCAGGGGTGGACATGCAGGCGGATTTTTCTACGTTCCGGTCCTTTTCCAAACGTTCCTCTCATTCCATCTTGAATCCAGAGTCATAAATAGACATCCAGCTCAAAGCTTCCTACAAATGTTAAACAAATCAGAACTCGAAGAGCTAGTGTGGTTACTCTCACTGTAATTATGCATCAGGGGACTCTGATCAAATTCTGCCTCTCGCATAAACTGCCGTCCAAAGTGAACGGGTCCTAACTAAACTAAATACCATACCAATAATGAAAGAAAATCTGTAAGAGTTTATCCATTTATTTACAAATATATTTGCGATTATTACTTGTTTGTGATCAACTCGATCTTTAAGATCAAATCTTACAACGTTCCAGTTCGTTTTCATTTCTGGCAATATGGTCAGAACCTTCTTTTTTCAATGCTGATATCGGTATTGTGATTAAAATGTTACTTTCTGACGCTAATTGTGAATATGAAACTCTCTTTCAAGTTGAGAGGTAATATCATTAAAACTTTGGCTTTGTCACTGAAGGGTCCAAAACATCAAAACTATCTCTACATTCGGCTATTCAAGGTAGTATATCACAAAAAGCAGTCTACTAAATCCGGAGTTTACATTCTTTTTCTAATCGAACAATTTTTCTCCATCGAAATATAAGGGCGCATTTATATATAAGTACTCGTCTTTCTTTCTCTCCGTCTATTTGAATGGGTGAAACATAATTTATTTATTTATTTATTCAATTTGGCACATGGCGCAGGTTAACCCTTAACTGCAGATGAGCCCAGATCTGGAACAGTTACTTTGAAGCCTTATCTAAAAGTAGGGGATTTGAGTTGTACTGTAGCTGCATGGTGGGTCACATGTGGAACAGATACTAAACGAGTGAGAATTGTCGATTTTGTCCTAGAGAGCGCAGCACACGATAGAGAACGTGCTGAGTGGTTGAAAATAGCTAACTGAAAATCTGATAGAGAGCAGCCATTTTCATTCTTATGTTTTGGAGTAACGCAGGGGTACCATGTACAAAAAAACCACTATTGAAACTTACTAACTTATTTTTTACTACTTTCATTTTTTTTTTTTTTTTTTTTTTTTTTTTTAGCCTGAAAACTTTATTTTCAGTTGCATGGATACCTAAATGCGGGAAAGGCCATATTTGGAACAATTAATATTCAGGCTCTTTACCATTGAAATATAATGGAAAGAATTTTTTCACTATTTTTCCCTGTCTCAAGGATCAAAATTGCACTGAAAAAAAACAATTTGATTGAAAACAAAAAAAAAACCTGCAGTAAAGTGTTAAAAAAGAAACATTTTTTAGAGTAATAATACTAAAAATCAATCACCTAAGATACCGCTCCAGAGCTCTTCAATCTTGCACTATCGACGAATTAGAGATTGTCGCGAGATTTCACGAGACAAGTTTCGCCTTCAAGGTTCCGGCTCGGCCACTCTTCATACTTCTCACACCATGCAGACGGGGATGTACGTTTTGGGCGAATAGTAAGAAACAGGTAGAAAAAAAAACAGTACGTTTTGGGCGAGGCAAGAGGAGAGTAATTCTGAGAAAGACTCCATTTCTTAGGGCGTTTTGGGCGAGAGAAAAATGTAAGACATTTGTAGGAAAAGTGAATAATGAGGCACTTTTGGGCGAGTGCGAGAGATGATGCTGTTGCTGCATGTGGCAACCTCACCTTCTCGTAAAATGTCTCGTGTCCACGTGTCCGCTCTTATCATTGAAGAAGACTAATTATGAAGGCATGTTTATAAAAATTACACAAAAATTATGTCCATAAAACGTAATATTTGGAACCCCCTAAAAATCTCTACGCAAGCCAGAATCGCCGAATCCATTGAAAACTGCGGAATGAGTGTAGCTCTGGTCCGCGAACCGCCCTCCGTCGCCTGCAATACCTAAAACAATATGGGCTACCGTCATCAAAGCTCAGAAGATTTAATGTTTTTACTACTACTTTGAACTTTAGTTTCTCATTTTTCAATTTTTTTATACATCAAATTTCAAAACTTCAAGCTACAGACCTACAATAATTGCTGGTGAGTGATACGCACTTGTAAAACGCGTACTCAGCAACTTCCTTCCGATGATGCCAAACTTACAAAATTACCATTGTAAATTCCTTAAATGTACTCGCCCAAAAAGTCCCTTCGACATTGACTGAATCCCTCACTAAATTCAATTTTCAACTCGCCCAAAACGTCCACTCGAATCCAGCTCCTCGCCCAAGAGGTATCTTTTTGTGTCGCCCAAAACGTACTCTTTCTCTTGCCCAAAACGCCCGATTTTCGCCCACCCTCGCCCAAAACGTCATCCCCCATGCAGACGAGAGGCCAGTCCGGGAGGGGTGGAGGAAGCCGTTGCAGATCAGTCCCAAACTCACACCTACAACTGAAAATGAGAAAAAATCTCGCGACAATCCTTAATTCGTCGATAGTACAACACTTTGTTTAAAAGGAAGCTCCTTAACCCTAGTCTATGCCGAACATGGGTCATTTAGAGTCGAGGCTTCCTAAAAAGTTGCGTTATTTTGTTTCTGTTGACCCAAAGAACTTTATGCTTCACAAATAGCTCTACAAATATCTTTAGAAATCTAATTTTTGCGTTATCAAAAAAAAAAAAATTAAATTCCAAATCACACAAGAAATGTTTTTAATTCCGGGTCTTTCAGACCCGTCCCCTGTTTTCCCTGTTTAGGCCCCACCACTCATAATTTTCAAACAGCAAGCCCTATCTTGCGACACATTATCAAAAAGGGCATACAAAGCCGATCATTTTGGCGTTAACCAAATGCCGATATAGTTTTTAACGATATTAACTCATTTATATAAAAGAAAGTTCAAAAAACACGACCTACAAAATGGAACAGTAAGATTGTTACATTTAATGGTTTTCAAACAGTAAATTTGAAGATTGATTCTTACAGATTTTGTCGCGAAGAGCACTGTAATACCAACAGAAAAGTTTTACGTTGCGTAATGATTTTAATGAGCGAGAAAGAAGGCACTTATAATTAAATGCACTGATTTTACTTGGAGTGGAAAACGCATTTTACGCATGCACACATGGGTGGTCCATCTGAACTTTGAGATAAGTTTTCTCTGGGAGGAGTAAGTTTTGGACTTTTCCCATGGTATCATATCGTTATTTTAGCAAAATTTTCCATCAGAACTGATAGGGAGTATACATATGTATGCTTACAGCAAAACCCTCTATGAGCTCTATTGCACTGCAATCAAAACAAGTACCACGTTTAATGTGCTAGGGCGGCCTAGGGTGTCCCAAAAAAATCGGATGTGCTTGGAAGTTAGCTCCGGTGAGTTTTTCCCATTCTTTATGTCGATACAAAGTGGCTGAGTCCATTGCGGGGTCTATTGGTGAAGAGCAACCCTTGCCTCAACCTCTTTAAAATTTCAGTGATTTACCCATTTAAAACACATTTGGGTTCCGAGGACGAACGGCACAAATTCTTCAAACGGCCGAAGAGGTTTCCCTGATAAGGTAGGCTACATTTTGACCATTAAAACCGAAAGTAGACTCAAAATTAGGTTGACATAGACTAAATTTCACATTTTTTTTCAAAATTTTTCCATGTTTAAAAAGGAGGTCAAATCGGGGTGTTGCTCATGTTTGACCCCCTATCCTGATTATAAAGAAACCCAAACATTTGTGAAAATATATCTTACCCGACCCAATTTTGCGTCTAATTTTGATTTTAATGGTCAAAATGTAGCCTACTTTATCAGGGAAACCTCTTCGGCCGTTTAAAGAATTTGTGCCGTTTGTCCTCGGAAACCCGAATGTGTTTTAAATTGGCAAATCACTGAAACTTTAAAGGGGTTGAGGCAAGGGTTGCTCTTCACCGCAATAGACCCCGGAATGGATTCAGTCACTTTGTATCGACATAAAAAATGGGAATAACTCACCGGAGCTAACTTCCAAGCACTTCCCATTTTTTTGGGACACCCTAGGGCGGCCAACTTGAATTTACCACTCAAATAGTATCCAGAGAAGAAAGATAGGTTATCTCAAAAGAGTTTTTATCCTCTACAGCTCTTTTTATACATATAGGTATTGCGTGGAGGGCTCTACAATCGTCTTTCGAGCAAAGGTCATGTCGTGATAAAAATCCACGCAAATAAGTAACATTCAATGTTTCATCTGGTTGCGTGAACGGCAACTTGCGCAGAGAGCGGAGTAACGCACCCCTCTACACATACGTGTACAAGGATCTGTGAACGATAAACTCTTCTGAAAATGACTCTAATGGAGCTAAATACTTAGTATCCAGCGTTGACATCAGGTATTATTATTATCATTTTTTTTTTTTTTTTTTTTTTTAAGTGACTTTCCGTTTTCTGTTCTTCAATTGAGAAGGAAGAGCTTTAATATCATGCACTAAAATCCGAATATCCTCGTTTTTGCTCGAGTCCCCATATACATACTATGAGAGCAGTGCCATGCCATTCTAAATGAAGAAGAAGAAGCGGATCAGTGGAGCCCTCAAGAGGCAAATTGCGGCGGATGGCCATTTGCCTCTGCGCTGTTGCCGCTATTTTTCTATCGCTTATAGGTTAGGTTCCAATTCTCGACGCAGTACATTGAAAGAGATAATGTTCTCCAAAATAACATTCAAGCATAGGAAAAATTAACAATAATTACCGTGGTCACTGTTACTTCAAATGTGTAATGAGAAAGCGAGTATGCGAAAAGTATAAACAAACCCTCCGCCATTTGCATTTGTCTCTTGAGGCTTTCTTGACAGACTAAATCTGAGAGCCAATCAGAAATGGATTCTGACGTGGCGCAACTCTCAAAGTATATAGGGACTCTCCTTTTTGCATCACTTTACCAGTGGCGTCGCGTGCCATCTGGCAACAATGCAACTGCTCCATTTAAACTCATTAAATACATCGAATTTTCCATGTGCACTGTGCACCCCCTGAATTCGATCTTTCACATGAGTTTAAATGGATAGAGTACATTGTTGCCAAATTGCACGCGACGCCACTGCACTTTACATTAGGATCAAAGCTCTATCGCTCTGATTCGCCGAAGCAAAAGTTTGCGGCAGACTCTTCAGACCTCCTATAATGATCAATTAATACTTTTTTGCATGAGTTTGGATGAAGTGAGTATTTACTAATACATCGTCGTTCAAGGAATACCATTGTTAACCCCTTATGGACCAAGCCCGAATATACTCGGTGTTTCTCCTCCAGTCTATTTCACATTGTTCCAGTATCAGGATTCCGAATAAACACGATTCTCGATGTAGTATAAAAAGATGAGATTTCGTCTGGCGCCTTCAATCCGTCGTATATGCAATTTCAACTCCCCCGAGTTCGAACAGTTAACTACCTTCCCTAAACAACCGGAAAAGTGACGTTCATGTGAACTAAGCTGGTCTTTAAAGAGTTTATAAGATGTCAAAACAGTGCCCGATGACACCGATGTCCCCGATGTCAGCGACAAACGATACAACTATAACTAAATAACTAATTTGTTAAACAAAAGAAAAAATATCTATTCATTAAGGTTATGTATCATATTGTTTTCTGTGATTACTGCAATTTATCAATTTTTATAGCGACTGTTCATAACTTTATGCTGTAAATATTCATGTACATAAATGAGATAGTGCATTATATTTACTTTCAAATCTGAGATGTTTTCTTCTTCTTTAATCAATAATAAATGAGTCGGCGGTTCACAAATAGTGTAGATAAAACATCGTGTGAAAAATTCCTAAAATAAACAAAAAATAACAACAATCAAGATTTTTTATAAAATAAAATAAAATAAACAAAAAAATAAACAAAGCTTGTTTTGAAAATGGGTCTTTTGCGCACAATTGCTAAAGCCGAAAATATCAAAGAACTAATTCTTAGAAAAAATGTTACGAACAAAACGATAGAAACTACAAAAGCTCATAAAATTTCATCCGCGTAACTGAGAAAAAGTAACAATTACCTATTTGAGGCTCGCTGCAAAACATTTTTGAAAAAGACAGTAATGGCGCAAAACTTGATGACGTTATAGTATAGCGGTCCAACTGATTTCAAACCACCGTTAAAACGAAGTGAAAATTCAAACAGTGTTCTTTCTAATTTCACGAAGAAACTTAAAATCTGTCCGAAATCCACTCGCACTGTTAACGAAAAATCTGCGGTGAAATGCTCCATTCCGCTGACTTAAGAAGCCTGAAAAATAAAGCCTCCCATTGTACACGGTGTATCAGAAACATATGTCGTCCTTGTAACCACGTATTCTAAAGGTAAAAATAATAATTTTTTCCATAAACATGTGTCCAAAAATGTCCGCCTTTTGAGCTACAGCCCCCTCCCCCTAAGTTTTAAAAAATTTATAGTTTTTTCGAAAAAACAATCAGCATAATGCTATGAAAATTGGCGTTGTTGGGTAATGGGTCTGTTGCAAACTTTTGCTACAACGATTAAGAGTGTTTCATCATATGTAAAATCGCCTAAAAAGTCCATTGGTGGCATCAGAAAGACATGAAATACGATAATAAACTCACAAGAGACGTTTAATGAAATCCAAGATGGCGGTAAAATATCTAGCAATCTGTATGCATGCATCTTTAACATCCAAGGATTGCCAACGTTGACAACCTCACAGCTTCAAAGGTTATGTGTTTATTTACGTTATGATTTGGTGTGATCGATATTGTAAGGTTGGCTATCCTTGGATGTTCGTGGTGCATGCATACAGGTTGCTCGATATTTTACCGCCATCTTAGATTTTATTAAACGTCTCTTGTGAGTTTATTATCGCATTTCAAGACTTTCTGATGCCAGCAATAGACTATTCACGCGATTTTATATGAGATCGAACACTCTATAGCGCTGTAGCAAAAGTTTGCAACAGACCCATTTTAAGCATATAATCCATTAATGACCTCGAATAATTTAGAAATTAGGCCGGACTGTACTTTTCAGGCAATCTCGTACCTTCAACGGCACAAATTTTATGTAACGGATTAGAAATTTGAAAAATAATTACTGAAATCAGATGGGAGAAACAATTAGCAAGATATTTGGTCCATTTTATTTTTTTCGATACGACGCGTATTAAGCGAGACAATCGCTACACAAAATGGAAAAGTCAGCGCTTTTACTATATACATGTATGGCGGGCGGCCCGAAGTAGCAGCCGAGTGAAGAGTTGCATACTTACTGCCGCTCTTCGTGATAAAAGCGCTAACGTTTCCACCTTGTGGAGCGATTATCTCGCTTAAAACGCGTCGTATCGAAAAAAATAAAATGGGCCAAATATCTTGCTAATTGTTTCTCCCATCTGATTTCAGTAATTATTTTTCAAATTTCTAATCCGTAATATAAAATTGGTGCCGTTGAAGGTACGAGATTGCCTGAAAAGTACAGTCAGACCTAATTTCTGTATTCGTCAAGGTCATTAATGGATTCTAAACTTAAAATTACCCTACGAAACCAATTTTCATAGTATTTTGTTCATAATGGTGACCGCTATTTCGAAAAAACCATAAATTTTTTAAAACTTAGGGGGGCTGTAGCTCAAAAGGGGGGAATTTTCAGACACATGTTCGTAGGGGGAAACAAGTCTTATTTTGATCTCTAGAACAAGTGGTTACAAGGACGACTTGTATGTTTCTGATACACCCTGTATTAGCGTCTCTTATTATAAATTTTTCTCGCGACAGATGGGTGAGAAACATCCGAATTTCATTGATTCAGAAACTAGACTTATGTATTTCTCAAGTCAAGTCAACTCAAGTGGATCTCATGTGTGAAGTCAAAACTCAAAATTGCACCCCGAGATAAGTTATTTTCGCCCTTAGAGTGTCAAAAATATGAATTCCAAAAGAGCATCTGACAATAGGATTGAATTTGCAATAAGAAACTCGATTGAGAAACTATACAGCATAGAACAGTTTGTGGAATGAAATAAACCAAATTTTAAGGAATGGTAAAGAAAACGAAAAAGCCAGTATGTACTATCGACGAATTAAAGATTGTCGCGAGATTTTCAAGAGCTAAGTTGCGCCTTCAAGGTTCTGGTCGCCCACTCTTCATATTCCTTACACCTTGCAGGTGAGAGGCCAGTGCGGGTGGGGCGAAAAAACCGTTGCAGATCAGTCCCCTCACTCACACTCATAACGGAAAAAGTGTGAAACTCTCGCGGCAATCTTTAATTCGTCGATAGTACCAAAAGAACCAGAAAATACTGATGACAAAAACGGAACAAAAGGATGAGCAGCGCTTTTAGAGTTGTTAATACTCGCAATTTAAGAAGAAATAATGAATGATACAGGGCCTCTTAAATGTATGAAACATCAAATGTCAGGGCTCAAATGACCTTTATGGGTGAATATGATAGCTGCTCCGTTGTACAATGTACATTAAACCATCGTTCACCTTACAACATGTATAGATGTCAGTTGATCATCGGTGACCAATACCAAATTGATAGGCAGTGGCGGATCCACGGGGGGGGGGGGGGGGGGCACGAGGGCACGTGCCCCCTCCCAGAAGCCTCAATTTTTTTTTCATTATAAAATAGCCCGAAATTGCTGCCACCAACGCTTCAAATTTCCAAATTTCACTGGCGTGCCCCCCCCCCAGAAAAATGTTCTGGGTCCGCCACTGTTGATAGGTATAGATAAATACGCGCTTTATATGTGGAGCCACCTTGAAAAAATTAAGAGAAGAAAATCGATAACCGATGATTCACTAAAACTTTTTTCTGCAAATATTTTCCTAAAAATTCTTAATGACGAGCCCACGGTTAAATTGTAAAAATAAAAATCACCATGAGGTTTAGTTAAGCAAGCAACATCAAATTTGTCTTTTGTCTCTTGCGTTTCCGCACTCACCCATACTTACTCATCCTACCCCACACCACAGTCATCCCGTCCTCAACCGTCCAACCTCCCCCCCCCTCTTATTCATCAAGAGTGTGCTTCGTCCCTTTTTCCGTGCTCAGTAAACCTAATGAACTTGAATTGGTCGATCTAGAAAAAGGAAGAAAAAATAAAAAAAATAGACGTCGGAGATAGAACATCGATGAATCTACTCATTATTTGAGTATTATAAAACGAACGAGATTTCTTACGTCATGGAATCTCGTGCGGTGATTGGTTGAACCCTCTCCTTTTCTTTGTGGTTGGCCAATGGCGTTGCCAGATTTTGAGTAAATATTTGTAAATTTTATAAATAGTCAAAATATGGATCTTCGACTTGCCATCAAAATTACACTTGCACCAAGAGGTGCGTGCAGGCGTTTGATAGAATATGTAATTTAAATATCTGCCTAAAATAGCACTAAACACAGGTTTTCAAGATTTTATGGGGAGGGCTTTCGGATTTTCACTTTCTTGAAGAGTGTAGGACATGTGTATTGTGCACCGAAAGAAATTTTTCTCGGGTGGCAAACCCTTCAAACGAAACTCTGTGGTGTGGGTGGAGGGGGGGGGAGGACCTTCGATTTCAGATTCTTGTTTTCCCTGCATCGTTACTATATCGCTTTTTTCCATTAAAAAATGTCAGTAATGGGGCAGTTTCAAGGGTCTGAAATGGTGTTTTTTTTATAAAGAAAATGATAGTACTTGATGAGCTGAGAACAATGGTGCCTTTGTTTTCTTCCTAAGTGTCTCGGTTTCGGAGATGCACACATGTAAAGTTGTAAAAAATCGTGGGCGTAATGACGTCACTACGCGAAATTCTCATTTAAAACAATGTGTTTTGGGCCAAAACCTCATCTCCGGAACAATGCAACTTAATGAGAAACCAAAGGCATCTTTGTTCTCAGCTCATGAAGTATTTTCATTTTCATTATAAAAAACACAACATTTCAGACCATTGCAACTGCCCCATTATCAACCTAGGGGGGGAAAAACTGGAGCTGTATGGTATGATCGTAAGTGTTTTAGAGGTTCCACCACTTATGAACTTTACTAAATTCCAGTCTCACACTTATCAGTCCAGTGACAGTTATCTTGGCCATTTTTCATTCGACAAAATTCGATTAAATCAAAACTACATCCACGGGGTTAATAAGTTGCTAATTTCAATTCTACCAGCCGTTTAAAAAAAAAAAAAAAAATTAAATCCAAAATGGCTGCCAACGCCAACCTATCCACTCGGCAAACGCTGTCTCTCTATTCAATTTTAAGAAGTTACGTTTGAAAATCTTGCAACAATGGATGGCAAAAGCTGTTGCGCTTTACCGCCGTTGTCAACGTATCTGAAGGTATGGCACTGCTGCCGGCCGCGACTCGCGGCGCTGACTCTTGCGACGACAATCTCGAATATTCTCGTCAAGGGTCCTCGGAAGGAAGTGCGTTTGTCGAGCAGCTTGCTTCTTACTTCGAGCGCCGAGCGTTGCCGCGAACAACATCGGAACATCCATCCGAGCTAAGTGAAGTAAGGGATTAGCAAGTCTCCTCCGTTTGCAGTACATAGCACAATTGCAGGTCGCACATCGCCCACCCCAGCCCCGCTCTTTTGCCGGCGCCACCGCCACTGACTACAAAAAGGAACGTCGAGTCGCTTCTAGCACAACTCTCATCAAGTAAGTTCCTGATTTTTCAGACTTTTCTCACCCCTAACAGAAAGCCAGGTCATAGGAACAATCGTTCAATGATTTTCTCCCGTATTATAGGATCAGTCCGAAATATTATGTCCAGTAATTGGCGTTCAATGCATTTTAAACCAAGTTGTTGTAAGGCGGCCCAATTACATTCTTGCCCCAAAAAAAATACTGGCCCTTATCAATAAGAGGACCAAAATTTTTAATGGCGAGTTAATGTCCAAATACTGAAATGGAGACAATTTCCACAACTACTAGGGTGAGAAACTGCAGAGAGACTATTGTAACACTGGTTTTTTCCAATTGTAATTTGTCACAATTTTGGTTTGGACCTTATACTTAGCTAAACTTTGGATGCTTGGCAGTTAAGTTTCCCTAAAGGTAATGCAGATTGAAAAATTTATTAGAAAGAGGTTGATCCGGCTCCCATAAGTAATGGGCTATCGTCAAAAAAATTTCATAATTTCAGGGTCGATAAAACCTGTCGAGACGCTTTAAAAATGTACAGTTTTTTAATTTTGGTCAACTGTGAAGGGGGAGGGGAGGGGGAGGGGCCTCAAAGTTAAATTTTCAAAGTCCCATTACTTTCGCCCAAATTATGGTTTCTTGAGTCTAAAAATACGCACAACACACGGAGGAGAGTGAAAAAATTTGGACATTAAATTCAAAGTTATGTTTTTTCGAATAATGCAAACCGCGATCCGGGGAAATGATTTGTTCAAAAGTTATGAAAGCGCTAAAAGTTGCGTACCTCGATAATTACGGTGCGGTTAGTGCGTATTTTCAAAGGCGCAACTTTAAGCGCTTATAACTTTTGAACAAATTATTTCTCCGGATCGCGGTTTGATTCGAAAGAACGTAACTTTGACTTTTATATCCATAGTTTTTTTAGTTTTAGATCCAATGATCTCCTCCGTGCGTTGCGCGTATTTTTTAGACTCAAAAAACCAATTTTGTTTTGTTCCAAAAATTGAAAAAAATTGGTTTTACATTTTTTAATGGAACTTTCATACACAACAATCGAAAGCTCTTTTAAAGAGGAATCTTTTGGCGTAAAGTACGAGTCAAAATAATAATTTAGGCGAAAGTTATGGGACTTTGCAAAATGGACATTTAATAACATTCTGGTCGAAAAGATGGGATGGACAAAAGTTTTGAATGGGGTAATATTGTATTATTGAGCAAACATAAATTGTACAAAAGACGCTGGACAAAAATTTCTGAAAACCGGAAGCCAACCAAGGGTTCTTGTTTATTTATTTCTTATCCTTGAGTAGATGGAAAGAGTTCACAACTTGTATTCTTATGAGGAATCCATTCCGTTCAGTTACGAGACTTGTTATTTTGGACGAATGATTGAAGTAAGCATGATCCAAGAACAGTCCTCAGTTATTTAAAAATGTTGACTGCTCACAAGTTTTGGTTTCTCACACATTTTTGATTGCTCAGGTGAATTTATTAATTTTTAATCAATCCTTTTAAAACCACACCAGAGTTATTTGATTTCGAATCTGTATAATTCATTGAAATTAAAAACTTTACTCCAAATCGTCAGCATTTGCAAAATAATATTTCATCGAGCGCCCGCCTTCAATCATCGGGATAGGTAAAAAAAAACACGCCTATAGTACAAATTTGAGCGAGTTATAATTTTGATTTCGTCAGGTATTTTGAACCTGCATATGGTAGTAAGAGAGTTTAAGTTTCGTATTCTCATTTAATGCTCATTTTTACTAGTACAACTCGGATTTTGAGGCTTTGGCCTAACCAATAGACTAGATAAATTATAAAATAAAACCAAAGGTGCTTACTTATGTATATTGTTTCAAATGATCATTTCGGGTGTTCACCCATCTTCAGTGATAACAAGGAATAAATGTAGAAATATATTCCATGCATTATTTCACGCACTCGTCAAATTACGATTTTGAAAAACAAAATTAAGTCATAACGAAGGAACCGAAAACAATAAATAAATAAAATAAATAAAAAAATATTTAAACTGATTAACAACGAATATTAAACAACAAAGCAGAGATCGGAAACAGATCCGATATCCGATATACGATATCCGAATAGATTCCGATCTCTGCTTTGTTATTTAATATTCGTTGTTAATCAGTTTAAATATTTTTTTATAAATTTTATTTATTTATTGTTTTCGGTTCCTTCGTTATGACTTAATTTTGTTTTTCAAAATCGTAATTTGACGAGTGCGTGAAATAATGAATGGAATATATTTCTACATTTATTCCTTGTTATCACTGAAGATGGGTGAACACCCGAACTGATCATTTGAAACAATATACATAAGTAAGCACCTTTGGTTTTATTTTATACTTTATCTAGTCTGAAAATTTTGGTGCAAAATGCGAAAAACTTTTACCTAACTAATAGAAGAAAAAAGGATCCCTGTTTATTTATTTTCAGTAGCAGTTTTTTTTTATCCGTTCACGGTTCGCAGAATCTTTACACGGACTTTTATGGTTCCCTGTGGACAGTAGTGAGCGAAAAATAAAAATAATTGTTTTTTTTTTAGCACAATTAGTCGAGACATTTGTTTTTGAGAAAGAATTGAAAAAACAATAAATGCTTCAATAAATGAACAGATAAATAAATAAAAACAGTGAAATTTGAGGCCACAGGGCCACGAGCTTCACTGCATGTGGATGATAGTCGCTTACACTGTGTTTGTAAATCTCCATAAGATCCCGTATGAATGACAGTGGCGTAGCGTGCAATGTGGCAACGTTGCAGGTCGTCCATTTAGACCCACGAAAAAGATCGAAGAGTTGTGTATTCGGCAAACACCTTCGCATTTGACCTTTTACATATGGATTTAAATGGACAAAATTCAACGATGCTATATTGCACGCTACGCTATACTGATGAATGACTGGGCCCATAAAATTAGTAGATTCTATCGATGCAATCTACACTGCCCCGCAAAAAAACCGGCGCACCTGGCGCGCTGGATCATTCCGCTCGAAAATGTGAAAAAATTACAAAATTTAAAATCGTCATAACTTTTGAGTTAAGAGAGCTAAAAATATTTCAAGACCAGTGTCGGATTTCTCATACTCTCTAATTTTTTATACATAAGCTTAAATTTTTTTTTGGTCATTTTTCCGCCCGTATGAAGAGTTTTTCCAAACTCTCGCGAAAACTGTTTTTTTGGAGCACATCTGTAAAAAGTTACTCAAACTTCTCACATCTCTTTGGGATAAAGCAGCATAGATAGACAAAATCTGAGACATGCATCAGATTTCTCAGAGTCAGGACTATCGACCTGGTTACCTCAATTTTGTCTACAAAATTGTTTTAAGGTCGGAAAATGCACTTTTCCGAGACCATGTAAAAACCGCTTCTGAACACACAGTTTACACATGCGAAAAGATGTTAAAAGTTCAAATCGTCATAACTTTTGAACTAAGAGAGCTAAAAATATTTCAAGGCCAGAGTCAAATTCCTCATACTTTTTAGTTTTTTATGCATAAGCTCAAATTTTCTATTCGTCATTTTTACGCCCAGATGAAGAGTTTTTCCAAACCCTCGCGAAAACTGTTTTTTTAGAGCACATCTCTAAAAAGTACTCAAACTTTCCACATCTCTTCGGGCAAAAGTAGCATAGATAGACAAAATCTGGGACATGCATCAGATTTCTCAGAGTCAGGGCTATCGACCTGGTTACCTCAACTTTGTCTACAAAATTTTTTTAAGGTCGGAAAATGCACTTTTCCGAGACCACGTACAGACCGCTTCTGAACACACAGTTCACACATCCGCTCGATCATGCGAAAAGATGATAAAAGTTTAAATCGTCATAACTTTTGAACTAAAAGAGTTAAAAATATTCCAGAGCCAAGGTCGGATTCCTCATACTCTCTCGTTTTTTATTCAGTAGCTCAAATTTTTTTCCGGTCATCTTTACGCCCGTGCGAAGAGTTTTTCTCAACGCTCGCCACATTTCTAATAATGTTCAGAAGCGGTTTTTACATGGTCTCGGAAAAGTGCATTTTCCGACCTTACAAAAATTTTGTAGACAAAATTGAGGTAACCAGGTCGATAGTCCTGTTTCTGAGAAATCTGATGCATGTCTCAGATTTTGTCTATCTATGCTACTTTATCCCAAAGAGATGTGAGAAGTTTGAGTAACTTTTTACAGATGTGCTCCAAAAAAACAGTTTTCGCGAGGGTTTGGAAAAACTCTTCATCCGGGCGTAAAAATGACGGATAGAAAATTTGAGCTTATGCATAAAAAATTAGAAAGTATGAGGAATCCGACAATGGTCTTGAAATATTTTTAGCTCTCTTAATTCAAAAGTTATGACGATTTTAAATTTTGTAATTTTTTCACATTTTCGAGCGGAATGATCCAGCGCGCCAGGTGCGCCGGTTTTTTTGCGGGGCAGTGTATTTAAAAAGACGCATTATCTCTGAGTAGATGAGGAAACATTGTCTACAACATATTCGTACTATTCCATTCAGTCCCGAGATTTGTTTTTCGTGTAAAACTATCTATACATGCTCCGAAAATACTCTACGATCTCCTAAGAATCTCGATCGGTCACAAGATTATGTGAATTTTTGGTAAAGCAAAGGATCTTGAGTTTGTAACTTCCTATCGCTAAACATATGGAAAGAAGATCCATTCCAAGTAATCTCATCAACGCTTAAGTCGCTCGTGAGACCCATTTTTTTGTTCGAACGCCGATTGAAATTAATATGCTGCAATAATTTTCCATGACTCCTAAGAATTTTTATGGATCACTTGATTTTTTTTCTAATTTTTCATACAGTTTCAAATTTCAGTAATGTTCATCAGCATACCTGAATGGTGCATGCAAACATTTTAAAAAGAAATCAAAATAAAAACACTAAGTGATGATATGTTTGCTACATTCTTGAAGAAACGGTCTTTCTTTTTCTTGGTGGGGATACATACACGGAAAATTAATCGAGTAAGCACAAGTTTTACGTAGGAAAGTGTCCATAAGCCGAGCGTGATTTTGTTTTTGTTTTTTTTTCTTTTTTCGATGGAATGTGGTTCTTAGATGGATGAATTAAATAACACGAAACTTAAAAACTGCCACCTAGCGATTTGAGCTAGGTCGATTGTATCTCGCCAAAAAGGATTATCAGGGAAAAAGGTTGATGTCTAAAATACTATCAGCAGGCCTTCCTTTGATTTATTATGATCAACTGTGACGATTTTAAAATTATATTTATTGCAAATGAGACAGCTGCTAGGGTCTAAAATTTCATGTTTTTATAGAAAAAAAAAAACAAAAAAAAATTAAATTACTCGACGAGCTCTGGGAAATTTTTTCCTAAGTGTAGCAGTTTTGGAGATATACTCGAGTTACGTTGCTAAAAAGTGCTAAAAAGTGTGTATGTTGTGACGTCAACCCCTGGTAACCCTCTTTAAAACAATTTATTTTCGGCCAGAATCTATTCTTTGGAGCTATGAAACCTAGTTAGGAACAAACAAAAAGCATCCTTAATGAGGATGCTTTTATTTGCAAAACCTTTAATTTTGATTAAGATTGTTCATCATAAATACCCAAGAATATTATTAAATGCAATTTATTCATTCAGGTTCCACAACGAAGGAAGAAAATTACAAAAATACAAGTTTCAATTGAAAACCGTTACCCTCAATGAAGTGCTTGTCTCAATTTGTGAAAAAAAAAAAAAAAAATGCAGTTTCCCTCGATCTCGAAATTATTTTTTAACTTAATGTCAATTTCACTAACTTTAAAATTAGTTTTATTTTAAAAATATCCATCTACAGCAAACATTTAACGCGATGTGGTACTTTTTTTGCCGTCCAGAAACAGATCCAGAAGGTTTTATCTTTTTTTGTCCGTTCGAACGCGCGTGTTAGAAACATACAGAAGCAGGGACACGAATCACTTGACTATCCTCTAACTTGTCCTTTTCTAACACACGCGTCGTTCTAATGGGAAAAGAAGGAGAAGGACGGATTCCTAGATCCGTCAGTATCGTGCATGCCATTACCGTAGCGTGAAATCTGACAACGTCTTATTTTGTCGATTAACCCCTTATGGGCCAAGCTCGAGTGTACTCGTTTTTCTCCTCTTATATCTGTCTCATATTGATTCAGAGTCTTCATGTCGGCCATGAACGCAAATATATAGATGAAGACATTATAAGATAAGGTCTGGTTGGGAGCCTTCAATTCGTAGGATAGGCAATTCCAACTCCACCGAGAACGAACAGTTAACTACCTTTCCGGTATGTACGGAGGAGTGGTGTTCTCGTGAACTAACCTGACCATTAAAGGGTTAAAACCAATGAAACAGATCGAGCAATTAGGTGTTCGGTGACGAACGCAAATGTAGATGAAAACACTATAATTGATAAGGTCTGATCGGGAGCCTTCAATTCGTAGGATAGGCAGTTCCAACTCCACCGAGTACGAACCGTTAACTACCTTCCCCGTAGAAACGGAGGAGTGGCGTTCTCTTGAACTAACCTGGTCCTTAAAGGGTTAATGCGCTGAACTGGAAGGACCGAACTTTCCGAGTTAGCAAGACGCCTTCCTGTCACTAATTTATGAGGAAAACGCTTTCATAAAGCTCTCTGGTACGTTGGTGCTACGCGGCACGCTTAAAATGTGCAGAGTGTTAAGAACAGAGGGCTCCACTCAAATTATCTCGAAAACGGTTCCGAATTTCGAAAAACACTGAAACACAGATTCATGATGCTTTCAAGGGGACACCCTCACAAAGGTCACCGAGTTTTGGGCCCTCTAAATCCAATACTTCAAATTAGGAGTCCCCATATTTTTATTGCATAGTTGATAAGAGGAACATTTTCTAAGACTTTTGACACAAATCGGAAGTTGGCCTTGTTTTTTCAAAGGTTAAAGTTCAATTTGAATGGTAGCAACAAATTGTTGAAGTTTGGACGAAATCAAATTTTTACCTTCGATATCTCAAAAACGAAAAACGTTATGAATTTTTGGTTTGTGCTTCGTACATATTCGGATTGTAACATTCTTTCTAATGATGTATCACGAAGCAGGAATTTATATGACACTATAATTTGAAATTTTCAAATTTAGGGGAACCTGACCCCCACTCCAGCCCCCACCTTTGGTACTAGAGAATCGTTGACCCCCTGAATAGGTGTAGCCCTCAAGATAAGCGTGCCCATCTTCTAGCTGGATCCTCCTTAAACAATTTTATTGGTTAAAAAAGTGACCCCAAAATGGTTGATATTAAATGCTGAATACTATTTCGTTGAGCGCCTTCAATTACGTGGATAGGCAAAATCAACACCGTGAAGTAGGAATATTTAACTACCCTCTAAACAGCGTGAAAAAGTACCTCTAAATCGCAGTGTTTTTTGATGCGGTCATTTCACCGTTTCAAATCATATCCCATACGCACAGCTTCGAAGAGAAAATGTCAAGAATTTTCAAGTCAAAGCTATAATTCAAGGAGGTTTTTATTTCTGATCTCTGAATTAGACTGACAGAATCTATTTGTTGTTCTGACTGAAGAGCTGGAGCTCGTTCCAGAAGTGTAGGCGCACCTGCACCGATAATCTTTGGAATTTATCAACATTATTTCTGATATTACTCGATAAAAATGAATGAAAATGAAATTGAGCGTTCACTTTACAATGAGGAACACTTTAAAAGCCAAATAATAAAGTCAGAGGCAAGTTCAGTTTTTATTTGAAGGAATTAAAGTTGAAAATTCGCCAAAGATTATGGTTTAGGTGCGCCTACACTTCTGAAACGAGCACTAAGAGCAACGCATATTGAAGGGAAAATACTAGGAGAGATATAACCGCAGAATACTTAATACAACCAGAACGGAAACTCTGTCGGATTTTGAAGCAAATTCATTTTGCGTCCGCCATGTTGGGTTATAGGATGTTTACATCTGGATTCGCGCGCAAAAAAAAAAAAATTAGGACATGTTCCGCGAAATTTTCATTCTGAAATCGGATAGAATAATAAAAAGGCCGGAAACTTAAGATTTCTTTCCAGAATTTACAGAAATAAATAAATTTCAATACAAATCACACACGTCCGCCATGTTGAGATATAGTACCACAGCGTTGCTTATTGGTGCCGTTGAATTCCAAACTTGCTTCCATTGGCTCTTATGGGAGTTTCCGTTCTGATTGTATTATTCTGTGATAGAACGTCCTCCAGAAACCCAATAAAGCATTGCTTTTGATCAGAATAGTCATATGAAGGCACGCACTCCATCAAACCAGCATTTTCAAAAATAACACCCTTTTCTCAGGATAATGCGAGGGCTCGCATCATCCACTCCAGAACCAAGTCCTGACTACGCTCGCCGCGCTGCTGAGCATTTTCCTTTCTTGTCCTTGGTGATGACGTCGAAGCGCCCCGCATACGAGTCATAGGCGGATGCAGGAATTTGCCTCTCCCTCCCTCTCTCTCTCTCACACACTCTCTCTCCCTCCCTCTCTCTCTCTCTCTCACACTCTCTCTCCCTCCCTCTCTCTCTCTCACACTCTCTCTCCCTCCCTCTCTCTCTCCATCTCTCCCTCTCTCCTTCCATTTGAACATAAGTGTCAGAAAAAGATGGCAAAGGGGGCCATTGCTTGACTTTAGTTCCTAGCTCTGTTCTTTCCTAACACACGCGTTCAAATGGAAGGAGAGAGAGAAAGACAAATTCCTATATTCGCTCATGATATGAGTCAAGCTTAAAAGTCAAAATCCTATTCCTAAAAACGATTGCATCATCGACACCCTCAACTTAAAATCGGCCTAAATTTACCCAACAAGAGTAACCGTGCCCTCCTCCTCCTCCTCCTCCTCCTCTTAATCCACCTACTTTCGTTCACATCATAACATTCGATTACCCTTGATAAAAGAACGTTATCCGCCGAAAGATATTTATCATCAACGCTGTCAAACATCTTGAATAAAAAAGCTGAATTTCAACTCCAGTTAATTTTTAAACTCAATCTGGCAATACCGTAGAGAGGAAGACTTTCAAAATTGAAAATCAACCCTCATTCGAACTCTCACGATCGTGCTATTGCAAAGAAGTTCGTGAGGGGACATTGCTATTAAAACCCCATTTAATGGGTTTTGATGTGTGCCGTTTAAACCCTTTTTCCAATAAACAGGGAGCGCCCCCAATAAATTTTAAAACATTCACTTAATGTTTCCTCGGGAGTAATTTTTAATTTATTTTTCTCGTCACCTTCCAATTATGGCAAATAAAGGGCGTATGAATTAAGAATCATGGGGATATACGTTACGATTTTCTTATGCGACCTATAGGTCTTAGACTTGATCTTGCATTTGTTTGAATGATTTTTAGTTCGTTAGAACCGATTGAGGAGCGTCTGACGAAAATGGTTCTCTTAAAGTTCGAAGTTTAAATAATAAAATTGCCCGTCTACAAACGAAAAGTCCAAACAGAGCTGCATTTTGTGTATTATAAATGACGACAACTTTTAAATAAATAAAATTGATTTTTTTATTCTTGAATAAGTTTTCTTTTATAGTTGAAGAAAATTGGTTTGGAAAATATACTGACCAAAAAATGATGAGTGGTCGAACTTCCAAATTTTGTCTAATAGCCTTCGGCGAGTGAAAAATCCCGTTTTCAGTTTTAGAGGTGCAGACTCCCCGAAGAGAGAAAATTTGATATTTCTCTGCTCGACCATTGACCAAACTTTTCAGTAATGTAATCCAATCAAATTACACCCATAAATAAATTCTTTAAGAAACTAATCTCGCCGAGCCGAGGGTGGTGAGGAGGCAATTTTGACTAATTTTATCGTCTAACGATCCTTGGAACCGAAATTTCATCCATTGTGTCGTATCTGTAACCGTTTTCATAGGTTCGGCGTTACAAAAATGGTGCGTTTCTATCTGAATTGAAAAGTTTTCTTTTATCTTGAACAGAGTATAGACAAACGTATCATTATGTTCATGCCTTATTTGGCAGCATCAACACGATTAGAAGAATCTTGCCTTAAATTACACGCTAAGACCAAAGCCACCAATAAGTAAACAGCATAAAAATAGCTTCGAAGGTCAACATTATCTTTTCAGTGTCAGATCATAGTATTTTGGACCAACCCAAATAATTTTGCAGCCCAGTGTGTACATCGGTAAAAAAAAAAAAAAAAAAAAAAAAAAAAAAAAAAAAAAAAAAAAAAAAAAACTATAGACCCTTGCTTTTCATTTGTTAGTTCACGCCATACGTGAGTCTATAACGTTTTATTAGCATTATTTCGTCAACCTCTTCATAGCTCCAATCATTGGCGGATCGAGCAATATGGCAACCATGTATTCTTCCCATTTGGACGTAAGAGGAAGAATCGATTCTCGAGGGGGCCATGGCCCCTTGACTAATCGACTTTTTCTCACGCATTCAAATGGGAAGAATACACAGTTGCCAGATCGCTGGATCCGCCCATGGCTCCAATGAACAGTGGCGAAGTGTGCAATCTGCCAACGTTGCATTCGGCTTATTGAAACCATCAAAAAATATCTAAAAACTTCGAAATCGGCGATGACTATTGAACTCAACCTTTTCTTTGGGTTTAAATGGACAAAACGCCACGTTTCTAGATAGCGCGCGCTTTGCAACTGCCGAGATTATTTGGTTGTTTTTTCAGCAATGTTGCCAAAAGTTTTACTTCGAAATTGCTTTTTTGTCACAAGAACTTTCAAAACTTTCTCGGAGAGGATCTTTGGACCCCCTTTAACTTTGAAGAGGGTGTCCACCGTATCCCCCGAGACCTCTATTCGGGGCTCTCTCATCTTATTGTTCTCCCAAATGTTAAAGTCTGGTGACGCCACTGCTTGCAGTTTCCTACACCTATACGCTAATCGGAGTCTCATTCACCGCGCCGCCCTCGTCCCGTCCTCGTTACATAATGACCATTTTTTTGTAATTAACTAATCCTCCCTCATCGACTGCAGGCAAGAGGCGAGACGGTGGAGGATGTCAGATGAAAGGACTCTAACTCAGCAGTTTCTTTTCTACGGCTTCTATTCTATCATCACTATGAGTAGTGTGCGTGTGTGAGTGTGTGAGAGAGGGAGCGACAGCGAGTGATGTGGTGGTAGCCGCTCAGCAGACGAGTCTTTCACGATTAGCGCTTTTATCTCAAGGGGTGGGGGAAAGAAGTGAGGATAGTAAACATATGAATAAAATTTTTTTTACAAATCCATTTGGGTACACGGAAAAAAAACTACGGTAAAAATAACCATACGGATACCTGATTTTGGCACCTGCTAGATGTTTTGTTAACCAGAAGTATACTATGTTTTGACTTGGTACTAGGTGATGTTACCTGATTGCATGTCGAATTTACTCAAAGTATCGGTAAATGTACCATACTTCTGGTCAAGTTCACCATAACATCTAGCAGGCGCCAAAATCAGGTATCCGTATGGTTATTTTCACTAATCTTTTTTTCCCGTGTACGCAGTTAATACGTTTTTTTTTGTTTTTTGGTTTTTTGTTTATTGAATGTTTTTTTATTCATCATCAAAAAACAGCACGTACATTGTAGATAGAAAGATACTAAAATTCTACAAAATTTTTAAATAATTTACAAAAATTGGTGAGCAAAAAAAATTGTGAAAAAAAGAGATGATGAACTAATTGCCTTGCCCTGTAAGACTAGGTCTTGTCAACCTGAGACTAATTATCAATGAAAAATTTTAAATTGAAAAAATGTAATTTTAAGAGGGAAAAGGGAAAACTATTATAGAACATAAAGAAATAAACAAATAAATAGAAACTAAGAAACAGATACATAAAATTATTGTTGATTTAATTATTGGTCTCACTCTATCGCCTGTGTTAAAGTCCAGTTCCCGTCCTTGGGGAGTGAACTTTTTTTAAAGTGTCGGCATCACTGGCCCTCAGCTTAGGTTAAATGTTTGTTTATTCATCATAAAAAAACAGCACGTACATTGTTGATAGAAAAATACTAAAATTGTACAAAATGTTTAAATAATTTACAAAAAATGGTGAGCAAAAAAAATTGTGAAAAAAAGAGATGATGAACTAATTGCCTTGCCCTGTAAGACTAGGTCTTGTCAACCTGAGACTAATTATTATCAAGGGAAAATTTTAAATTGAAAAAATGTAGTTTTAAGAGGGAAAAGGGAAAACAATTATATAATGTAAAGAAATAAACAAATAAATAGATAAATAAGAAATAGATAGATAAAATTATTTATTTAATTCTTGGTCTCTCTCTAGCGCCTGTGCTAAATTTGGCCCAGTTCCCGTATTCAGCTCCCGTCCTTCGGGAGTGAACTTTTTTTACAGTGTCGGTATTACTGGGTTTCCAGCTTAGGGACTGACCACTGAGAGGGAATGTTCCCGGTCCCACCTCACTCGTTCCTAAAAAGTTGGTGTTTGCGAATAAATTATTTTGCATTTAGACCACCGATTCACTTTCCATTGAACATTAGCCGTTCCGACAAGATTACCGTGGTAACAATCACTTACTGCTATAATAAGTACCTTATTAACAAGCCGAAATTCATCGATATAGATTCACTTGCATGCTCTTTCAAAGATTGAACTCGCAGAAAAACAATCGAGACTACGTACACGGTAAGACGAGACTATGGGCATGATATTGGTGACAAAAGTGGAGGGGGAGTGTCCATTAGCCCACTTTATTTAATTGGCCCTTTTAAAAATAAAATAATTACACACTTGCCGAGATGGAGGACAAAAACACAAGCAGTGTTGACATTTTTCGCATAGCAATCTAAAAATTCCCTATTTCATTAAAGTAAAATTATCTTGGATTAAAAAAATATTACGTCTGGCAACAATGGACGCAACATTTCTTGGGCGCGAAACGGGCGCGAAAAGACAGCAAAGACGCAGGTGTCCGTCGCCGAAGTGGATGAAGCAATCTGGTAAAAGAATCTTACGACGAATCCCTGAAGATTTCCTCTCTCTCCACCTCTTCCCCTCACAATATCACTCCCAGTCGGAGGACCGTATTTTTCGCGCATCCAATAACGACCGGAGTCTTTCATTCTGTCGTGATTCAGCAATCAGCATGAATTAAATCATGGCTCCTGTAGCTTTTGTAAATTATATTCATCAGCATTTCAGCAACTTTGTAACAGGCGGAATTGGTTCATCGACTGATATTAATGTCCACCGTGTAAATGAAATCATAAAGAGATCGATATAGGTATTTGTTTGTAAGAGTGGTTTTCAAGTACGTGTTTTTTATGTACATGCGCTCAAAAGAAATCGATGACGTAGCCAATGACAGGTGTCAACGTTGCTTATGTATCGAAATTATATCGAGGGTTTCAATTTGCTCCGACAGCTCTTTCAGGAACTAACAGCCTTAAAATCCTCAACTATAGTGGAACCTTTCAATACATCCATGCCGGTAATCTTTAGATGGGCAAAATCGGGCAGCTTGCGACAGTTGTTGTCATAGTTTTTCTATATTTATTTCAGTAACGAATCTAAAAAAAGAATGATATCATGATGGAAAACAATAGCTCGTTCTCAAACTCAATTCCAGCAGGATAGAATGAAGAAAAAATGGTAAAAATATCCCCTTGTTTGCTAAGTATTTCCTTTTAAAAATTCCACCAAAACACCCAAAGCTCGAAAACCTTTCGGTTAAATATTTTTCTCCCATCGCGTCTTTATGAATAACCTATCTTTGGAATATTTGTCAATCTCGACCAAATTCAGGAGAATCCCTTCGAAAAAGATTCTTTAACCAAAACTACCGACACTTTGGAAAAGTCTCGTGCCTAATGTTTTGTTACGTTTAGAGTTACTGAGATTTCCACGATTATCTGTGCCTCGGTGATTGTTCTCACGAATAATATCAATAAATATACAAACGTTAGAGAACAATAAGCAATGTAATTGATTAAAGTCATTTTTTTCCTTTCTTTTCAGAATGAACAGCGATGAATACAGAAGAAGAGGTAAGTTTACTAAGGATTGATTCAATTTTTAAAAGACCGTGATAATGAATTTACTAGAAATCAGCCTGCTCTATCATTACGCCGCGCCGCTCCATGCGCCAGTAGGTACATCTAGGACCTAGGTATGTACACTTCCAGGGTCCATTTCCTCATTACAGAACAAAAATAAAAATAAATTGGCAACAATGAAATACATGGACTCAAACACTTACAAAAGTCGTTAATTAACACCAGAGCGTTGTTTAACATGTTTGGTAGATGGCGTGAGCGCATTTTTGTGCGTTTCTCGCGTTATGTCATCATTGTCGTTTCAACGACATGGTGGAGTATCAAAAGCCATGAGTTACACAATACACATAGCGTCTCTGACAATGAGTCACTCTCATAGACTGTTGTCTAAACGATCGAATTAACGATGAAGTTGTCACTATCGGCCCGTGGATGAGCGGGCCGTCAACACGCGACCTTTCGTGACTACTTTTAGTCCCCAAAAGTGACTGCGGTGGCACCTTCGGCGCTACCCATGGGAATAAAATCTGGAAAAGTTTCACCTGGAGTTTTACCTTAACGGCTTATTTTGTTTATTCGCGATGCAGGTATAGATTGCTTTAGTTCAGCAATACATCGTATAGATTGCTATTCGAGGACCTCTGATTCGAACCAAACATTGATTCAATGTAATTTCTCCAGAAGCGCATTTTAGAACGGAAATTTTGTTGATTTAAATCAAGAAATTAATGCGACTTTTTTGCGGTAATGGATTGTATGTCCTTGAAAATGCTTAAATATTCCTGATTCTACGACTCAAATTGCCGAAATCAACAAAGTTGTTACACATTAAACTATGTATTTGGGGGTTAAAATCAATGTTTATTGTTGTTGTGGAATCGGTGCGGAAAATCGGACAATTATGACCTTCAAAGCATCTTTTAATTTTGTTGATTTCGGCAGTTATAATCGTGGTATCAGGTGTAAGTAAACATTTTCGAAAAAAAAAAAATCATGAATTTCTTGATTTATCAGCCGATATTTTCGTTCAAACATAAGTTTATGGGAAGATTACATTGAACCTAGAGTTTACTTGGAACCAGAGGTCCGCAAAAGATAATCAATACGATATATTGCTTTACAAAATCAGGCCACTTTTTAGCACGAGCGTTACCCCAATTTTTTTTTTTTTTTTTTTTTTTTTTTTTTTTTTTTTTTTTTAAGATTCTTGCATTGAAAAAGGGTTTTTAAATATTGTGCATTATCGAACCCAATACTATGACGGTTGCTTGCTTTCACAAAAGAGCTCCCGCGACGATGAACTTGTAGGTAAAATTTTGTATATGAGTATACCCTAGAATAAAGTAACCAGAAAAACCATCTGCTTCTTTCACGCATCGATGAAAATAGATTACTGCTGTACAAATTGGCGAGAGTTTACAAAACTTGACACTTTCTTTGGGGGTGGGAGGGTTTCAGCGCGGAAATCGATGTTTTTTCATGCGAAAGCGCAGTGAATCGAAGAGAGTTCTTTGATCAGAGCTTCATGTGCCAAATTATTTCGATCAAAAGTCGTTGAAGAGCCATGCAGTCTCAAAATCAAGGCACCCTTTTCAAAGACGCGAATCACTCTGAAAAATGAGGAGTGTAAAAGTTCAATTAAACTCGTATTCAATTGAAGTGTGCATAGTTGTCAAATGTCTCACAACTTACCTTAAAAATAAAATGAACTGAAAACTTGACATAAACTCAGGCAACCGAATTCAGACAAATTACCAACGGTTTTCAGTTATGTGTAACTACATTTTGGATCAAATTTAAATATGGAATGGACTATAGACATAGCAGGAAAATATCTACAAGTATTGCTTATAAAGCTTTAACGTGCGTGAATTCGAGGGAACATTAGGTTTTATTGGATTTTAAAAGTGCGCTTTAGACCAAGCACTACTACATTTTTCTGACCAACAATTTTATTGATCTAACCCATGTGTGTCAAGAAACGTTATAAATTTTGAAGTCTTTTTCTCAGAAAATCATTTCATCGAAGGTTAAAATTTAAAAAAAAATGAATAAAACTAGAGAGACTCGAAGATGATAGTCACAAAAATATTTTCAAATGGTTTTCAGATAGTGAGTGAAATTAACGCTAGTTGATCGGAATTCGGTTCAAAGGAAACATCAGATAGTTGGTCATCAACAACTACCCATCATTCATTAGCTGTGGCGGCTCGTGATATTTGGCAACCATGCAAGTTTTCCATTTAAACGTAGGTAAAATAATCGATTCTTGCGGAGGCTGGCAGCCTCCGGGAGAATCGATTGTTTTACATTGGTTAAATAGGAGGAGGACACGGTTGCCAAATTTCACGAGCCGCCACTGTTCATTAGTTAGTGTTATACCGTTTCCAATTACGCTGATTTAAAAGTGGCGAGAAAATTTGGTGGCCTTGAGTAGAAAGAGTGTGTTTGGATGCTATGCTGTGAATAATGTAAAAGAATTACCCAATCCCTCTAACAATAAGATAGTTTTGACAAGTTTGTAAGTTAAAAATCAGATAGCCGGTCAATGGATGCAAAGATCTCTATAAAGAATTGGTGATTAAATTCACATTTAAGAGAAGCCCTTGAGACGATATAATCAAAATTTCTATGACCCGATTTATAGCTTTAGGAAAACTCTACTAGAAACGTGACAACGTTGGGTGCACTTCCAAGTCGTCTACTCTCTTTATACCTTTGAAGTGATCTTTTGGTGTTAATCTGTGTGGTCATTCAGCAAAAATCGAAGACTTGTGTAACTAAGTCTGACCGAAGGCTGTCCTGATTTAAAGAGAAACTGAATTTACTCACCCTTCGTCGTCTGACTCTCCCTTGACCCCCCCCCATACACACACACATACACAAACCAACTAGCTGTTACAAATGTTTCAATGTCTCCATTCTCAAATTCGGCGAAGTTCAGTGAAAACAGAAATGTCATGCTAGAATTCACCTCTCTCTGATTTTGATTTTTCTCGAGGATTGGTGGATGAAATTGGAAAGATATCGATCTGTCGGACATCGCGAGCCTCCACTGGTACCCCTGGTCTCTACAGTAACATAGTCGGTTCACTGGGAGGCTCAACCCATTCCGAAATTCAATAAGAGATCAAGAATGTATATTAATCAGGAGCATGTTACTTTTATTTATAGCGTTGGAATCTATCCTCAGCTTCAAAAGCTTTACTATCGGCAATAAAACCCGATTTAATGGCACTTTTCCGCAGTTGTCAAATTGGAGCTTAACTTTTAAAAAGGACTCCGCGCTTTGCTTATGGGAACTGCACTGAAAAAAAAATCAGCTAAATTTAACTAATTTCTATTTAAAAGTATGGACACCACTTAAAACTGTTAGTTTGACTCTTTGAATTAGTAAAATTAACTCCGTGCCGTGTTAATTAACACGGCACGGAGTTAATTTTAATAATTAAAATAGTCAAACTAACAGTTTTAAGTGGTGTCCATACTTTTAAGTAGAAATTAGTTAAATTTAGCTGATTTTTTTTTTCAGTGTGACTCTCAGTCAAATTTTTTGAAATTGAAATATGTTGCGCAAAAGTGTCTCCTGAGAAAAAGCTCTCACGGGCAGAAACAAAAATAATGACAGGATTTCGAGATATTCGCGTCTAAAGTTGGGGACTATTTGCTCGGTGCTTCGTATTCTCGTACGTAGCAAGCCGCTTTACTACGAAGCCGACTGGAAATCTTCTCGGCCGAGAACTGCTTCCTTTTGCAATCCCTCCCAACTGCTAGTTTGTTTACCCCACACCCACTGTTTTGTCTCGACGGTCATGCTTCTTCTTGACCCCTCCCTCAACTGATTACTTACCTACATCAACATTTTCTTTTACTCTGCGAAGTATCTGCTCTCTTTATCTCCTTTTTTCTCTCTCTCCCTCATTGTAAATGTTGATGTGGGTAAGTAATCAGGTGAGGGAGGGGTCAAGATGAAGCATGGCCGTCGAGACAAAACAGTGGGTGTGGGGTAAACAAATAAGCAGTTGGGAGGGATTACAAAAGGAAGTAGTTCTATCAATGCGCGCTGAGTCGAGCGATTCGGCCGAGAAGATTACCAGTCGGCGTAGTAGTAAAGCGGCCTGCTACGTGCGAGAATACGAAGCACCGGGCAAATAGTCCTCAACTTTAGACGCGAATATCTCGAAGTCCTGTCATAATTTTTGTTTCCGGCCGTGAGAACTTTTTCTCAGGAGACAATTTTACGCAACATATTTCAATTTCAACAAAGGACATGGCACAATCCTTATGGGAACTGGCTTACTTCTAAATGTTTTTTAAGTATTATAAATCGACAGATTATCACTTAAAAAGAAAAAGTTCTCACGGCACCAAAGTGATCCCATGTCCAGTTTTTTAGCTATTAAAGCTCAAAGACGGGAACTACTTCTCTCGTGCGTTGGCGCGCAATGATGAAGTAGCGCCGGCCGCCTCACAACTCGGCTCAACGTAGAGTGTGGTCGGCCCATTTCGATCATTCATTCACCCGCTCGACTACCTGCCGAAGTCTCTCTTTCTATTCCACTGCTCGTCTCTCACTCCCTCTCCCTCACCCGCACCACGCACGCTATTCTTTTCCCACCCGAGCACGTTTGGGTTCTAAGAGACGAGCAAAAACAATTCGTCCGTTTCCGTGTTTACACAATTCTCGGCTTTTCTTGCTTCTTTCAAATTCTTTCGGTCACATTAGTTTACTGTCATCTCTCTCGTAATGAGTAGTCGCGCGTGGCGCCTCGGACGCTTTGAGATACCGAAGTTGTTGATACTCCAGCTTCAACCTCCCCTCTCCCCTGAGGATACCGATTGCGGAATGTAAACAGAAACACTTTTTCGATCGCACTGAGGGAGAGGGAGAGAGAGACGAGCAGTGGAATAGAAAGAGAGACTTCGGCAGGTAGTCGAGCGGGTGAATGAATGATCGAAATGGGCCGACCACACTCTACGTTGAGCCGAGTTGTGAGGCGGCCGGCACTACTTCATCATTGCGCGCCGACGCACAAGAGAAGTAGTTCCCGTCTTTGAGCTTTAATAGCGAAAAAACTGGACATGGGATCACTTTGGTGCCGTGAGAACTTTTTCTTTTTAAGTGATAATCTGTCGATTTATAATATTTAAAAAACATTTAGCGGTAAGCCAGTTCCCATAAGGATTGTGCCACGTCCTTTGACTGGGAGTCAGTTCCCGTAAGCAAAGCGCGGGGTCCTTTCATTTTCCCGATAAAATTCGTAAATCCCTTCCCTGCTCGACTGATGCCTAGTATGACCTCCCCCCCCCCACCCTTATTGACACCTGAAGTTCCACTGATTTTTACTGCGGCAACTACATCACTGGATCTGTTACCAAATTTTCTTACTGCGCATCAAGGGAATTCTGGTGTAAAAGCACTTTGAAGTAACGTTGGAGCATCAAACAGTTCCAATATTAAATCACAAACTCAATAAATACATTTAATCAGAGTCCGATAAAATTGCAGCGGTTTTTTTTTTTTTTTTTTTTTTTTTTTTTTTTTTTTTTTTTTTTTTTTTATATACCGGGAAACGTGATTTATCATGAAGTTATACACACATTTAGATGGAGCTCCCCCATCATGCATTCAATTTGCTATTTATAACAGCCATATTGGAAAGTCTCAACGTAAGTATTCATTGAGCTTGAGAGTTAATTGAGGTCATTTACGGAAAAAGGTCGTATCGGTTTATGTGCCCATTATTCTGGGACGCTACATTTGGGATCTTCGAGATCATGCTTCTGAATTTCTACCACAAAATATTGACAATTTTAAGAGATATAAAGATATCAGTCGCGAGACGTCTTCTAAGTCCAACCGGAGTTTTGATGATCTCCGGGGAAACACATATTCCTGGAAACAAATAAGCATCGATGAAACATGAACTATAAATGAGGGTTATTTTTGATATAAATTTAAACAA
The DNA here is from genome assembly GCA_011764245.1 of Trialeurodes vaporariorum. Classification (NCBI taxonomy): domain Eukaryota; kingdom Metazoa; phylum Arthropoda; class Insecta; order Hemiptera; family Aleyrodidae; genus Trialeurodes; species Trialeurodes vaporariorum. Next base: position 18,275,032 of record VMOF01000388.1, read on the forward strand.
ACAATAGGTCAGTTGCACTATCAACAGAATCGACTTTTGATGCTTGATTCTTATAGATTTTGCCGAGAAAATATCAATGGTTTTTGTTCCACCGAAATCCGTTCAGAAATAAGCGAGATATAACCATTTGAAAATGACGGCATTATTGCGTCATTTCGTCGTCAAGTTTGGACCGATTTGCATGTTTGCACTACCTGTGCAGTGCCGCCAACCACTTTGCTCACGAAGGCTCGCCGCCATGTTTCATTTCATTGTTTATGGTCGTAGTTTGTTGCTGTGTCCGTGGCTGTAGTGTTATCAGTGTGCGTTTTATAATTTTTATCATTTATTCACTGTAAATTGACGGATTTTAAAGTTAAATAGTTTGAAATTTCTTTGGCAATCGTTGTTCTTTTTAAAATGACTCATCACTGAATCACTGCGCGCTTGGTGGAAAGATACACGGGTGGTGGACAATCGCGGAAAACGACGAAATGACGCAATAATGTCGTCATTTTCAAATAGCTATACCTCGCTTATTTCTGAACAGATTTCGATGGAACACAAACCATTGTTATTTTCTCGGCATAATCTATAAGAATCAAGCATCAAAAGTCGATTCTGTTGACAGTGCAACTGACCTATAAGACACAACTAAAACTGACAACAATAACATTGCAGTTTCACTGGGGCCGGCGGCTGTCTGCTACCTTTGTCGCGTCAAATGAGATTGCGTATCAGAATTGATATTTTCATGGGCCTAACTCAAGCATTTGAAGGTCGATGCATAAAGTATTTCAGAAACAAATTTGCATATATGATATTATGATAATCCATCTTTACCAGGCATTCATTCAGTGCATCTCTAGAAAAAAAAGGCACAAAAACACTTTCTTGAAACTTTAAAAACTGCACCTTTTCCGATCATGATTAAAAAAAAACAAGTACAATAAGAGGATTCTTCTTTTAATCCAAGGGGTATTTTGTTTGTATTACAACAGCTGCTCAGTAATATATTGGCTAGGGGAAATTCCTTCAACCCAAGGAAAATGTCTGCTGCTACAAGTAAAAAATGTCTTGTTGTGCCCCGCAGTAATTCTTCTTCATGCAACAGAACTTTATTTCCGGCAAGGAAAAATGTCACAAGTAAACGTGTTTCCTTTGTTTTTGAAGAAGCGATTTCTCTTAGTGTATGCATTTTCAAGATTAAGATAGTAAACAATGTTAAAGATATAAGTCATAGTTGACAATAAGATGTCTTTAACTCCATTTTATGCTTAGATTGGTTTGACCCCTTAACGAGCATTTCCTAATATCGATTATTTGATAAACGTACCTGCCCGTTTTTTTAGAAATACGGCCTCAAATTAAGATGGATTTTCTTGATGCTTCTAACCTATTTTCAATTAATTCTAGACGATAGGTGACCATATTTGCACTGCGTTGTTTCAAAAGTTTGCAAAAGACCCATTGTAATTTTTGTATACAGCGTATAAATTATAATATTATATTAATCAATCAATTATTATCATTTATGCGGTCATTATAGGTAAGGAGATGGTGGATTACATAGCAGACTATTTAGAAAACATAAGGGACCGGAGAGTGTACCCTGACGTGAAACCAGGCTACATGCGTTGCTTGATTCCAGACTGCGCTCCATTAGTCGGTGAATCATGGGACACGATTATCAAAGATGTTGAGAAAATTATCATGCCGGGGGTAAGATCATATTTTATGTGTGCAGAATTATTTTTAACGAGGGAGCGATTAAGATTAGAAAATGATACTATTTCCGTAAAATTTCTACAAATGAATAAAAATCTATCGCATTCAAATTGAAGGATACTGACAAAAGAGATGTATGGTGTTATCAGTGGTGCCAAATTGGACCTTAATTACGGTAGATTTTTATTGCATGCATACGGGAAAATTTTGTGCATTTTAGAAACGCTGGGTGTAATCAACAAGAATTTTTCAAGAACGACGGTCTAACGTCTGATCAACGTTGAGGATTTTTAAATTTTAATTTTTTTCCTACCTATTCCCAAATTTTGGATCGATTTAACAATAAAATTTAATGATCAACTTTCAGATAGTTCAGAAAGAATATACATTGCTTCAAAACAGGTACTTAAAATAATATTACCAAAAGTCAGTGGCGTAGTGCGCAATGTGGCAACGTTGTATTGTGTCCATTTAAACTCGTGTAAAAGGTCGAATACGAAGGTGTTCACTAAACAACTAAATAATTCGATCTTTTTCATGGGTTTAAATGGCCACAATACAACGTTGCCTCAGTACACGCTACCCCACTGCCACTCGTAATACGTGTCTTTTTGGAGCGACTCTGGAAAATAATGCGTGAGTAGACCAGTAATTCATTATAACCCTACTATGAGGCAAAAGAGAAAGGCCGAGCTTCTTTCAAATAAATGAAGACGATAGTTCAGAATCAACTATGGAATCAAACGAGTCAGGATTTCCATGAAAGGAAAAGAAACTATGAATTTTCTCAACTTTTCCTCTGCAGTATAACCACTATAAGTCCAAAAATTGAGTTTAATGAGAATATATCGGTATTTCGTCCCATTGTAACCAATAATTTTCACTGTTGTTTGTGATTCCACCGTTTTGCAGGTTACTCATTGGCAATCACCGTACATGCATGCGTATTTCCCGGCGTTAAACTCGTACCCCTCTCTGCTTGGAGACATGCTTGCAGATGCCATTAACTGTCTAGGCTTCACATGGGTAATTTGTTTCTTAGACTGTAATAAACCACAGCTGCAAATTAACTATTTATCATATTGACTTATCATTCTTCAAACATACAAAAAAACGCCTACTAGTTTTGAAAATATTCAGAGATCAGAAATAAAAACCTCCTTGAATGGGTCTGTTGCGTACTTTTGCTACATCAATATGACACATTGTTTCTAACGTAAAATTCGGCAAAAATGCCAATGCGCACATTAAAAACTTTCAAAATCCACTCATTGACTCAGAAAATACTTTCCATTTCAAACAACCCGCGCTACACTAGACACTATATCACCGACTTATAACTACACAGATGGAACCATCTCGTTTATGTAAACATGAACAGAACTTACAAACATTGGAATGTTTCGTTTTGATGCGTACATTTCTTATATTATTTTGTAATCTTTGATAATCCGAAAATATCAGACAGCAAATGCAGCTTCTATTTTACGTATTAAAAAAGAAAGTCCATCATTTTGTAGTTACGATGTTGTTTACTTATGCACGGTGGTTCCATCTATGTAATAGTATACCGGTGCAAATAGTGTCTAGTGTAGCGCGGGCTGTTTAAAATTGAAGTGATTTCCTGAGTTAATGAGTTGAGTTTGAACGTTTATAATGTGCGCATCGTTATTTTCGCCAAATTTTACATAGGAATCAAGGTTCTATATTGTTGTAGCAAAAGTATGCAACAGACCCATTAATTGGTACAGTAATATGTGTTCGAACTAAGTCGCGCCATTGTCAATGTTGGCATGTTCCTATTCCGTTCAGCATTTATTTTGAACCCGAACCAAAAGTGGGGGAATTACAAATGATCCGATGTGAGCCTTCACGGATTCCCTCCGTTCGGTTCGTTTCCAATGATTCTTATATAAGGCTCGCTCTGTTAATTTATGACCGGATCTGCCGAAATTCTATTCGTTGCAAACCCTCATGACGAATCACACGATCCATTAAATTCACGCCGATACGAATTCGAATGAAATACAATCTCCTTCGTCCAAAGGAAACGGAATTATTCCCGCCTTTAAAAAATAAAATAAAATAAAATTAGGAGCTACTTTTATTTGTTTATTCCTGTATTTATTTTTTCATTCTTATATTTAAATTCACTGGAAAGTGAAGCATTTAATTTTCAATCGATTTTATACGCTGAGGCCTAATTTGAATTTTTTCGATATACCCTTTACTTGAATAAAAGCCTGCGGGCTCCATTAAATGTACTATGTGAGTCCATCAGTCTCTAACCGTGATATCACAAGATTTAAGAAGTATAATTCGGTGGAAATATCCATTTTTTCAGGAAGATTACGAAGAGAAAACCTTTTATCGTCGATATTTTCTCGAACCTTCCTGGATTGTTTTTTCCTTTTTATTTTTTTAAAAAATGTTTGGGGACATCCTTGAACTTCATATTCCTAAGCTCACTGACTAAGCTGAGTGGAGTGGTCTTCCTAGAGCGGTCTGCTGGACTTCGATCTCAAATGCTCTATTTCTAATTGTATCTCTTTGACTTATTTCTTATTTTTTTAAAACATGTTTGATATCAACATTTTGTACACCCTAATTATCTGTCCTCTTTTTGTAAAAACATATACTATACCACCGCAAATGCTAAATAGTCACACAACCTAAATCAACATGCTGCGCCTCGTGGTGCACGAATACACGGATATGACTTTGTGGTAACCCTAAGACGTCATATTCAGAAAATTCTCAAGAGTCATACCTCCGTAAAAATATACTATGGATATGGAGAGTTACGTTTTCCTCGCAAGATTGTCTCCAACGAATAAAGCATATCGTTCTTTTTTTATGGTGTGCATACAGATACACTATTTATTAATACGATTACTACAACTGAGATGATACAATTCTGATTCACTTTTCCGCACCGTAGGCAAGCAGTCCTGCCTGTACAGAGCTCGAGATCGTCGTTATGAATTGGCTTGGCAAAATGGTCGGACTTCCGGACGACTTGTTGCACCTTCGAGGAGATAGTCCGGGCGGTGGAGTAATTCAGGTATTATTTAAAACCCTTTCATGCACGCATTTTGGGATTTGAGTTTTTTTGAGATTTATTTAGACCGTTCGAAAGAGGACACTTTTTTAAGAACTTTGATGGGTCACACAACTTTTTTAAAAATGTCCATTTAAATTCCATTGAATCACATGTAACATAAAATGGTACACATGTGTACAAGCAGAGCCATTAATCCTGCGTCGACGATTCGACGCAACCCACTACACATAGCCCGAACCTCGGTCAGTCTCGAGAGAACAAAAGAAAAGAAATATAAGAGAGCGTTAATTTTATGTGAAGTGCGGGTTGCGTCGAATCATCGACGCAGGATTTATGGCTCTGCTTGTACCACTATCCAAGAAAGGGTTAAGATTTGGCCTCAATGTTCTTTCCTTACCTCTCATTCCTACGTCTAATCTAACAGTAAAATTAATCAAAAGGGTTCAAATTTCCGCAAGAATATTTACTGGAAAAGTTGAAATCAAGATGGCGGTTGTCTGTATCAGAATCTTCATATTTTTAGACTTCAGACAATCTGGTTGGTAACCTCTGATTGGTCAACGAGTTTTAGGCTCTAAGCCATTGGATGCGTTTTTGCAAATTATTTGTTTACCAGAGCGGCTTGCTTGCTTGCATTCTCAACAGGAGGCTCAATGAATCATGATGTAACTCAAAAATTCCTATAGTGCGCTCAAACGAATGCTTAAAAGTTGACCTAAATCATGGGCGCACCCAGGATTTCTGTATGGGTGGGGGGGCCAAGTTGTTATTTCATATGAATGGGGAGTCTGGGGGTCCTCCTCCGGAAAATTTTGAAAATTTAGCTCTCCTTAGACGCAAAATTAGGCTACTTCTATTTTGGAACTATATTGAATTAACTCTCGAGAAAAATGACATTTTCCGAGACTTTGTTGATATTACGGAAATATCTTCATCATGCTGATAGAAAGACGGGAGTCTTCAGGAAATCTAGATTTCAGAAGAAGATCGAGCGAAATTAACAATTAAGGACATTGCTGTCGGGGAAGATGTGTTCCTCTAAGGAAAAATATGTTTTATGACATTAATACTTTTTTTGAACTCATTTCCTATCCCATCTTTTCTTTTTCTCTCCTCCTCTTTTTCTCTTCTCTTTCTCTTTTCCTCATTTTTTCTTTTCCTTTTCTCCTTTTTTCCTTTCCTTTCCTCCTTTTTTCCTTTCCATTCCTCCTTTTTTTTTCTTCCTATGGGGGGGGGGGGGCTCCCCCCCCCGAGTGCGCCTATGACCTAAATATATGTCGATCAGAATAAAGACAGAGAAAGATTTGACCGTTAGAAACTCTACGGTACTGTAATCATTGCATTTGACCAGAACGCACAACAACGAACCTCAGAATGTAAACAAATGTGGAAAAACGCATCCATCATTGGGGGTGCCCATCGGTCAACTTGTCTTAACGCTCTACTTTTAAGGACTTTAGTGATTACTTGGTGAAAACATGAGTGCGGATGGAACATTCAAACTTTAACTTAAGTTTCATTTCTAGACATCGGTTTTTTGGATTTTTTACCCATCGCATTTTTAGTGCATTTTGACATAAGAATGGGCCTGTTGCGTTTATTGATTCCAACGTATTAAAATCAGCAAAAACAACGATGCACCATTTAAAAACTTTCAAAACCCTTAGGCAAAAAAGTACTAACCAAGGAGAGACCTTCCAATTTAAAAAACCCGCGGCACACACTATGTTCACCGAAATATACTACTATATGTCTCGTTCAATTATAAATATCATAGTAACTTCTAAATTTTCGCTTTTCGGTTTCAATTAATTAAGGTCTTGCGACAGTTGACCGCGGACATTTGATCGCGCGACAGTTGACCGCGGACATTTGATCGCGCGACAGTTGACCGCGCACATTTGACTGCGGCGACAGATGACCGTAGCGACACTTGACCGCGGCGACAAATGACCGACTGCGCATATGATCGGGCGACAATTGATCGCCAAAAAAAAAAAAAAAAAAAAAAAAAAATAATAATAAAAAAAAATGATAATAATAATAAGAAGAAGAATAACTAAAGTATGATACGAAAAAAATACAGAAATCGGATGGCAATGTTGAGTGAGTCGTCAATTTCAAATCAAAAATTCTCCTTCACACTTTACCCGGCTTAGCACTGGCCACATACATTGGATCTGACTTTTAAAAATTCAAAATATTGTCTGTGGGCGTGTTTAAAAAATTTTGAATGAATTTGTGCCTGGCGTGTTGACAAATTCGTAATATTTCAAAATTGTTGAAGGTAAAAAACTTAAAAAAATACTGATTTTCAAAAAACGCTAGAAAAGGACACAAGACGGACATCAAGGCGGTCAGATGAAGACTGAATAAGAGAGGGTGAAGGATGACCTGCTGGCTACCTATATACTTTCAAAGAGGGGTGTGAAATTCCACCCACTTTCTATTTTCTTTAAAATGCCCTTCATTACGAAGGAGTAAGTGGTGGCGGAAGTCGTCCATTCAATAGACTACCTGACTGTGACAAAAAAATAAAAAAAATAAAAGAAGGGGTTATTGACGACTCACTCAACATTGCCGTCCGATTTCTGTGTTTTTTTTTTCCAATCATCCTTTATTTATTCCTATTATTATTATTTTTTTTCTTTATTTTTTTTTTTTTTTTTGCGATCATCTGTCGCGCGGTCAAATGTCCGCGGTCAAGTGTCGTAGAACCATTAATTAAATGTATGAAATATTGGCTGCAGTTGCTTTCTAGTTTTTTCTGATGTTCATCATCAGGAGATAATAAAAAACAAGAATATTATGTATCTACACAAAAATTACATTGATTGGTGGTTATTGTATTGATGTTTACATAAACGCGGTGGCTCCGTACACGGTGATGCATAGCGAGATCAAGCCGCGGAGTTATTGACTGTAGTCATCCCCACAAAAACCTCAAAGAATATTGATTTAAAATGTGAAGGTTAACATGAAGGAACATTCTTTGGTGTTCATCCACAAATTTATTCAGTTGAATGTATTTTTTTTTCCAGACAACTTCGAGCGAGGCAACATTCGTTTGTCTTCTCGCAGGTAGAACAGAGGCTATTTTACGTTACAAAGAAATTCACCCAGATTTGGATGATGCCGACATCAACAGCCGTCTGGTCGCTTACTGCTCAGACCAGGTAATCAGATTCACTTATGTTGCTGTATTGTGAGTATGATCCAAATATTATATAATCTTTGAAACTGGGTAATTTTTTTGAAACATCGAGAGGAAAGGTCATAATCATATTGACTTATGAATTGTGAATTGAGCGCGCATAGCACCCATGAATGTGAGGTACAATAAAGAGTCAAGAATGACGCTTGGGCTTGGTGAACTATTCACTGTACAGTGTATATATTTTAAACAGCTGCAATTCAGTTAATACTTGATAAATCGCGATAAAATTGCGATAATTTATAAATTCCTTGGCATTTTTATAAAAATCCTATTTGCATCAAAAGTTAAAGCTGTACTTGTTGCGTAAGGTGCGCTTATGTCAACTATCCTGGTCTTATAGGATGCAATTCAGACTCTTTACTTGAGATCTCCTTGATTTGGCTTGACCTGAGGAATAGGTACTCAAGCCAAGTCAAGATAAAGGAGAAAAATTACAATTCAGAGACACTCACCATAAATCGGCAGTTCTAGGGAAGTTTCAATTTTAATTTAAGATAGCTAACGAACCACCTCAAAAATTATCTCCTTGAGACTTATTAGGAGTAGAAACCCGTTCGTTTTTAATCGTATCTGATTCGCGAATTTGTGATAGTTCTTGCTTGAAAGCCCCTTAAAACTTCCAAGAGCTATCGAAACGTTTTGGTTCAGGGTGTGTTTTTGAATTGCATTTTGAAACTGGAGAGGGCGGTTCAAGTACGCAAGCCAAGCTAATGAAACCTCAGGAAAGTCTCTGAATTGCATCCTTAGAGTGATGTTACTGAGGTCAACAACAGTTAGCTGAAGATACTATAACTCAATATGTTTATATAGAAACAGATGATTTTATGTACAATTGTTCAGCCTTTATTTAATATCTCAGTTGGTTTGCTTAAGAGGGAAGTTCAACATACCCGCTGCATTTGTGGTTATTTATCACGCCAGGTCCTTGAAACATTCGGACCAGTTCATGGATCGGTCCTGAGGCTGGTCTAACCGGACCTAACCAAGAGTTACCGTGACAGTTCAAATTTTCTCGTTAATATTTACAAGACTTTAAAGTAGAGATGATCAGATGATATGCACTCGAATATATCACCGAAGATGGAAATAGCTATGTTTTCATAACATGGCCTTAGTTTTAGTTTACTTGTTGGTTCAAAAGCTGGCACCTGTCCTTAGCGTTCCATTTAAAGAGAAACGAAAAATCCTCTAATCGCTGATTGTTGTTTGCAGGCTCACTCTTCGGTGGAGAAAGCTGGGCTGATTGGATTAGTAAAAATGCACTATTTAGAGACAAATGATGATCTTTCGCTCAAAGGTGACAAACTTAGCGAGGCAATAAAGCTGGATAGAGACAAAGGTCTGATACCTTTTTGGGTGAGTCCAAAATCCACTTCATGCAAAACAAGCCGTCCGTGCATCCAAAATATGTGGGTATTGAGGGTCCTTCTTCAAAATCGAATTTGAAATCGAATGCAATTTTTAGAATTTCAAAATAATTCCCCCGTGGAAGTTCTAAGCCTGATGCCACAAATCAGCAGCCAGTGGATCGTTTATATCGTATTGCTTAACCTCCATTATAGACAACATAAAAATAAAGTGACAATTTTTACGGGGAAAACCAGATTGCTTGAACCGTACATGGTTAAAAATGATTCACGAATCAAGAAAACTTTAAAAACCAATGGCATTGAAATGAATTCCGAACAACCAGTCGCAAATAGGAGCAATGCCTACTGGTACCAACAGAGGCGTGCGCAGGATTTTTTTGGAAGGGGCTTGCACTGATGAGCGGTTGACTGAAAAGTATTCCCCTCTTCCCTTCCACCCCAAAAATCGGACGTCTAGAGAGGGCGTACGCCCCTGGGTACCAACACAGTCCCGTTCATTTTTTATGCAAAGTACACCCCGCTTTTTATAGACGGCCTGTTAAAATGTATACCGAGGAAAATATCTTGTCGCGTATTTTGGTTGGTCTCATAATAATTTTGATTAGGTACATCTAATGATAATTTGAATATAATTATTTTGTGCCTGATAAATTGACAGCTTCGAAATTTCCACCATACTCATTTAAAAGCTAGCAAACCTACTAATTTCATCATTTTTGCAAATTATCTTGTTCCTTGACAGCAGTGGCATCGCATTCAGTCTGTCAACGCGGAATTCTGTCCATTTGAACACATGAAAAAGTGGAACTATTGGAGGTGCACTGTGCATTCTCTCAAATCATTATATTGCATGAGTTCAAATACACGAAATGCAGCGTTGCCAAATCACACGTGACACCACTGTTTTGAGTGGTTCATTACCAATGTAGATTGAAAAGCAGCAATACCTTGAAAATTTTCGCTTCTAGCATTACAGTGGGGGGGGGGAGGAAATCTAATACATAGGCTGTTCAAAAAATAATGCACATTTGGGTTTTTTGGGAGAACGAAAGCAGCTATCAAAAAGCGGTTTGTGTGAGCTTAAAGTCCTGGTAATTTCCAATAAAACAAGACCAAGTAGAGCTCTGTAGCTTAAAAATTGACTGATATACAGGGTCTTGAAAATGGCATGTTGAAACTACCCCTCCAGGATTTTCAGCTATTTTTTCCAAGAAAAAACAAAAAGCAAAACAAAATTAAAATTGAAAAAATTGATTTTTTTACTGACAAAAATTACAAGATCTTTTTGATTGTGTGGCCGGTCAGCAGGCACAGCTTCTAGGATGAAACATGCACAGTACTCAGTACTTGCGACTTTCCTGTTTGACTTTTCTGTTCTGTTTGACGCGTGTGCGCAGTGCGAACTTCCAAATTTTTTTCGCGACGAATGCCGAGGAGAAAGAAGAGCAACGGCACGTTATTCAGCATTGTTTTTTGCGTAGTTTATCAGTGAGAGACGCTTTTAAAGACAAGAAAGAAGTGTATATAGACAACTGTTTAGATCGATATTAAGACAACGACCATAAGTTGTTGGTTTAAATCCTTTTCTGAGGGTCAGGAATCAGTGAAACTTCTTCAGAAATCCGGTTTGAAAAAACGATTCTTCAGAAGTGGACAGAAAGGCTGAGGCTTTGCGTGAAACATGGTGGACAGTACTTCGAAAAAATTATGAAAGAGGCGAGTCATCCGATGAAGACAACTAACTTCAGTCAATTTTTAGTAAGATCTTGTAATTTTTGTCAAGAAAAACATCAATTTTTTCAATTTTAATTTTGTTTTGTTTTTTGTTTTTTCTTGGAAAAAATAGCTGAAAATCCTGGAGGGGTAGTTTCAACATGCCATTTTCAAGACCCTGTATATCAGTCAATTTTTAAGCTACAGAGCTCTACTTGGTCTTGTTTTATTGGAAATTACCAGGACTTTAAGCTCACACAAACCGCTTTTTGATAACTGCTTTCGTTCTCCCAAAAAACCCGAATGTGCATTATTTTTTGAACAGCCTATGTATTAACAAACAAAGATTTATCAGCTTATCGTCGTATCCTCCTTTGAATGAGTTAAAGTAAACCTTTTTTACGCTAATGTTCTCCAAGTCTGAATTTTTGGGACCATGAACACCATGAACTGAAAGAAAAAATCTATTTTCGCAGAGACATTTTACGAACACTAAGTGGCGCGTAAAATGGCTTGGCACACATGGCATTTTCCGTTCATTGTAGGTCTGAAAAATTGGGAGTTGGCATATTCCAATAGGCTTTGCATCGCTTCGCCGCGCCTGCATTGATATTCTTAGTGCATGCGTAGAACCTTCTGCGCATCTTAGCCATCAAATTATATTGATTGTGTCACATAGTTTATTTTTCTTTAATAACCGACAGTGGCGTCGCGTGCAATTTGGCAACAATGTATTCTATCCATTTAAGCTCATGTAAAAGATCGAATTCAGGGGGTGCACACAGTGCACAAGGAAAATTCGATATATTTAAAGAGTTTAAATGGAGCAGTTGCATTGTTGCCAGATGGCACGTGACGCCACCGATAACCGATCAAAAGTAATAAACGTAATGGTTGCCAATTTGAATCACTGGAAAAAAGGAACTTGCCCTTCTCCGCTAAGAACTATCAAAGCCAGGGGGGTGATCACGGAGGATCGTTATCGTTATCGTTATCGTTATCGTTATCGTTATCGTTTTCGAGTGCAGCAGTTACTCGCGCTGTAGTAGGCTATCCTCTCATTTCTTCTTCTTCAACACTATTCTACTCGATAACGATAACGATAACGATAACGATAACGATCCTCCGTGATCACCCCCCAGTTATTCTGCTTCGGCTCAAAACAAAAACAAAACAAAAAACTGTGGCTTTTCATTCATAGATTAAAGAAAAAAGGAAAAGAAAAATAATGACTTGGAAAAGATAACATTCTGAGAAACGAACGTACGTCGCTCGAGATATTTCATCTTTTGCTGGTAAACAAAATCGCATCTACTATACGGGCGTAAAGCGAGCAATTTAATTGGCTACTCGATTGAGTCGACTGTATTTAAGATACGGGAGAAGAGTTCCTCGGAGGAATGGATTTAGCTGGCTAGGGTATGTCTCTTGGGATGTAATTACAATAAGAAGCTTTCTTCAGGAGCTGGAACAGAAGGGAGCAGATGGGCGCTCGCTTGCCGCCCGTTCCCCATCACAATCGCATGCTTTAATTCTTATAGGTGGCATCACTTGTGCTTATGTTCGAGTCCGCCGTCTAGATATTTAAACCAGCCCACTCACTTCGATGAAAACCAATACAGCTCTTTCGTAGGGGGTTGCCAAATGAAACAGATTTCACTTATTCGTGCGGTATTTCTTAATAACTGCGCAGTCTGGGAATACTTTTCTTTTGGTTTACGGACATCCCCCAGACACTTCCCCGCCAGGTCATCCTACCATTCCAATTTCCCCGCGGTATCTACCCCCCCCCCTCTCGCACCTCGAGGGTATTAATAATAAATCAAATAATGTGTCAACTTCCCCTCAGAGTTTCACACTAAATATTTCAAAAGAACCTAAAACCTTTTTATTTTAGAAAGATTTTCAGCAAGTGAAAAGCCCAAGTCATTAATAAAGTATTCCCAAAACCTAGATTACTAGATAAGTAAACCTGTAAATGACCCCCTCCCCCCCACCCCTCGAGCGTATTAATAGTAAGCCGTATAACGTTTCAACGATTTACTGACAGCACTAAATACTTTCAAAAAAAAAAAAAAAAAAAAAAAAACTAGAAACCTTTGTAACTTAGAAAGTATAATTTCGTGGTTTTTTTTTACCTCAAGCGGGATAAAAGTGACAGTTTTGATTTTTGGAAACGATGAATATGTAGCTGTAGGAATCGATGCAGGAATCGAAGAGGTTTTTATGCTTTTTAAATCTCTCTAAAGAATAAAATTGCGAGATATTACCTTTGATGCTTCGTAATTAAATCAGTGTTGTAGAACTACCCCTTTCTCTCGATAGTTTATCAGATCAGGTGGATCTTCCCTGATTTTGAGAAATTTACTCTATTGAGGTTGAAAGCAGGAAAAATGATTTCCGAACTTTTTTTCCGGAAGTTTTAAACTTTTTTTATGAAATTTAAAAATTAATCGGGGGAATAGTACATGCATTGACATAGTGATCAGGAATGGGACAGTTGCAAGGGTCTGAAATTTTGTGTTTCTTCTAAAGAAAAGAATAGTCCTTGATGAGCTGAGAACAATGGTGCCTTTGGTTTTTTCCTAAGTGGCGTCCCAGTTTTTGAGATACACATGTGTAAAGTTGTAAAGAATCGTGTGCATAGTGACTTCAATACGCGGAATTCTCATTAAAAACAATGTATTTTGGGCCAAAATTTCATCTCCGGAACAATGGGACTTAATTAGAAACCGAAGGCATCTTTGTTTTCAGCTCATCAGTACTTTCATTTTCTTTATATGAAAAAAAAAAAAAATAATAAATAATAATAATAAAAAAAGACATTTCAGACCCTTGCATTTGCCCCTTTTCGGTAATTTTGTGGGAGATTGGTGAGGACCTATAATGGAGTTTTGTGGCAGATTTTTCTACCAACATATTCCAGAAAAGAACAGCCAGCTACAATCTTCCAAGCGACGCGACGTCTAATTGGGTGGGTTAAAGCTTTGGATTTCCATAAATAACATCATGGAATAGCTGTTTCAAAGAGTTTAAGATCCTTAATCATCCATCAATCCACAATCGAAGATTTGTTGATCGAGTACTTATGGCTCTACAGCTTGTCACTTTAAAAATAAACATGAATGCATGTTTGCTTTTCAAGAGACGGAAAAACAAATCCAGGCACTTGCATAATTTGTTTAAAAAATGTGAAGTGCTTGTAGTAATGAAACTATAAACGTGAGAGAGATTTTGCATGATCTAATCCATGTCGAGTGGCTGAAATCTCAAGTCTGCAGTGATTGAGAACAAAGTAAGAGAGTGCTTGTCTGTTAAACTGATTTAGTCGATGAGGCCAGTGGCAAAGCTTACAATTTGACAACATTGCACTTGGTTCATTGAAACCCACGAAAAAAATTGAACTGTCTAGGGATCGATGATGACCATAAAATTCGACCTTATTGATGAGTTCGAATGGAAAAAATTCTACGTCGCCATATAGCACGCTTCGCGCCACAGAATGAGACATGAAACGCAGGGAGAAAAATGTATTCTTGGGGCAACCATGAGATGTGTACATTTATCTATTACGTAAATGTTATTTCTGGCAAAAGCACACATGCGTTTTTTTTACCTAAAATGATATAATCCTGGTAGCCCCAAATTTAAATTTTTCTTCGAATGATGAAGTTCTTTCCACAACTTTCTAATTGTCGTTTTGGTATTTGATGATTTAAGAGCGCAAAATTAGATTTTTAACAACTCAATTCGATGAACCAAAATTCAACCATGCAGATACGGATTTGTGACAGCGTCTGAAAACTCAGTTAGAAATCATTTTAGAAGTGTTTGCCGCGTTCACAGCTTTTCCTATACACGTGTGGAGGGCATATTTTTGTCCTCTGCGCAGGTCATCCGTGACCAAAATCCTCGCAAATAAAGTATACATGTTTCTACTGGTTGCATTGACGGCAACTTGCGCAGGGGACGACATTTAACCCTTCTGCGTGCCTAGAGATCTACGGACAGAAAATATTTTTGAAATGATCCCTATCTGATTTTTCAGACCCTGTCAGAAATTTATGTCTGCATGGTTGATAAGTTGCCCTCGCCTTCATTGGATAGAGTTGCCAAAAATCTAATTTCGCACTCGTAAATCATCAAATTTTAGACTCATTTTAAACAGTCAAATTAAATTAACGATAAGACTTATTTTTTAGTTATCTTCTCATTTATTGTTCATAGTATAATTGGTATTTTTTCTCTCCATAAAATTGTATGTTTTGATCCTTTGTGCGTCACACTGGATTAAGACGCTGTGTTGCCATTTTTCTTATAACTATCCAAGTTTTCTTAATGTACAATTCCAATGTAATAACCTAATGTAAAAATTGGTAGTTGTTCGGAAAATCTGCCAACATTGGGAGGTGATACACGCGAAGAACGTGATAGTAGGTCACTTTTTCATGTTGCTCTTATTTGAAAGTTTTCTCCTAACCCTAATATCGATATCATTCTGATAGACTGAGAGTACGTCAAATACTAAAAATTGTCAAGCTTTCTTGCCGTTAAATGTCACAGCTGTGTCCCTGATTATTTTCTACCTCTCTTTTTCATTCAATCAAGTAAGAGTCGTAAGAAAACAGTTGACAAGAAGCTGGAAAATCTGAGCAACAAATGTACACAAAAAGCGTTCGTCAGGGAAGGAAGAGATCTATGTAGGTCTTGGGACACACTGGAAAACTTTTAACATTCAACAAAACAAAAACACCCTGCAAACATGTAATCTTTATGCCATCATCATATGTTTACGGCCAAAGCTACGAACCATATATGTTGTCATGTTTCCCAAGATTCTATCGTAAGGAAGCTTATGCTTCGCAAATAAAATTGAGATGTTCTCCTCGCAAAGTTTTCAAAGCAGCTAATCTAATGAGATACAAGACTCTACCTTTAATTGGCAAACAGGCTGTCATCAGATCAATTAAACTTATCGAGCTGCAATATTTCGTTCGCGAAAAGAATCTGACTCTATTTTGTGGCATTCAAAAACAATTTTCCATCAAATTTTTCTCAAAATGAGGTTGAATTTTGTAATGAATGAGCCAATGATAATTTTCACAATTTAGTCCTCCGTCAGAACTTTTTTCCTATTTCCTATGTAGAGTCTATATCATTCACGTTTTCTTTTTGACTTAACATCTGTTGGTCGAGTGTAGAACAAAGACAAAAAAATTCGCGCTGCCGAATACAAAATATATGCTACAATGGAAAGTGATACGATGCCAAAGACAATAACGTCGAGGAGTAGATACTGATAGTAGGACAGTTTCACCGAGGCTGGTTTTAAATGATGGGCTCCTTTATGTCTGATTACGTATTCAACCCAAAACAATGCCTTCTCTAAACTGGTCTCCGGCTGATCTTTGAAAAGTTCCGCTATTCGTTTCGCATTTTGTTTGAATCTGAAAAGACAAGAAAAAGAAATGTTTTTATGAAAAATATCTTCGGGCCATTTTATAGACTTTAATTGTAACTTAGCCAGCGCCATTTGCCGCAACGTTGAATTTCGTTCGTATGGTAAAAAAAAAAGATTAAACTGAAACTTTGCTGTAAGCATTCTAGATTTTACATTTAGTATTTTTTTCAAAGGACTAAATACAACGTAGACAGATTATTGCTCGGGTTGTTATTGATTTACGACGAGGAGTGTTCACTGTTCATTCAAGACTATCGAGGCCCTGTATAAGTGAAATAGTTTCGGCATACAAGGTTCGACTGCTGATTGGCTGCTGAAAATATATGAGGAATAATAAGGATAAGGGGGGATAAGAGAACGAAAGGAGCTCCGGAGGTGCTCATGTTTATATGTATTGATACCATTCTCGTAAAAAAAAAAACACCGAAAACATCTCGTTTTGTCAAAGTGATAAAATCTCTGGAGAGAACACTCCGAAAAATACGGACTCATTGGCGGCTCATAAAATGCTATCGAACAATCCCTCCTCAATTTAAACCTATGGAATATAGTCTACTCACACGTGGTTCAATTGAACACACAGAGATCTATACTATTGCATAGTTTAAAATGGAAGGAAAACTATCATCAATTCCACCATTGGTACGCGATCACTCGAAACTCGTTATTGCATTGGCGGAGGAGGACTTTTTGTGACCAATCAACCCACGTGAGTCCAAGGTATTTGACCGACGTATGGTCGCATGGTACTCGGGGGGGGGGGGGGGGGGGGGCTGAAAATACCCCCAAACGGTCAAATAAAAATGAAGGAGGTTATCTAATCTAAATAATATATCAAGGTCCTCTTTAGAGCAGTTTCGATCTAAATGCTACTGAATTCGGATATTTTTAATTATTTAAAATTTACAGAAAAAGTGCATAATAAGAGCCCACAAAGAGAGGGGGATTGTTTGGAACGACCCAAAGCACTAAGTACCTGGTACCATCCACAATTTTCGTTCAAAAAACGGGAGAATTGGCATGAAAATTTGCTATATTAGTTCATCAAATGTCATGAATTCTCGTTTTTTTTTTTTTTTTTTTGAAAATCAAAGTTTTACGCAAGACAAACGTGCATGGGGTCGTTTGAGGCCCTTTCTGGACTCACAAGGGTTGATTATGCTGGTCCTATGCAATAAATTTAGACAGCAAATTATAACAAGCAAAGATTGCTGGTTTGAGTTGTAACCCTGCAGTAAATTGCATTTTTATGTACTTTCTTTTTGATAAAACGAGATTAAACGGGATACGTATCTAACGCATCTTTAGCTTTTCTAGGGATCCCTACTTTTATGACCTCCCACCCATTCTCAAAGGGAAGCCGGAATGCCTCTCTCAAGTCCAATTTTCGATTCTTTGTAACGTCCAAAATGAACTTACGAGGGCGTGTGAATAATCCTGTTGATTTTTTCCTTGATATATGGAACCGTGGCGGCCTCCAGGTCCAGCTCCAGACCAACTCCCATGTGTTCGTATACAGCCACGTTATGGTATTGGTCTGAAAAGAAAGGCACGCCTAAAACGGGTACTCCTATGTTCATCACCTCTATCATACTATTAAAGCCACCGTGCGTAATGAATAATCTGCAATTCGGATGAGCTACGAACAAAGAACAAACAGAAAAATATAATTCATCTCGAAGAACCATCTTGCCATGATTCACTATAATAATTAATTTATTTAAAAGATTCCTCTCGTTGAGTTCATAGCGGCTCACGAACAAACAAACAATCAGCCTTCCATCGTCTCAGCCCCTTTTGAGGGAGGGGGGTGTCAATTAAGTCTCCTGAAGACAGATTACTCTCATCAAGTTCCCAAAGAGGAGATGTTGATGCATTATTGGAATGGGGGTCGCTGAAAATCATTCACCTCAGCGGTATACCCATACACCAGGCCAAGTACAAGAACCCATGGCAAGATAAGTGGCCTCCACTATACTATCAATTTTACTTAATAATAATAAGTAATTAATAATAAGTTTTAATACTATTAATTTTTTTATCAATTTAAAGTTGCAAAATTGAGTCTGGATCTCAATCAATTTGTTTATTAAACAAAATACCAAAATCGCTATGAGGTACAATGGGGAGTACCATACAATTTGTTGGTAATTATGTATTGAACCACGTTTCTCAGCATTGAAAAAAAGCTGCAGTAGGTATGTCTCAAACTTTTGCTACAGCGTTATAGAGGGTTGATGCCCATGTAAAATCCTTATGCTTAAAAGAAGCATCAAATAAGAATTACCTACTTGGTAATTTAGCTATGGAAGATCGCGTCGTTCTCGTATCTGATCAGCAAAACGACACACTTGAAATCAATGTATTATAATAAAAGATTCTCAATCACTTGAGATGAATAAATCAATGACTCACATAAAATTTCTTGTTGAGGCAGCCATGGTCTAATCAGAATATTTGGCGCACCGCCCTCTATTTGCTGGTTCCATTTCCAAACGACTCTCTGCTTTAAGCCTTTTAGAGTTTCGGCAAATATTTGATGGACACGTTTAGGAAGCTTTCCTCCATCAATATAAGATCCGAAGCTAAAATAAATAAAGCCTTCGGTTGCTTCGTCCATGAATGTTTGCAAATCCTTGAAAAGAATAGAAAGGTTAATTAAGATTTGATTTTCTTCATGTTTACATATCAGCCATGACTGATGTCACGACTTACTTTCAAGAATTTGTGGGCTTATTGCAAGATTTTTACGATTTTCGACGATGTACTATGTAATTTTAAATTCTAAGTAAGCCAGACCTTGTGACAAAGCCTTTTTGCAAAACCGGGTAGTGGATCAAAAGTTTATTAAAATTAGAAGTATGTTTAAAAGTGTTCATAAAAATACCTCGGGCCTTCTATTATATGAACCTATTTTTTTCATTATGGCCTTTATCTATGAGTCATTTTTTGGTCATATGTAATGCCCATCTAAATCGTGAAAAAAGTATATGTTTTTTTACAGTCGCTCAAATAGCAACGTCTACTGGCCAAATATGCCACTAACCCTCTCTTTGCTGAGAATTCATAATGATTCACCGTTTCATTCATAATCATTCACTTACTTGAGGTAGTTTCCCTGCTGTTTTAATATGCATGCCGCCAACATCAATTACATTAGGGCTGTAGGGTCGGACGGAAGAGACCAAAGGATGTGAGTCCAGCAAATGGAGAGAAATGTTGGCCATGAGATCCTTCAGAGGCGGATATGATTTTACTGTTGACCCCGGATACTCAAAAAACTTTCGCACCAGTCTATCGTGAAATGGCATAAAAATCAAATTGCCAATAGCTATCTCGTAACTACCAAGCAATGCGTTCTTAGCTCTCTGCCAAAAGTTCATCTTATCCGTGTAGGGTAGTCGAAAGTCTGGGATGTAGGAGAAAGAGTGAGGGATCCCAGCTATTTGGGCTAACCAAGGAGAGGCAAACAATGGGTTTAAATTGATGACGGATGCCGAGAATTTGTGCCCAAATGCCGACAAACATTCTTGAGCGAACGTGAATTCAGCGAGGACCAAGTCGAACTTTTCGTTGGAGCGAATCAAAGATTTAAGCTCGGGAGATCCCAAAGCGTCTTCGACCATTCGACCGAAAAACGTATACATTTCGTGAAGATACTGAAAGTTATTCTTGTGCCTCCAGCTAGTCAAATCAAAATCTGCAAAAAAAAGATAATTTGGAGACATTTACATGTTAGAAAATTGTTGAATTCATAGAACAAATCATACCATCATCATGAAAGCATCATAACCAAATGGAACGACATGTTACCATAGTGTTTTATAATACTGTTAAATCGACAGTTTCTTTACTTTAGATCAATACTTCTACGAGTACACAATGCTTTTATGCTGGCTTCAAACGCATGGTACATTTTTGGATCCGAAACAAGGATAAATAGTTCTTCTCTGATAAGATAAGGAAACTGGTGCACCAACCAGTTTCCTTGGCATGCCAAGGTATCACAAAACGCCTGAACAAAGCTAAATTTTATGTCAAACAATAAAGTGAAACGCCATTTCATCACTTTTTTGTTCAGACACTTTTTTTACCTCTCCTTTGTTCTCTTAAACAATATTCGTGTCCAAAGTCTGAATAACGGTTGCTTCAATTGCATCAAATTTTGAGCCCACTGTGACTAGAGATGGTCGCCGTAAATCGTCTTTTAAATTTTTTTTTTCAATTTTCAAGATATTGAACATTCATAAAAAGGATTTTAAAGCTGAGGATATGACACTTACAAACACTTTTTACAAATTTTCTCCAGCATTAATAGTTTTGCTGAAAAAAAAGAAAAAAAAGAAAAAAAACAATACTTATTACTTCGGAGACGATTCTCGTACGTAAAAAAAAAAATGGCACATGTCTTTGTCAATTTTACGATACAAAGCATATGGTTGAAGTCAAAATTAATCGTTCCTTATGTTCTAATGTACGGCTTGAATTTTGGTTACATGAGTTTAGAATCATCCCGTAAAATATAAAATAAAGTGTTTTTCTTTGGTAAATTGTACGTACCTCCCATTTTCGGTCCACTGTTATCTGGATGTATGATGATTTCAGTATAGTTTGGAGGTAGTTTTTCTCTCTTTACTGTGGTATACGCTGTTATATGATGCCCTCGGTTGGCCAACTCTTCGATCAAAGGGCTGAATGCTCGGTGATGGCTTAAAAGAGGAACAGGCCATAAAAATAATATCTTTATGGGAGCGACAGGCAGAATGCAGCTGCAGATCAGGATACAAACTCCAAGCAAAATCATTTGAGCCACCAGCATTTTCCTGAAACTATTTTCCAAGAAAAATTTCAGTGATTTCACGCTCATCAACGTTCGAATGTTTGAGCCCATTTGCTCGGCTCTTCAAATTACATGACTTCCAAAACTACCTACGGTCACCCGTTTCAAGATTAATTCAAGGTCGATTATACTTATCATCTACCGAACGTTTGTCAATTTGTCTTAGAATTCTCAAAGTAACTTTGCAATTTGTCGGAGGGAGCTGAGATCATTGTAAAAGAGGATGATTCAGGCCGCAACTCTACGTACCATCATTATATTTTCTTCCAAAAATGGCCTCGGATGGGAGAATTTGCACCAAAATTTCATTTCATAAATCAACCTCCGACAAATTCAAAGGAAATATTATCATTTTCACCACCCTCTCCCCTCCTCAACCATTCCTCGGTAGTAATTGGGGGAAGAGAAGAAAAAGTGTTTCAAGAAGAAGTTTTCCAGATTATTAAACTGGAAAATGAATGTCTTGATTCTGACTTCGTTATCCTAAATCACAATGAAACAAGACTTTTTCGTTGAATAATTTTGCTGGTGTAATTTTTAATCGACTGAGGCTAGGACCAAACTAATGATAATAATTAATCAAGTGCATAATAATAGCTTCAGTTTGGTTTTACACATGCTTATTTGAATTGAAACACGCTTCGGACCCCTTCTCCAAAATTATTGGGTTCCGCGGCGTGCCTTAGATAAAGATTTTCCAATCCACCCAACAAAATCGATTAAATCTATCTCTTAAATATGGCGGTCTTTTAAGGATTCAGGTGTTTAGGAAGAGCCACCAGAAAAAAGATCCAAAAATAAAAGATAAATGGTTAATGTAAACACCCCAGCAGTCGGCACCTCTACAATTTGTACCAGTAGTCGGCACCTATTTTTTATTAAGTGAAAAATAATGATGGTATTACTGATGTACCAAGCATTTTTTTCAAAGATCTTACACATAAAGTCTTTGAAAAATTCAAGCAAAACACCAGTGTGGCTATCATACTATTCTTTTTCACGAATTAAAAAATGGGTGCCGACGACTGGTGCAAAATTTAGGGGTCCCCACTACTGGGGTGTTTACCTTAAATAGGTCTCAAACAAGATAAATTAGTAATGACATCACAAATCAAATCTTGACTCTTTTCATCGAAAGTATCGGTCGATTGTATTCTTCGACGGTTTTAGTATTTACGCAACGTTTACACAATTATAGCTGAAATAAAACTCAGATAGCGTTTCAAACTATCTCTTTCACTCTCCCGTGACCCTTTAGCACAGTCATCTCTTTCTAAAGTCAAAATTTGCATACAGGGTCTTGTTTCAAGACATTTTTACTATCACGATCGCATTAAAATAATACCAGAAATTCATTTCCGCCAAAAAAAATTCATCAAAAAACGTATTTGTTAACGATTTTAGGAATGAAAGAGAGATAGCAGTAACGTGAGAGTGAGAGAGATACAGAGATGCTTTCGAGGTATCAACGAACTTTTTCATCGGATGACGTCATCAATAAAAACGTTTAATTATTTGAGGGTCATTAATGGCCTAATGGGTCTATTGCAAACTTATGCTACAGCGTTATAGATGATCGAATCTTGTGTAAAGTTGCTTGAAAATAACGTTGAGAAATGAGAGCAGCAGAAAATTTAAAAATTCGCCTACAAACTCAATCAATGTTTTTAACAAAACTCAATGGCGGTCGAATGAGCGGGTCATCACAATAAGGGAGTCCCATCTAAGTGTAGCTTTCTCTATGATGAATCTCTTTTCTTCGCATAGAAAGTTGCAATTAGATAGGACTCCCCCATTGCCACCCTAACATTTTACCGCCATATTTGAATTTTGTTAATTGCATTTTTGTGAGTAAATTTTGGAACTTTCTGTTGCCATCGATGAGCTGAAATCCATTGTAAACAACAGAATTTCCAACCATACATTAAAACAGCTCCAAAACGTGTTTATGTGCTTTGTTGACTGTAGATTGGTGAACAGATGACACACAGCATCCATAGTCAAATACATATAACTCTGCAGTTTGACGGGCCGTCAAATTAAGTTTGCAACAGGCACATTATACAGGGTGTAAAAAAAAAGGAGCAGCTCCGAATAACTCGAGTTTGGGTTCGAATTTAATAAAACGCTGAAACACGGGTTCCATTATTTTGAGGGGGACATCTTTTAGGGGGGTTGCCAAATTCCAGACCCCCCCAGGGGGGCGGGTACGGGGGTCACCGCCCCCCTAAATCACATTTCTCAAATGGCGACCCCTAATTTTTATTACATAACTTTGAAGAACATCAAATTCTAAGCATTTTGGCTCAAACCGCAGGTCGATATCGTTTTTCGTGTTCGAGATATCGAAAGTCAAAGTTCGATTTTGACCCATTTTCAAAAATTCATAACTCCCACTAAAAAAGTCGAAATTTAAAAAACTATTAGCTTAAAATGCTCTACAAAACAAGTCCTTTTCAGAAAAAAATACAACTGTCCGGGAAATTTGAATTTTAGGCTCCGAAAAAAAATATTCAACATTTTCGAAAATTTTGAATCGGCGATATTCTTGTAAAACGGCCAGAATCGACAATTTTGGCTTAAAACCTGTTGGCTGAGTCCAGATGAGCGATGCAAAGCTCTCTGAAGCCCCCAAACCCCCATTAAAGCCCGAGAGAGAGGTGTTTCCTGACTCTAAATTTAGCAGTGTTCTCAATACTGAGTTTGATCATTTTAAAGGTGATTTTGAGACTTTCTTGAGCTTCTAAGCGCTTTGCATCGCTCATTTGGACTCAGCCAACAGGTGTTAAGCCAAAATTGTCGATTCTGGCCGTTTTACAAGAATATCGCCGATTCAAAATTTTCGAAAATTTTGAATATTTTTTTTGGAGCCTAAAATTCAAATTTTCTGGACAGTTGTATTTTTTTCTGAAAACGACTTGTTTTGTGGAGCATTTTAAGCTAATAGTTTTTTAAATTCCGACCTTTTTAGTGGGATTTATGAATTTTTGAAAATGGGTCAAAATCGAACTTTGACTTTCGATATCTCGAACACGAAAAACGATATCGACCTGCGGTTTGCGCCAAAATGCTTAGAATTTGATGTTCCTCAAAGTTATGTAATAAAAATTAGGGGTCGCCATTTGAGAAATGTGATTTAGGGGGGCGGTGACCCCCGTACCCGCCCCCCTGGGGGGGCCTGGAATTTGGCAACCCCCCTAAAAGATGTCCCCCTCAAAATAATGGAACCCGTGTTTCAGCGTTCTATTAAATTCGAACCCAAACTCGAGTTATTCGGAGCTGCCCCTTTTTTTTTTACACCCTGTATACCTCTAGCGCAAAGTGATGGAAAACTAAACGATCCCTTTTATACATCTCTTTTGGCGCTTTTGAGTGATGTCCCACAATCCATACCTTTGCGTTTGAAAATGTTTACGTAAGGTGCCCTGAAATCCCACAGTTAGTTCCAAATAAAATAAGCTCACGACACATCGGACGATTTCCTTATAAATTGCATTGGGTTCGAACTATATTTTCGAATTGAAAATCCCAAATAACTCCCATATAGTTCAGAGGTGAATGAAACAATGAAACTAATCAATTACTTCTAACATGGATGGAAATCAATTGCTGAATCCAAGGGAATTGATTTTATCGTAAATAAAGTTTGTTTTAATTTTTCTCTTCAGATTAACTAACTCACCCAAGAACAATGCTTTACCCTACTAATCTTGTCAAATTCATTGAAAATCCTCAAACCTGAAAAATAACCTTAAATAAAAATGATAAGAAACCAATTTGAACCTTTCTGAATGAGGCCTTAAATCGGGATCTTAAAAATCCTATACTTAATGGAGCGCGTCGAATATTTTATATTTTCCTAGTTTCCATTGAAGATTTTTGACAAATATTTTCAATGAAGATCTCCTCAGAAAACTATTCTCCACTGAGCTCAAATTGATCTGCTATTCAATTTGAGAGTAATGGAAGAAAAAAAATATTTTCACTTTATTGTTATAAACAAACATACATCAGGAAACATTCACGTAGGTGAATTGATTGACGAAGCTTTCGTATACTTGGGATGCTTTGAAACAACGACAATTTTTCATTTTCTCTTTTTGAAAATATGGGGCTATATTTCCTTACTATCTTATAAATATCGCGTAGTTTTGATCAACAATTTCCTTGGTGAAAATTAAACCAGCGTTGCATTTTCCATTTCAAAAGTTTAAACCGGGAGTATTTATTTCTAAAAATATTTAGCGTCAGTTAATAAATTGAAACAACCATGAAAGAGAAGAGAGAAAAAGAGATAAGTAACCCTCAATTATATTTGAAAGAGCCAGATGAGGGATTGGGGGGGGGAGAGAAACGCAGAGAGTTAAATTATTTTTGTTTGTTACCTGAATATTATTTTTTTCCTTCAGAGACAGTGACAGACTATTTCACGAGTGATTTTAGAACTCCTCTAATTGAACTTGTCACTAATTTTGGAAGGTAAAGGTGAAACACTATTTTCTTTTAAAGTCGATAAAAAGTTGATGAATACCTCGTGAATTATGGAAGCTAGCATTTGCTCCCTTTTATTTGCCCCCAAAACTGAACTGAAAATCCGCGAAGGAAAATAATTATACTGACACTTGCAATGAATTTGAAACTTGGAGACTGGACTTAGCTAGAAACTAAAAAGGCTGGATCGACTTAGGTTATGATTCGATAACATGAATTCATCGAAAAGGAAGTTATTACTACTATTGTTTAGAAAAAACAGAATGAATGAGTTACACTATCATCATTTTATACACGTGCGATCAGAGGTAGAAGATAAAGATATGGATGTAAACAAAGACTCGTGCTGGTTTTTGGACTTGGCCTGTGCGGCCACCGACACTTACGATATACTTGAGTGTTTGCTATGTGTGCCTCAATGCAAGCAAACAGATCGAAACTGCAACTGCTTTACTCCGTATCCATAGCCATAGGGCTCCGTTGGTTGGTATACGTTGCCATTTTGTTAATTATTTCGTTTTAGATTTGTAAATAGTTGCAAACGCCACAAGTTACGTCACATTTGTCTAAGGTCCCAAAGTGTCACACTATCAACTTTCACCCTTCTTTCTCCTGGGTCGTTTGCACTTTCAAAATATTTCCCTGTGGGTGGTTCACAATTACATTATTATGTGAAATTCCAAGGAAACAATTGCGGCGCGTGAAATCTGGCAACGTTGTATGCCGTTCATGTAAACCGGTGTAAAATATCGATTCAAGATAGTTTTAAACCTGTGTAAAATATCGATTCAAGAGGAAGCATGTGCACCCCCGATAATTCGACCTTTTTCATAACATTAATTTGGACAAAATGCAACGTTGCCAATTTAACTGCAAGCGCCGCCTCTGCAAAGAAATAATAATTAATCATCGCGATTCGTTTAGTTTTAACTCTTCTGAGCCCAAGATATTTGACTTAAGCATAAACATATAGTACCAGGGGGGGGGCTCTAAAAAGGTACCCCCAACTATTTTTCACCGTATACTACAGGCTTTATTTCTTCTTTTTTAAACTTTAAGTATTTAAAGTATAATTGAACGCGTCCTAATAAATGTTTCGTTGTTTCAAGACCATTTTTCATTGTATACTTACCACCTTTTTTTTGGTTTTTTTTTTTTTAAATAGTATAAATAATATTAATATTTAAGGCTATATACCAAAAAAACACACAATTTCTGTCATCGCCTGATGGTGTCCCTTCTCGTGATGTCTCTCAAAAATGTTCCGTTTAATCATGTTTATTTCTTACTGAAACAAATAAGGTTTCATTTATTTTTTTAAACTTACTCTATTCTTATCACGTCATAGTTTTTCGTGAACATGCGGGCATGATTTTTTCTTCTTTCTCTATTTAAATCCCTCATCCCAGGTTTTGAGAGGTATACATATATCTGAAAGCATTGGATGTCCCTTTCCGATCGACAATAATGAAAAATAGACTTACAGCTATTTTTGGCAACACAGACGTTATACATATTAACTAATAGTATAAGGTTAATTTACTCCTCTCTAGCTCCCTCCCTCCCTCCCTCCCTCCCTCCCTCCCCCCCCCCCCCCTCTCTCTCTCTCTCCCTCTCTCTCTCTCTCTCTCTCTCTCTCTCTCTCTCTCTCTCTCTCCCTCTCTCTCGGTCTTCCACAAATAAATCAACCGCGAGCTCAAAAAGCGTACCTCTGTGGTTATCAGTTGCATAACGAGGCGCGGCAAATGCTTTTGAAGTGCGAGAAATTGTTGCATAAAATATCGGTCAAGATTTTCTCATTCTTCTCTTCTCCTATTTTTCTTAATTCAATTTTTTTGTTCTTCCCCTATATAATCGAAAGGGGATCAACTCCAGAATAACTGCGTATCTTTGGCGGGATGTTAAACAATAAATTAAAATAGAATGGGACTCTTGTGAGCTTTTGCTATACCTAAATGATGCGATTGAACAGTTAGTTCCCCAAGTGGCAAAACTGGATCAAAAACGGAAGATCTTGCGGGGAACGGTCAAATTTGAATCATCTTTCTGTCGTTGATGGAACATTTTTGGCAGACTATTTCCGTTTTACAGCGGTTAAACGGAACTTTTGCCGTAAAACGTTTAGCAAAAGCCAGACCTTGTTGAACATTATAGGGACGCGACGCCGCGTACTATCTGGCAATAATGCTTTTCGCCATTTCAACCTAGACATAAAATATTGACTCATCGAGAGCAGATTACCTCTTCAGGAATTGATTATTTTTCACATATGTTCAAATAGAGAGAGCCCATTGTTGCCAAATTGCACGAGCTGCCACAAACAACTTTATAAGTATTCAGTTTTATACCTCTCACAACCGTATTATCAAAAATCTAGTGGTTTATAGTATGGATCATCTCGAGAACAGTAATGAGACTTCAAATATGGTGGTGGCTCGTGCAATCTGACATTGGGATTTTTTTCCTTACTAAAGCGAATGGAACGCAATCGATTTCCAAGAGGTTGTCAGTCTCCTCAAGAATCAATTATTTTACCTAAACTGACCTTCATAACACTAAGGTATTTGATACAAGTAGATTCTTATGGGGGGCGGGAAGCGCTTGGACCACAATTTAATTTTGAGTCATCTCCTGTCTAATTTTTTTTTAAATACTGCCATGATAGAATTATTTCATACAACCTAAAGGTGATATTTGAACTACCATACACTTTGAAAGTGAATATTTACCCCTTTATTAATATATATATATTTTTTTTTTTTTTAAACAAGCCAAAATTCCATATTTTATTTATTTTTTATTTTTTTGATTTTGAATGGTTTTCTTTCTCAATTAATTTTTCATTTATAAAACCCTAAAAAGCACAAGCAATGAGCTTTGCACTGAAAAAAAAAAGTGGTAAAGTCAAGTTCACAGGGGGTTGATTTAACTATTTCAAATACTTAAAAGTATGGACACCACTATTATTACTTGATTGAACTATTTCAAAGTGAGTTAAGTATACTCTTCGGGATTAGTTCAGCTAACCTCTTCATTTTTTGAATCAACTCAACCTATTGGTCAAAATTACTATTTGCCGAATAATCTAAGTTTTCGGCATTGGTAGTTTTTACTATTTCATTGGGTCGCGGAACCCATGCCAATGTCTGAATTTACTATTTGCAATGAGTTGAAAGAACTAATTGCAAATGCTTCCACTAACAAATCCTCATGCTAGAAAATACTACTTGAGATGCTTAATTTTACTATTTGAAAAGCTTGATTTGAATATTTGAAATGCTTGACTTTACTAATTCACTAAAAAAACGTAATAAATAGCGCACTCTGGTTGTGACATTGTGTACTAATTTCACTTGTCGTTGTTGTTGTTGTGGAACAGTTGTTGGACATGTAATTACACAATTCATCGACATACAGAGGATACACATTGAAATTACATACACAGACATATAGACATATATTAATTGCAGTTACAAATTTTACCTGAAGGTGGTGAGGTTTGAACCCGGGTCGCATCGGTGACAGACAAGCGTCCTATCCATTGAGCTAGGATTGCTCGCGTAAAGTCACGACGAATATTTCCTATTTATTATAGTTTTATGAAATCCAACTAATCAAATGCTAGAAGTTACTAATTGGAAGAGTTGTGTTGACCATTTTCATACTCCATTCAACTCATGCAATTGTTTGATTTTACTAATTCTTCGCAGTTCATCTTACTTTTTCTGATGGTTGGTTTTACTATTTCAATGCTAGAAGTTACTAATTGGAAAAGTTGTGTTGACCATTTTCATACTCCATTCAACTCATGCAATTGTTTGATTTTACTAATTCTTCGCAGTTCATCTTACTTTTTCTGATGGTTGGTTTTACTATTTCAATGCTAGAAGTTACTAATTGGAAAAGTTGTGTTGACCATTTTCATACTCCATTCAACTCATGCAATTGTTTGATTTTAATTCTTCGCAGTTCATCTTACTTTTTCTGATGGTTGGTTTTACTATTTCAATGCTAGAAGTTACTAATTGGAAAAGTTGTGTTGATCATTTTCATACTCCATTCAACTCTTGCATTTGTTTGATTTTACTATTTCTTCGAAGTTCATCTTACTATTTCCAGGGGCGCCATATCAGACTTCCCTTGGGGGGGGGGGGGGGCAAGGCAAGGCCCTCCAAAAATTTGGATTATTTTTTTTTTTTTTTTTTTTTTTTTTGCCGTGCATCTTCAAAACAATCTCTCTGACTTGATTTTTCGGCCACCTTAAAAATCACTGTGGGGGGGGGGGGGGGGGGGGATTGCCCCCCCTGCCCTCCCCCAAATGGTGCCACTGCTAGCGCCCAAGGCTACAGCCTATGGTCTAAACCTCACCACCTTCAGGTAAAATAGTCTATTTCTTATGGGTTATAGTAAATACTTTTTTGGGGACAACATAGAAGGTTTAACATAGATGTTTCCCCCACCCTCTGTCTAACTTTTGAACGAGTTGAGATAAAAAGTTGCAATTTAGACCATCATTCATCGTTTTAGATGATTTTTTTTTGGGCGGTCAAACCCCCCTCCCCCCAACAGGGCCCCAGGGGGGCTTTCTCAAAAATTTCAAATAACAACCTCTATTTTGGGATATCTCGTTCAAAAGGGCATAACATTCTAAGACTGTTTGCGCAAATCGAAGGTCAAATATGCAATATCAACTCCCTTAAGCACGAATAGTTATCTATCTATGTAATGCGATTGTTGATGTTAAACATCTACTCTGTTGTCCGTTACGGCAAATGCGTGGATGTGAGGTATAAAAACCTAACGAGTAACAAAACCGTGGTACAAACTTTGCATGCCCAATATGATGTCAGATTCATCGCACGCCGAGTTTGCTTTGGTGAGACATAGAACTGAAATGTACCATTAATCAAATGTACAAACAATAAACATTCCTAACAGTGTAGGTATATAATATAAAGTGCCATGCAAAATGCATAATTCAGCAATTTACGGCGCTTTATATGTGAAATAGTAACTTTGACTCAATATTAGTAGATTTAAGACATTGCATTTGTTTAGGTTAACAAAAGGAAATGTTGGATCTAAACATTTCAATTAGTACTTGGTGTCATGCAAATTGCATCATTTGACATTTCCGGCGCTTTATGTGAAATAGTAACTTTGACTCAAAATTAGTAGATTTAAGACATTACATTTGTTTGGGTAAACAAAAGGAAATGTTGGATCTAAACATTTCAAATAGTACGTGGTGTCATGCAAAATGCATAACTCGGCAATTTACGGCGCTTTATGTGAAATAGTAACTTTAACTCAATATTAGTAGATTCAAGACATTGCATTTGTTTAGGTTAACAAAAGGAAATGTTGGATCTAAACATTTCAAATAGTACTTGGTGTCATGCAAGAGGTATAATTTGATATTTACGGCGCTTTTTGTGAAATAGTAACTTTAACTATTTCCGATTACTTAAATCAACAAATTTTTTTTGGAATAA
The DNA here is from genome assembly GCA_011764245.1 of Trialeurodes vaporariorum. Taxonomy (NCBI): domain Eukaryota; kingdom Metazoa; phylum Arthropoda; class Insecta; order Hemiptera; family Aleyrodidae; genus Trialeurodes; species Trialeurodes vaporariorum. The sequence continues at coordinate 18,306,390 of VMOF01000388.1, forward strand.
CATTATAAACAGTAAAACTGACTAAGCGGACGGTTGGTTGGTTTAACTTTTCTTACTAGAGTAGAACTAACTATTTGAGATTGGCTAAAGTAACCCGCTGCTGCTTTAAAACAACTAATTTCATCTTACTATTTGCAAATAGTTAAGGTTACTCGTTCCTTTTTTTTCAGTGTGTTCTAGATGTATTTTTATTTTTTTCCAAGATGCTTTTAAGCACCGGGGGGGGGGCGGACCCTACGACTTTATAGGCTTATAAATCCAAAACGAATTGAAAAAAAGGGTGAACAGTGACTCTATAAAACAGACCCTCATTGACACAAAACTGAAAGCATAAGAATATCAGTGTGAAATACAATATTTTATCGCTAAGAAACAGGCATGGAGTCCGCGCGGACCCCCCCCCCCCCTCCATAGCTGTATGAAGGTCTAATGGGAAAAGTGTATCATTGCCAAATCACACGATCCACCACTGGTCGTTTATAATTTCAAACGGGCCTATAGACCTGTAGCTGCGTTAAGAAGTTTCATTATTTCCGCGTTTTAAGTCTTTGATTAAGAGCCGATGAATGATATTTCGTAAAAATTGTATAAATAATTCTTCTTAATACCAAAGAGTGATGTTAAAAACTTCATATAAGGTAAGTGACCCAAAGGTGGCCATACCTATGCTTGGGGCCAATATGCACTTATGAGGCATGAGAGATAAAAAAAAAACTAAATATGTCAATTTACTATTTAGACAGTTGGTCATCATATGTTAATTTCATTTTTTTTTAAATTTGCTTGTTTTTGAGGTTTTTTTTTTTGCGTTTGAAAAAAAGTAGAGTTTTGACATCGCGCGAAACATGCAACTAAGGTGGCCACCCCTCATATTTTTGATGCACCTAAAGGTGTACACCCCCTTTTAAATTTCATTAATAAGTATTCAAATGCTATTTTATCGTTCAAAAACGGAATCTAGACTCTAGTTACACCAAAAATTATAATGATTTATGATGAATTGAAAGTCAAAGATGGACTCGATTTAAGGACTTAGCTTTTACGATTGTTTACTACCGTGAACATTAGCTGAAGACCTACAAAAATGGACGTTGCACTGTTTCGCGCCGACTGAATCGCCCGATGCTCTTGATTTTTGGAGTGGAGGAAGCTATAGCATCCTGCTTCTCAGCACTAACGCCATCTATCGTTAATTCATGTAATTAATTGAAAACAGCAAGGGTGGGCCACCTTAAAAGCCGGTCCACCTTTGGGTCACCTACCTTATAATATAAAAGTTTTTTTCAAGTTCTGTCATTAAAAAAAGAAGAGGGAATTATTAAAAGTTGCAATCAAAGTAAGCCCGGTTGAAATTCTTCTTTAACGATGATTTTATTTTTGATTCCAGTTATGTGCCACTCTAGGAACCACTGGAGCATGTGCGTTTGATGATCTACAGGAACTCGGCCCCATTTGTAAGTTTAAATAAACAATTACTACCTCCAGCAAATTGTTATCAGAAGTTTGTAAATCAGGTTGTTTGGTCGAAAAAACTTTGAATGCATGAGCAGCGTACTTTCTAACATGGTGTGTGAAGGATAACAGTAGTTGGGAGCACTGTAATCAGTGGACGTCGCGTCGCGTCGCTGAGCTGCTGGTCTACCAAGGGAAAATTAGTTCAATATCAGAAACTGTCGAAATGACTCAAACAACTGAACAGCCTTTTCCTAAAATTACCTGCTAGTTATCTAACGGTGTCCATCCAAATGATTAGTACTTACTGGGACGAATCTTGGTATTATATAAAAAAGGCTGATTCTGCAAGTCTCATGAAAATCTGCGCATACTTACCGATTGCTATAAAGAAATAAAAATATCGCTAGAAAAACAGGCGACAACCACGGAAGACTTTTTTGAGGCTTTCTGTATATATTAGAGATAAGATTGAAGTAGGCCGTAAGGGAAGGAAACCACAATCACCCTTCTCCCTCTGCGTCACAGAAAAAAAAAGATTAGTGAAAATAACCATACGGATACCTGATTTTGGCACCTGCTAGATGTTGTGGTAAACTCGACCAGAGGTAAGGTACATTTACCGATACTTTGAGTAAATTCGACATGCAATCAGGTAACATCACCTAGTACCTAGTCAAAACATAGTATACTTCTGGTTAACATTACCATAACATTTAGCAGGTGCCAAAATCAGGCATCCGTATGGTTATTGTCACCGTTGTTTTTTTCCGCGGTCAAGCGAAAATGCAGTTTGAATATTAAAAAAAAAACAAAACAAAACAAAAAATAAAATACAAAAAAGATAGGAACAGCGGGCCTTAGATCTTTCTATCGTTAAACTTATCCCCCCCTCTTTTTTCCAGGCGAGGCGGAAAAACTTTGGCTGCACGTAGATGCGGCTTACGCGGGTACAGCTTTCATCTGCCCCGAATTTCGGAAATGGTTGAGTGGTATAAACTACGCCCACTCGATAGCTTTTAACCCCAGCAAATGGATGATGGTTCATTTCGATTGCACTGCAATGTGGTAAGTAAAGCGATTTTGGCTCTAAAGAACTCAGCAATCTCTAAAAACCTTCATGATTCATAAGTCAATCAATATAGTTTGACAGTTCCCAAGGATCTTGGTGATTTTTTATTTAAACTCGATTAAATTCAAAAGACTGGATGCTAAATCGCAAAATCAAACAAAAGTTATTTTTAGCACCTATTCATGCACGAATTGATGACTATTCCTTACACTTGCCGAATTGGTGATTGTCAGTAGCTTAGCGTGCAATTTGGCAACCTTGTATTGTGTCCATTTAAAGACATTTGTATGATGTCGAGTGTGAAGGTGTTCGCCGAACACCCCGTACTTCAATCTTTTTTCTGGGTAAATATACAAACTGCAACGTTGCCAAATTGCCCACTACGACACTGCTGGGATTGTTGCTCTTGTTCATATTGAAGGCGTATTATGAGAACTTATAAATGCATGATCGTTTAATAAAAGTGTTTGATCAAAATTTTGGTTTCCTCAGGGTGAGAAATAGCGGCTCGTTACATAGAACGTTTAATGTTGAACCATTGTACTTGCAGCATGAAAACTCTGGTAAGTTTGGATTTTTGAACGCTCTATAATCCTTGGAATTTGCCCTCAGTGTCTTTGAAAATACGTGTCTCTATCACCTAAACCACTTTAATATCTAAGATTACATGAAACGTGCGCTCTCCAATTTTGTTTTCTCTCTTTGGTCAATTTTTTATTTCAATATAAGTCAATGGCGTACACAGGAATTATTCTCTCTCGCTCTTTTCCCGTTTGAGTGTATGTACTAGAAAAGGAAAGAGATATAGGGGCTGAAGACACGTTCGAGCCCCTGTTTCTGTCCTTTCTTTACTCACGTGTTCAAATGGGGAAAGAGAGAGAAAGACTAAGTCCTGTATACGCTACTGATATAAGTCCTTGAAGATTTCACGATCTTAAAGGGACATTTTCAAAAGAATATAATATGAATGAATGAAAGGAAAATAACTTATGTGCATTTTTCATTATTTCATTTAAAAAAATCTGGATTAGAGTCCGTGCGGACTTCCCCCCACCCTATTAATTACAGGGTTATAACCTAGGGAGCCATATGCTAAAAAAGTGGAGTATATAGGAATGGTGGTTTTGCAAGCACGTATTACAGTAACTTATTGTTCGTTCTACCTAATATTCACCTTCAATGGCGGATCCGCCGGGGGGGGGCACGTACCCCCATGCCCCCGCTCCTCCCAGAAGCCTTAAAGTTTGCCTTTTTTCAATAGAAAATTGCCCACAATTTCTTACTGCAACGCTTGAAATTTAAAAATTCTTGGGACTTCTCCCCCCTCCCCAGAAAAGTTTTCTGGATCCGCCACTGTGCACCTTAGAGCGCCTTAATCCATGCTGGCAAAAGAGATCCATGGATGAAGAAATAATAAGTATTTCAACGGCAACCCAGTGGCGGCTCGTGCAATGTGGCAACAATGGATTTCCTCCATTTAAAACTGTGTAAAATAATCGATTACTTGGTGAGGCGTAGCGCCTCACCTAGTATTGATCTTTTTGCATACGTTTAAATGGCAAAAGTGCACGGTTGCCAGATTGCACGGAGCCGCCACTGCTATTTGGGCAACTATGTTTTTCGCCATTTGAACCTAAGCAAAAGTATCGATATCTCAAGAATTCTGCAGCGAGTTCCCTGAAAATTGGTCATTTTCCGTAGGTTTTAAATGAAGGAGATGCGTTGTTCGTTGCTGCCACATTGCACGAGCCGCCACTGCGGCAACCAGATGGATATTCAACTTTCGTGCAAGTACTTCCTTTTATCTTCAATCAGAATTCTTAATATGCTCGAAATACTATTGATTACTCAAAGAGTAAAAAAAAAGGGAAATAATTTCACAAATGTCTGAAAGTACTTCTACAAAATAGTGAAAATATGTCCATCTGGTTGCCATTAAAATATGATTTTCTCCGTAAGCAGAAAGTACCTCAGATCATGCAGATAGTCCTCCACCCCAATTTCACGTGCGCAAAGCCACCATTTCTGATTCTCTTTTCAGAAAGATTTTCTAGATTGATAGTAATACTAATAATATTTCTTTATTCATAATTCACTTTACTTGGAACATGGAATGGTGTCAATTATTTTCTTACAATAAGGTACTAGAGATAAAAGATAAAGGTCCGTGATGGAATAAAGGCACCGTTGTAATATAAGTAATTTTTACAGTCTGTTTTAAAAATTAAAAATGAACTGGCGTTTTGTAATGTTACAAGCAGCTTATAAAAAAATTCTAAATCCTACATAAGTTAGATCAAACTTGTCCCATTTTTATGATGAAATTTCAGACCTAAGTGCATTTTTATTTCGACTGTTGTATGTGTGAAAATGGGAGTTAGCTTTCAACAAATGTTTTCTCAAATAAATTTCTAATAAGGATCTTTAAATAAAAAGAGAGGGTACTGTTAAAATTTTACTATCGCCAAATATTGCTTTACAACAGTCCATTCTTGGGAGTGGAAAATGTAACTATTAAATAATGATCGTTTCTTGCGCATAGTGCAGGTTTTACACATAAACTACTATTTACACGGAAAAAAATCAGTGCCGGCCACTGTACCGTAAGTGACGGTAAACTCGACTTACGATTGCTGGCGCCGAATCTTCAGTTGTGGGCACCGGTAGTCCCGGTGTGAGAACTGCAGTTTGACCAGCCCTGGGAACCGCTTATTCGGTGAGCGGAGTGCCGGCCACGCACCGGTATTTCCCATCCCTCCGAACGCGGTGGACCTTTGGACTCAGGTAATCCCAAATTCACCGAACCTCTGCAGGCACGAGGACGGGAACTTACAGTGCTTCCACCAGAGGCACTTACGGTAACCAGCACCGTCAGTCCCGTGAGTCCCTCTGAGTTGTGATCATTCATGTGCTGTGCTAGTGAAGTTTAGTTTTCATAAGTGCTTTTCCTTTGAAACCCTTTGATAAAATTTATTTTTTAAATTTAATTTTTGTTTTCATAGTGCCGAATAACGCTGTGATCTGATCCAGTAGTGCTGTGTCTCTGTGCCTTTGCATCGTGTATCTTTTTTGATTTCAGAATTGAATTTACTATTCGGCATTTCATTTCTTATTCAACTTAAATGTGTGCTCTTATATTTTTTTTTTTTTTTTTTTTTTTTTTTTTTTTTTTTTTTTTTTTTTTTTGCACGCGTGTAAAATGTAAACACCATAATTTAAACCATGAAACTAACTGCAATCAACCGCGTTTAGATTGGATGCTTCATAAATACAAATTTCAGAAACAAACAAACCAAAATTAATAATAATACAAAAAACTATTCAGATTTTGACCCGCGTGTGTTTAATTAAAGACGCCTCCAAGTGTCATGTCATATGAGAATCAATTTTTGATTTCACCGATCAAGCATTATATTTTTTCTTACGTGTGTTTGATCTGTGACAAAAGAATCGATTCGGAGTGATCATCCAAAGAATGGACTAACAATACTAATTGCAAGGTATGACATTTTATTTTTTTTTACTAGATGTAAACTAAATGTCCAAATAAAAAACGTGGTTTTTTTTGCCCCCCCCTCCCCGTTTTCTTTCAAGAGACCAAGGGTACCTATACCTTTAGAAGGTGCATACTTAGGATATAATCAATGCCTCTAAGCGTGAGATAAAAATGTGTTTAATCCTGAATTGATTATTTCCATCTGTATTTTGATTTTCCGTGGCCATTTTTGCTAATAGAAAATTGAGTATGTTGTTCAAAAAGGACAGTTCTCGCATTATAATGTATATTCAATTATGAGATAACTTTTTGAAAACATCTTATGTACTTTCTATTCGTCAATTAAAAATGTTAGAATCAGATTCGATTTGTAAGTCAACCGGAACCTATATGATAATTTCTACATTCTATTACTAGTTCTTCCCAGTACGGAAATAAGCTAGAGAGAAGTGCAAAAGTAAGTTTCTGTTATTTATTACTCATTTAATAAATCAAAATTTTTGAAATCACATGGGAAATGTAAAAACAAATCATCGGATTTGCCCTAAATTAGAGGAATTGTGCCTCATTTCCCATCAAATCGGCGTGGTGTAGTGGTTAGGGCGTTAGGATGTTAGGGTCGTTAGGCTGTAGTAGTTGGAAGGTTGTGGGTTCGAATCCCGCTTCGGTCGCAGAAATTTCGGTGACAGAATATCCGATCAGAGCTTCGTCGCGATCATTTTTTTTTCTTTACAGTATGTTAAATACAGCATTTTAGCCTTATTTCGTATTGATTCACTGAAAATAGGACGTAAAAAGTTTTTGGATCCGCTAATGCGCATCGTAAATAAAAATATGGGAGTGCAGGTGTAGTAGCACGAAGCATTAATGCCGGTGTGACAACTGTAACTCTTCAGTTGGCCGAGAGGGTAAACGGGGGTACCAACACCGTAAGTTACGGTGAATGAGTGTCAGGTAGCATTTTGAAGGACTGAACTGACGGCGCCAGGGACTGCAGTGAGCAGTGGCGACAGCCGAAACTTCGGGTATGGCACCGGCAGTGACTTACAGTAACCAGGGCCTGCAGACTGCAGTTCTCAGGGCCGTAACTCGCCTGTATCCCTATAGTCACCGTAACCTTCCGGCCACGGGACCGAGTTTACGGGTGTGGCAACCGATGTTTTTTTTCCGTGTTTTCTATACTTTGTAAAACATGGCAACATATTCATTGTCACAAATGAACATAAAGTTATTAATTGCTTTTTTGGTGTTCTTGCAGGTCTAGCAATTGATTATATGGAAATTGAATGAAATTGATTTAATATAGGATATGTCATAAGGGATTGATGCATGTTTAAAACTACCTCGTGCTAAAATTAAGTTTGTTGTGTTCCATATCCTAGATGTATTACAGAAGTTGTCACAAATTCTGCTGAAAAAATTTTACTCTGCAATTCGTACATCATCTTCGCTATTATGAAAAGATGCGAATCTAATATGGACCAGCTATTGTAGAAAAATGTAACATGTTTGTAACGGCTGATGTTAGATAGATATACACTATTACCCTCCTCTGAATATGAATAGCAGTAATAAAAGTACTTACCCGCGGAAGTGATAAATAAAACAAGAAAAAATTGTGAATCGACTTTATGGATGAGTTGGGAAAAGACCAAGTGGGCGTGGTTCTGACATTAAGTTTTAAATCCAGGTACACTTCATCACTTTCATAATATGATGCAGAGTAAAAGGCATAATAAAGGAAAGTAAACACTTTTGGTTTTTTTACGCGTTATTGTAGTAGATACATTACCGCCTCCTCTATAAAAAAACATTCTTTTTCAGAGCTTTCGGAAATATCCAAAGAAAATCAAGAGTTTAAAATTTAATACATTTTAGTCATAAATATTTATTGACAGATAATGTAATGCTACTCACGGCTAATCTTGATTTGAAGTTTTCATTTTTTTTATTTCAGCATTGGCAGATTCCACTAAGCAAGCGATTTAGAGCGCTCAAGTTGTGGTTCGTCATTAGAAATTATGGCATAAAGGGTCTTCAAGAACACATTCGCCGAGTAAGTTGGCTTTCGTGAATTTTCAGCTTCCATGACTCTGTGTTTTATATCTGCTGAACCTGTCAAAAGGACAATCAAGTCAATTGGAGAAACAAAAAGTGTTATGCGTATATGTTACTATAGCAAACGCAAAAGTTTTGACACTAAAGAATGCGCGTGGAGCGCAGAAAGTTGCTTTGATTATTACACAAAGATTCGCCATTTATCTCTCGTATTCTTGAATTCAAAACTTTTTTTGTTTGATGGTACATCTTTCGTTTGGAAACTTGAAATGAATAAATGCAAAATCAGGACTACGTAGTCGGGTGCCTGAGATTCTCTCATAAATAGTTGTCAATAGTTCATATTATTATTTTTTGTTTTCAGATGATAAGAGGGAAAAATTTTTTAAAAATTAAACTTTTAAAACAAAATTTCTAATGCTAATTATGATGACCAGTTGGAGGGAAAGTTCCACAACTAATCTTCCATCCAATTTCCCATGACGCGCGTCGTGCCACAACAAATAAAATTTACGGAAATCGCGCCTTCGAAAACATACGACGCTATAAGCAGTACCATCCATCGAGGATTGCGAGAGGTATCACCAATGGGGAAAGGGAAAATTTTTGTCATAAAATACATCAGATATGAGTACATACTATTCATACTATACTTACTTAAGTCCAACTGCTACGTTCTCTCAGGTTCCCTTATTTTTTTTTTTTTTTTTTTTTTTTTTTTTTTTTTTTTTTTTTTTTTTTTTTTTTTTTAAAAATTTATCTTTCATCCTGGTCCGAAAATAAAAAAAAAAAATTATTTCATGAACTGAATCGCGTTAAAGGAAATAATAGTCTTATTTTCGTCTTTTGTCTTCAGTCATTTTAGGCGCACCGTTGGCACAACGTGCGCCTATTGAAATCGCCCTGATACTCAATAGAGTATACTACGCCCCCTTGTGATCAAATGGCGAAATGAGTTTTTTTGATGTCGTAAAATTTTAGGTTGTGTCCTGTGTTTTTTTATGCTAATTTCATTTGAAAAGTTAATGTTCTCCCAGCCACGACTGAATTCTGAGTTGGTTGGGAGTAATTTCATGTTCATTGATTGACTTTTTTTTTAAAGTTATTCTATGTCAAAAATTTCCAACCTCATTTTTTGATTATTTAAAATTTTTCCCGGTATATTTCTAGGTGATCAAGAGAACCAATCATTTGCCGTTCTGAATGTTTGTTTTTTTGCATGTAAATGCAATTATTATAATTAATTATAGCGTGTGGTCAAACGCAAAACGGAAAGCCCCTACAGCAAAAACTCTGAACATTCCTTATCTCAATTCATTCTCAGAATTCTCATTTAATTACCAAAAATTACTGCGCATCGAAGAGGATCTTTATTATTCAGCCCTGATGTCTTTGTTTCCATAGTGGTCCCTGCCCTAACCTCCTCCATATTTCCTATAAAATTTCAGGTATTTGTTTACGCTCAACGTAATAAAATTACTCTGCTTGCGTTTATAGTAGCTATGACTCGTGAATTGGTAAGAGTTAAAAGGTTCAACAATGGGACCTCTGAATAGTGTGATGTGCTGACTTGCTTTATATTTCCATCATGTTGTTATTGTATGTGAAATTTCTTAGTCCTATTCAGAACGAAACAAGGAAATGCTTCTTTTTTCTCTACTTCTACATTTTTGGTTTTGAAGGTCCAAAAGGGAAGTCAGCCCTCTTTCAATTTTAAAAAAATGTGCTTTGCGGTAAAATTTTTCTGACATTTTATTTAGTCTGGCAACTCCCGTCAAATGACTTAGCGCTTCAAGGCATCATTTATTCAATGCAGTTATTTCGCTCTTTCTCTTTTTACAAGTAAATTTCTAGTACTCCAGGAACTTCCTGATTTCTTATGCTACCTTATGCTACATCTGTTGTACTACCTATGTTGATTCAAGCTGTCACTCTCCTTATATGTCTCAAAGTATCGTGAGACACTCAAACGGGTTCCCTTAAATCATATAGTTTGGTAGTCCGCTAACCTTTGACAGTCACCTATTTTGTCGGAGATCATCATCAGTCATGCCTAAAAGTTTAGCGCTTAGACTTTTGTACAAAATTGGGATTGCGCCTCACAATTTGGTGACAGTTAAGTTAGCGTCATATGATGAAATATGAATCACGCTCCATTTCTTTCTGAAATTTGTGTTACCGAGTCAATTTCTTCTGAAAATTTGTCAGCGTACGAGCTTTTTTTTACTAAAACTTGAGTGAGCGCACAGTTTTGAGCAAAAACATTTTCAAACGCTATAAGAAAAAGAGAAAACAATACGGCATTGGAGAAAATGGGGAAATTGAGTTAGTGCTTATACTTTTGCTAAAAATTAAAGTCGTGCACCAAAATTTTGGGTTTAAAAATTAAGTTATGGCGCTTTTTTTTTTTGCTGCAAAATGACTCAACGCGCCATGTTTTCTGAAAATTGTGTGATCTCATAAAATTCTTCTAAAAATTATGTCAGCGCATCGGTTTTTACTGATACTGAGGTGAGAGCGCTAATTTGAGCCAAAAATATTTTTAACGCTAATAATCAGAATTAGAGACTGATTGGGTGTGTTGAGGTTGGATCAGTCATGCCTAAAAGTCTACATCCGCGGAGAGGGTGTGATTGTTTTTTTTGTTTCTCACTCAAATGAAATTAGAAAAATTGAGAAAGTATTGTATTGCGTTGGCGCAGAGATTTTCAAGGTATTTTGTTGCGATAGTTGGCCTCTCAGGACAAAGTCAATCATGATTTGTCAAAGTAATTGCCTCTTATCATGTCTAATACCATCCATAAGAACATCCTTCCATCATATTTTCTATTTCTTAACCCTTTCTGACTTAGAGAGATTTATGTAAAAAAAATCTGTGGCGTCTGTCCGTCAGTCCGGCTGTTCGTCACTCCGTACCTAGGCATAAGTTTTTAACCATTGATCCTTATGCATCCAGATTTTGCACAGTTGTTGCTTTTTAGATTCCCCAGAGGTACTTTTTTTTTTTTTTGAAATTTTGATTTTTAGGGTAGTTATGGGGAAAAATTATTTTCATTAAAAACAATGGTAAAATGGATAAAAATAAAAAATGGAATAATTCAAGTTTGGCTCAATCAATTTTGATGAAAGTTAGCAAAAAAATATCTATTTTCAGCCTACTATAGAATGAACCACTTATAGTTCCTTTATTCATTCCTTCAGACTGTTTAAAAAATCAAAAAAAGCGCGCTCGAGCCGAAAAATAGAATTATCGTGAGAAATCAATCTTAAAACTTGGAGTCAATCAATAATGGCTCCATGAATTTTGATAAAAATTTGTACACACTCTACTATCAAAAAACTTAAATATTTTCCTCTCTGTGTCACCAAAAAAAACCGATAAAACCATTTCTAGAGGTAATATAGGTTCGATTGAGCAAAAATTTGGGAATATGAGCAAATAAAAATATAATCCTATTTTTTGAGATAGTTCAGGTTTTGGGTTTAATCAATTTTTATGAAAGTTAGCGAAAAAAATCTACATTCAGCCTACTATAAAAAAAACCACTTATAGTTACAATATTCAACCCTCAAAACCGTTTAAAAAATCAAAAAATGTGCGCTCGATCCAAAAAATGGAATTATTGTGAGAAATTAAGTACCTAATCTTAAACTTGGAGTCAATCAATAATGGCTGGTGAATTTTCATGAAACTTTTTTCACACAATCTACTATCAAAGTACTAACATATTATCCTCTCTTGATCACCATACACAACCGATTAGACCTTTTCAAAAGGAATATAGGTGCGATTGAGAAAAAAATAGGGTATATAAGCAAATAAAAAAATAATCTTATTATTTCAGATAATTCAGGTTTGGTCCAATGGATTTTGACAAAATCTGGCAAAAAAAATCTACAATTGGTTTTCAAAAGAAAATTCCCTTACAGTTACAATATACAACCCTTAAGAGAGTTTTAAAAAAACAAAAAAGGGTGTTTGACCAAAAAAAAAAAAAAAAATGAAAGTGAAGAATTAATTTTAAACTTGGAGTCAAACATTAATGGGATTGATTTTGACAAAAATGTTCACAAACAAAAGTTTAAAAAAAACTAAACACTGCACTGTGTGCACAAAACATTTTTCTGGAACAGTCCTCATAAAAACCTTACGACCGTTTCGAGGGGGAATATAGGTACGATCGAGCAAAAATCTTTTGAAACTAATTGTAAGCAAATATTAAACAAACAAATATTTGCATTAAGTAATTCAAGTATGACTCAATTAAGTTCGATGAAAATTGCATCAAAACGTTTGCAACCAGCCTAGGCAGAAATTTTTTTCCAATGTATTACTACAATATACAACTTTTAAATCTAAAACTGTTTAAAAGCAATATAGGTTTCATTACACCAAAAAATAGAATTTCAAGGAAAATTAATTTTTTAAAAAAAAGTCAATCAAAAATGGCTGAATGAATTTTGTTGAAATTTTGTTTGCACAATCTACGACTTAATACATCTTTGGAGGGGGTTAATCTATTAAAAAAAAAAAAATTTTTCGAATATCCCAGATTTAAAGAAGAAACCAAACATAGTACTCAATGGAGGAAAAGCAAGAAACAGTACATTTCGACCTCCTATAAAAACTAAGGGAAAAAAAAAACTCCAAAAATAGAACAAAGAGCAAATATAATGAATGCAGCTCAAAGAATAAAAAATTATTGGAATCTTGAATTACCTACTCTAAACCCTGTTATAAGCAACATCAGATTAAGGCTCTCAATTTGCCTTCAAATAACAAAAAAGGGAACTATTCCTACAGTTTCTCTACAAAATTGCAAACTCTTCGGATTGAAGGCAGAAATATTATGTCCGGAGGTGAAAATATTTGAAATTTGAGGGGGGGTTTTGGGGGTCTCCCCAGAATTCTAAAGGGGGTCTGGAGGTATCCCCAGCATTTTTAAAGGGGGGTTTGGGGGGCTCTCCTAGTATTCTAAAGGGGGTCTGGGGGTCTCCCCAAGAATTCTTTAGGGGGTTAGGGGGTCTCCTCCAGAATTCTTTAGTGGTGGGGGGGGGTCTGGGGGTCTCCCTCAGATAAAAGTGATGTGAGAAAGTGTTCGTAGGGTAGAGGTAGTTTCAGAAGTGTAGGCGGACCTAGACCGATAATCTTTGGAATTTGTCAACATTATGTCTGATATTACCCGATGAAAATGAATGAAAATGAAATTGAGCGTTCACTTTTCAACGAGGATCACTTTAAACGTAAAAGAACAAAGTCAGAGGCAAGTTTGGTTTTATTTTAAAGGAATTAAATTTAAACATTCGCCAAAGATTATGATTTTGGTCCGCCTACACTTCTGAAACGAGCTCTATTCCCTACAGTTTATTTGTTATCATTTCGAGATTTGATTAACGTATTTCGGCCATTGTGCGCGGATCAAATGCTTTTTCACCAGTTGTGGGACGTCATGGGAACGTTTAGGAGAGATTCTTTTGACTCACTGTAACTTCTTCATCTTTTCTTACGTTTTGCCATGGCGTCCTTTGTTTTACTTGGCATCACACTTCACGTTCAAATTTTTTACCGGGCAACCAAAGAACGGTGCCAGCTAATGGAATATGGGAACATTGTTTTTCTCTACCCCACATCATGAAAAATAATCGATTCTTGGTGGTCCGATTTCTTCTTACTACCGATCACTTTTCATGTCCCTATTTTGCGGGGCATACTATATCGTTAAATACCTTTTTACTAAAGGGGGTTCAAAATTGTTTTATGAGTATTTGATTTTTTTTTACGTGCGTTTAGTGATGTGCAGTGGGAAATTCGAAGGATTTGTTCTATGATTGTCCGTAGTGGTCCCCCCGCCCCCCCCCCCCCCCCCACGACGCACACAGGTTCAACCCCAACTTTTGCTAGATATGGTGGAACATCTGAGGGGTTGGTTTAAGATTTTCCGTAGTGGTCCTAAACCCCCCCCCCCCCCCCAAACGCCACAACCGGTTTGGACCCAAACTTTTGCCGGACAATTTTTTTTTTTGATGATTTTTTGAGAACCAAGGGATTGTTCTAAGATTTTCCGAAGTGGTTCTACCCCCCGCCCCCCCCGCCCCCCCTCGCCGTGCACAGGTTCGGACCTTAACTTTTGCTGAACAATTTTTTTGAGATGTTGGAAAATTCGAAGGGTTTGAGATTGTCCGTAGTGGTTCCCCCCACCCCCCCCCCCTCGCCGCTTACAGGTTCGAACTTGGACTTTTGCTGTACAATTTTTTTGAGATTGTGGAAAATTCGGAGGGATCGTTCTAAGATTGTCCGTAGTGGTTTTTACACCCCCCCCCCCCTCGCCGCACACAGGTTCGGACCCAAACTTTTGCTGGACAATTTTTTTGAGTTGTTAGAAAAATTTGAAGGGATTGTCCGTAATGGTTCTCCCCCCCTCCTCCACTCGCCGCACACAGGTTCGGACCCTAACTTTTGCTGGACAATTTTTTTTTGATGTTGGCAAATTCGAAGGGGTTGTTCTAAGATTGCTGTAGGGGGTTTTACACCCCCCCCACTCGCCGCACACAGGTTCGGACCCTCACTTTTGCTGGACAATTTTTTCGAGGTGGGGGAAAATTCGAAGGGTTTTTCCCATATAAGATCGTATGTAGTGGTCCTAACCCCTACCCACTCGCCGCATCCAGGTTCGGACCCGGTTTTTTGCTGGACACATTATTTTTGAGATGGTGGAAATGGAATTTGACTCATGAGGACCAAATTTGCTCAAGGTGCGCCTTCTCTGACACTGTAGTGTCAGAACTATCTGCTTGTTTTCTTTTTCTTTAAGAAAAAAGAGACATGAAGAAGAAAAAGAAGAGAAGAAGAAAGAAGAAGAAAAAAGAAAAAAAAGAAAAGAAGAAGAAAAGAAAAAAAAAGAAGAAGAAAAATGAAAGAAAGCGAGCTTCCCAAAAACCCCTCGAAAACTGTGCTTTCATCGGAAATAGTTCGAACTTAGTTTTAATCACGTAGTTTTATTATCTCTCCCTCTTTGTTTTCTGCCTCATCTTTCTTTGTTTTATTCTTTTGAAGGGAGTCCGCTTGGCTCAAGAATTTGAAGCCCTTGTTCGAGGGGACACTAGATTTGAAATTCCCGCGGCAAGACATTTGGGTATGGTTGTATTTCGGCTCAAAGGCGAAAACATTCTCACGGAGAGACTACTCAAAAGAATAAACTAAAGGGGGTCGTATGCATGCAGTCCCAGCTGCTCAAAAAGGGCATGTATCTTAGATATAAAGAGGAACAGTTATGTCATTTTTGAACGAAGTAGCTTAAGAGATTTGCGCTCTTACTAAACTTACTTGTTAAAGACCTTGTATTTTAGGAACACATTTTTGTAGTATGTCTTAAGGTATTGACGATCTGATTTTCCCAAAAAATAAATATCAGACATTATGTGCGAGTGTATAAATATGCAGTTTTATTGTCCAAAAGTATTACCAAGCTCAAGTTAATGTAAGGCGAATTTTCGCGATCGAATATCAAAAACAATATCAACCTAACTACATTTCGAGGAAACTCAATTGTGTTTTTAGATGTGTTTTCGGGGCATCGATGGCATCAATTCGATTTCGAATTCAACTCCGGACATGAATTCAAAATCGAATTGATGCCATCGATGACTGAAAACACCGAAAAAGTTCGAAAAACACGATCCAGTTTCGTGTCATCCACTGTTGTCATGCGTAGGTTGGCATAATGATTTTGTATAATTTCGTTGGATATATTCGTCGCGAAAATTCGCCTAAACATGGATTTCTTTTCGATTGACAACGGGTCTGCTCTTTATTTTGCAGTTTACAGAAGTTCTCATAACAAATCAATACAATATTATACTGGCCTATGCATCTACCGAGTAGACCTGAATTTAGTTGAAATGAATCACGTGTTTTTTGATCTAGATCTGCTGGCCCTTTTACTTTTTCGTTAAACCGAGCGTTAAAGGGGTGGCCGTAGACGACGCTCGTGGTCTAACTCAGTGGCGGCTCGTGGAATCTGGCAACAGAGCTCTTTTGCCATTTCAACCTATGCAAAAATATCGATACTAGGTGAGGCGCTGTGCCTCACCAAATTATCGATTGTTTTACACAGTTTTAAATGGATGAAATCCATCGTTGCCACATTGCACGAGCCGACGCTGGTCTAGCTCGTGTTTTATAAGACTTAAATTTTTTCTACGTCACAAGCATCACTAAATTGCCTGTTTTAAAACAGTATACCCCTTTAGAAAGCAGTAATTAATGGGAAACTTACGATGACTACCATAGCAACGGCCAGCAGCTTCAGAAGGGCCCATTATTTACATCGTTACAGCGCTAAGGATGTCTATGAGTGATGCTATTGGTCAAAAATGATAAAACTTGGCGATTGTTATGATAACCAAAAACCAAAAAAAATTTTAAAAGGGCATTCGTAGATGTCTTTAAACATCGGACACTTTAACTATGGTTATGTTTTTTTTTATTTTCATTTTTGGTACATAGTTAGCCAGAAAAACTAACTGGGTACAGGTCATAGAAGAAACGATACATTTGTTTTTTTATAGCTAGAGATAATTTAAAAACATTATATTTTAAATTTTTTAAAGTTTACTTATATAGCTTATCAGTTAATCCAGACTGTAAAAAGCATGGGATAGTAGAAACAGCTCTAATGCATGAAAAAAACTACCCATTTCTTCGTTTTTAAAATGGGTTTTTTAAAGGATTTAGGCGGAGCATTAAATACTTGGATTGCAGAAAAAGATGCATTGCTTTTTGATGATTCTAATCTGATCTGATGATTGCCATGGTAACCGCCAAGTTTTATCCTTTTTGACCAAAAGAATCACTCAAAGACAGTCTTAAAGATCGGTTTATCGATGAAGTAAATGATCGGTCCCCAAGGCTTTCAATGATCGACAAATATCAGCATTCATCGACAGTCTTGTTAAGTATTGATCAAGCACAGAAGAAAGTTGATCAAAGCAAATGATCACAAAATACACAAAAGCAAAATGTACATGGCAGCTGCTGGTAAACACTTTTGACACATTCTACGCATAGTTGTAATTTGACGTTGTCAATGTAGAATGTTTGGAATCAACGCTGTATTTTGAGATCTAAATCGATTAATCGATTTAAAAATAACTTGTGCCTCTAATGCACTTTGCTAATTTTTCTTTGTCTATAAAGTAGATATATTGGATTTCCAAATATCAAAATATCATTGTCATCTCGGCCGCTGGTTGTCGTCCAGGGCTGCCGTTTTGCGTATATTCAATGCAATTTCTCTATTCACCGACGATTCCACCGGTTGAGAAAATATTACACAGATCAGTTTAGTGTATGACTGTAATGCACGAAAATACTCTGATCTGTAATCTTCCCTTAATCGATGGAAACTCCGTTGATTAATTAAAATATCCGCGAGTTTTTGTAAAGTCATCGACGACTCTACCGTTTGAGAAAAGATTACAGATACGAGTATTTTAGTTTATTACAGTCATGCACTGAACTGAACTGTGTAATCTTTTCTCAACCGGTGGAATCATCGGTGAATTGAAAAATAGCATTGATCATACGCAAAACGGCAGCCCTATTGTCGTCATATTTTGTCAACTAACAGGAATTGGCAGCTGGAATACACGTAGATAATTAGAGGGACCCGAAATTTCAGCTTATGAGTCAGTACTGAGAGGAACTGAGAGATCATCTTTCATGCAATCTCTCATCAAGTTTGTATCTTTGCATGGATGAGATGAATAGTCAAAACTAACTGAATCGCCAAAAAAGGGAATCTCAGATTTCTTTGAACGAGTAAATAAAGTAATTCAGAAAGTTTCTAAAAGACGGGCATTACACAAAACATCAAATGTGCTCATACCAAAGGAGCCCTGATTTTACCGTAACGTTGGTTATCCGGCTTAGCACTCCTAATGTTTTATGGGTTCATCTTTCAGAAACCATCTAATATCGTGAATCATGCTTGTTCATCCGGTACTTAACTTTAGATCTGACAAAAAACTTATTTTTTATCGCCCAGGTAAATACGTGATCAGATTTACAGTGACGTCACAACGTACAACCAGTAATGATATTACTCGAGATTGGTCAGAAATTTGGGCCACTGCTACAGAGATTTTAGCAGAATTCAATTCCAACGCGGACGACCTCCCAGCTTTGACCATCACAAAAGCACGAGTGCCCTTAAAAGGTACAACATAGTCTATTATTGAATACAATTTTACTTTCGTCGTCCATCCCACCAATGGCGGCTAGTGCTGTTTGGCAACATATTGTTTGCTGTCCATTTGAATCTATGTCCAAAAATCGATTGTTAATGAAGCAGCGCTTCACTATCGAATCGATTGTTTTACATAGAATCAAATGGAGTAAGAACATTTTTTGCCAAAACGCACGAGCCGCCACTGCATCCCACCAATTAAGAAAATACTATCGAGTAAAAGTGGTGTGCTACATAAAGCTAAAGTACTATGGTATATAAGTCCTAATAATTATACCTCTTGTCTTTAATCGGCTGAAGAAATTGTTGATGAGAACGATCATTCCGAAAGATGTTAAAAGAACATAAAAACATGAGCATTTTGGCGCAATCCGAAGATCGATATCGTTTTTCATATTGGAGATATCGAATTTTTGGGAAGGGGTAAAATTGAACTTTAAAATTCGATATCTCGAATACGAAAAACGATATCGATCATCGGATTGCGCCAAAATGCTCAGTTGTTTCTGTTCTCAGTTGTTTTCCATTAGTAATGAATTTATCACACACAAAATTTCTCAAATTGTTCTCAGTTGCCTACCCGTAAAATTGAAGGCACAAGTTACGACCGAACGTGAACGTTAATGGATTACTTACTCAGTTCGTTCACTGCTATTGCTATATCAGTCTATTGTCTCAAATTGAATAATATGTTATTGGTTGATTTATTTTACAGAAACTCGACAGAAAAACGAACATTTCGGTTCAAGTCTATTACTGGCAAACTCGCCGATGTCTCCGAAAATAGTGAATGGAAGCTATGCAGCCGTTTTCGATAATGGCGAGGGAATTTCGCCTGACTGGAACAAAAATTTCTCTGTCCTTCGATTAAATGTGCCCGACAGTCCAGGCAAGTCTCTACATTAACAGACTATTTACATGTAACTGTAACGGATTTTTTATTTTATTTATTTTTGGCAGCTGCATTTACCCTACACTGAAAAAAAAAATGTGTAAAATTAACTGTGAGATAGTAAAAAGCTGGCACAACTTCAGGGAATAGTAAATTCTACTATTTCTTTTGTTTTAATTCACATTGACCGGTGTAAATTTAAACAAAAAACATATAGTGTAATTTACTATTTCTTTAAGTTGTGCCGGTTTCTTACTATTTCATGGTCAATTTTACACAATTTTTTTTTTGTTTTTTGTTTTTTTTTTCAGTGTACTTGATCAGGTGAACAAAGTAGTTTGTTCGAAGCAGAGGTAGAGGAGCAGGCATTTTGGCACATGTCGTATACTTGGAGCTGCCGATTTGCGAAGATTTAATGACATTGTTAACCCTTGTGCGCCTAAGGGGGGGTACATTTGTACCCCAGGCCAGTTTTTTTGACGCCATTTTGTCAAAACTGCTCAAAATTTTTTGGGACTTCATGACATTTTAAGTTAGGATACTTAGAACACGTCCACCAAATTTCATTAATTTTAATGAATTTTTGTCGATATTATAGAAATTTAAAGTGTTGGGGAACAAATATTCCCCCCTTCGTCCTGCCAGTTTTAAGTTTGGAACCATCTATTAAAGTGAATTTTACGGATATTTTATGTAGATTAAGAATATTAAGTCAGATCATTGAAAAAAAATTGGAAATTTATCAAAAATGGAAAAATAAGATGGTACCTCATTTCATTTTTTCCATTTTTTTTATTTTGACATTTTTTTTAAAAGTAGGTGTAAATTTGGCAACATAGCAAAAATTTACTCAAATTTCACATAATTTACTCTCTTAGGGTACTAATTACATAATCCATCCATTAAAGTTTCAAAATTATTGATACTGACTGTGCTGCATGAAAATATCCTTGGGGTAAAAAAATACCCCCCCTTAGTCCCTTGTGTTACCGAAATACCTTAGGCTCACAAGGGTTAAATTCACCGATGGTTCAATTGGTTATTGAGAAAAGATTGCATAGTTCAATTAAAAGTATGAATGTAGGGCACGAAAATACTCGGATCTTCAATCTTATCTCAATCGGTGGAAACGCCGTTAATTAATTAAAAAAAACCGATTGAGAAAAGATAAAATACGCTAGTATTTTCGTATGCTTGCAATCATACACTGAACAAAAAGTTTTATTATTTTCTCAACCGGTGGAATCTTCGGTGAATTTCAAATTGTTTTTAAATCTACGCACGAACTACGAAGATATACCACTGTGCACCCACTACCAACAATGACTTTCTAGTCTTCTGAACATTTGCTTGCCCGCATGCTTTCAAAACTGCAGCCAAAAAGCTGCGGACCGATCCGGAACTCTGGTCGATACTATCGACACGTATTTAAAACTGAACATTGATTTTTGTGCTGTCAGTGATATGCATCCTTTTCCAAGGAAATCCTGCTCGAATCTGATGCTGATTCATTAGAAAGAGCTCACCTAATGTTATTTTGCAAGTTTTTATTCCGTGGATTGCCTGAAAGGATTGCGTACTATTGCGTAAGGTTGATGGATTCTTTCATACCTCAACTATTATTTGTCTGATTAAATTATTCATTTTACCGGGGGCGGAATGTAGCAATAGTTACTTTTTAAAACTGATTTACTTAGCTAACTTACTGACTTACTGATTTTGAGTTTAACCCATATATGCCCATTGGGTCGTTAACGACCCACTTAAAATGGTTTTTTTTTGGACCAAATTACGGTAAATTTAGGCCAATTTAACTCAAAAATATCAATGTTGTGACCATTCAGCACTTAGAATTTAGCTGGACCAGAAAATGTCACAATTTTTAAATTTAAACTTTTTTTAACTCTAAGGTGGTTTTTTTTTGAGAAAAACACCAAAAAACACCCAACATGTTCAAAAAAAGTTGGCCATATATGGGTTAAAAGATACATTTTGAACTGTTTAGCAACACGGAAAAAAAATATTAGTGAAGATAACCATACGGATGCCTGATTTTGGCACCTGCTAGATGTTATGGTAAACTTGAACAGAAGTATGGTAGGTACATTTACCGATGCTTTGAGTAAATTCGACATGCAATCAGGTACCATCACCTAGTTGACCTAGTACCTAGTCAAAACATAGTATACTTCTGGTTAACATTACCATAACATCTAGCAGGTGCCAAAATCAGGTATCCGTATGGTTATTTTCACCGTAGTTTTTTTTTTCCCGTGAATGACCAAGGTCGGAGGTCACCACTTGCTCACCAGCTTCGTTGCAGCAATAATGTGGACAGTTTCAAGTTTTCAAGTCAAAATTTCAGTTTTAAAATGTAGCAGATGCAACATTCCGCCTGGAATGATGACCCACAGTGGCGTAGATAAGGCCCCCGCTGACCCCGCCAGGCGGGAGGGCCCCCAGGCTCTGAGGGCCCCTGAAGACCGACGATGTTGGGGCCCCGGGCCTGATGAAAGGAAAAACTTGTCAAAGTAAAGAAAGGAAAGTTTTTCATTATTGAAATAGCATTCCTCCTTCGTTTTTTGTTTGTAAGTATTTTCCGTCTTCCAACACTGTTTAAGTGTTTTCTTACGGAAATACTTTTCCATAAAAAAAGTCGCGAGTTTTAAGTTCTTCGATACGAAAACAAGAAGAAGGAAGGAAATAAAAAAAAATAATTATAAGCATGAATTGTGTGAGCATTTTTAGATTAATATTGCCTGAAGTTACGTTTGAGAAAATCTAATCTCCAAAAATTACACCCCAGATCTCAGGTCCTACGCGCGGGGGGGGGAGGCTGAACCCCCTATCTTGGAGTGACTGTAGAGGGGTCCCTAAAAATAATTGGCGGGAGGGCCCCGGAATCCTTGTCTACGCCACTGATTTGACCCAATCGTTTTTCCTGGAAAAATGCGGCATGTTTTTTGTTTTGAGAAACGAGTTGTCTTTAGGAACAGATTAATTCGTCTACTTTGTACATCTGTTTTCAGCGGTTCGGAGAAGGATCAAAGGAATCCTCATGTCAGGGAAGCAGTTTTCCTTAGATTCAAGAATGGACCTAGTTCAGGGGATGATGGATAGACCCACAAACCGCCCTCTTTCCACGCCCGGCGAGCACGCTCTGCCCGAGGATGAAGAAAATTAACAGAGAAATCGAGGCACTCTTGAACTCACAAATTCATGGCGTTTGTCAAAAAAAACAGGCAGTTTAAGCGTAAAATTTCGGGTTTCCATGGATGATAAATGTTACTCCTCTCCATGATGTATGATCTGTAAACTATACCATCACTCCTGCATTTGTTGTTGTTTTTTTGTTTTTTTTTTGTTTTGTTTTGTTTTTTTTTTTTTGTATTTTACGTAAATTTTTTAATGACATTTGGACGTAAGGACCCTGAAAACAGACATTAACCGTCTCAAAAAGTCGTTTTCAAAACGTTGCAAATAAAATAAGATGGAAAACAAACATTTAGAAACCAAAAATGGGCATAAAATTCTCTCAACACATTCCGAGAACCTTTTTAAAATATGTTCGTTTCCTATTTCTATGATGATTTATTTTCAACGTTTTAAAAACATTTTGGGTCAGTATCTCAAACGGTTTTCAAAAAAATTTTTGAACCAAGATGTTAGTAGGGTGATCCGTATTTTCCGCAAAAGTTCAGAGTGCTTCATACTTTCATTTCACTGTCAATATTTTATGAGATATAACTTTAGGATATTATGAGGAATATCATTTAGAAATGGTTTCTAAGTTAAGTTTGTAATCTAGAAATTCCTTGACCTTTCGCTGCCCTCCATAGTATCATCTCTTTAATCCTGTGTGGCGACTTTGAATTTCGCTGAGTTTCTTAAAGGCTAATAGTTGAACGAGGAAAATTCTGAGCATTAAAATAAAAAAATATTAGGTTCGTTGTCAAATTATAATGATGCAACAATGCAACAATGCATGTTTTCCCTTAATCCCCGTGCCTCGAATATTCCTTCGGAAGTTCAGTGACAGTCCGAGCCACTTGGCCAACCACATTTTTTGCCATTTGAATCTATGCAAAATATCGATTTCTCGGGAATTCAGTGGATATCCTGATAATCGATTATTTTCCGTAGGTTTCTATGAAGAGAATCCGTTGTTGACACATTGCACGGGTCATGAGCCGCCAGTATGTATTCCTTCACTCCTCCACTTCAATAAAAAAAAAATATTGCGGTGACACTTCAATCTGTATCAATTCTAGATTTAAAAGCAATATGATTATATATTTATGTACTCGTACATACATACTTTTTTTCTCTGGTGAGAAGATATTGAACAATAAGAAGGAAATCAACAAGAATATGCTTTGCGTAATTTTTTTTTTTTCAGGGTTGATTTCTTCTCGATTTTTTTCGAGGGTTGATTTCTTGCTGATAAAGCGTTGATGCTTTAAAAAATCTACCAATAATTATTATACTTTGACACACATGCTCCAAAATTTAAAACGGAAACGATTCGCCACTTAATACAATGTTTGGGAAATCATATATAATCGATTACTGCATCAATTTTCAATATGAATCTTGTAGAAATAAATTCTATTTTGAATGAATTTGATTTTTGACCTAGAGTGAAAAGTTTGTAGACACGTCAAGTTGGAAAAACTATTGGATTTATTTCAAAGCCTTTAGTTGTTTTTGTTTTTTCTCTCTCCTACGTTGGAGTCAAAAGTATCAAGATGCTTGTATCAAACTATAAGTCGATGAATCAGAAAATCGAAATTAAAAAATCAGAAAGGGATGACAAAAATCTACCATTTAGTTGTGACAGGGTGCTTATGGAAACGTCGTTTTTTTTTTTTTTTTTTTTTTTTTTTTTTTTTTTTTTTTTTTTTTTTTTTTTTTAGTTAGCATCAATAATGGTCAAAATTATTGTCCTTTCAGTTTATGACCTCGAACTTTTATTCTTGTTTCGTCCTCATCATAGAATTGTGTTTTTTATCTCTCGTTTTAACCTCTTAAGGACCAATCCCGAGTTTACTCGTTTTTCTCCTCTAGTCTATTTCACATCGTTCCAGAATCATGATTCCAAATAAACGGGATTATCGATGAAAACACTTACAATACAATGTGTTTTCGGACGCCTTCAATTTATTGTATAGGCAATTCCAACTCCACCAGGTACGAACAGTTAACTACCTTTCTTATAAATGGAAGAGAGGCATTCTTTTGAACGAACCTGGTCTGTAAAGGGTTAAGTCGTCCATGAAAAATTCGTCCAGTATTTTTGTCCACATGAAAAAACGTATAAAAAAAATGTCCACAGTTAATCCACTTACATACTTGGTTTGAAAAAAATTACATTTCGCTCATTTTAAATGACAATAACTTAATGGAGGAGAGAGAATTCAAATTGTCAGATTGACAAGCGAGAAGATTTTAACTTTTTTAGTATCGTAGGTCTGATTGTATGTCCGGTTTCTTTGGAAAAAAACCTCTTTTTAAGGAAAAAGTTGGGCCCATTCACCGGGGACGGGCTAGAAATAGCTATTTTATGAATTGGATGAAAAATGTTTTGGACCAATGGAATTGGACAATTTTCAACGGCACCGTATCAAGTGTTGTTTTCTTTTCAAATATTATCCCGTTACTGCAGTTGAAAACTTCAAATCAATTTAAAAATCAATATGTTTATTGTAAAATTTTGTACATAGGTGTTGGCCATTGTTAAAATAACAGTAGAGTTCTTACTTATATTTTGTCTGTTATACTCCATAAGTTCTTTATTCTTTCGAGTGTTTGTATGCAGGCCAGTTCACTGACCTTTGCTGATCTGACAATAAAAAGAAATGTATGAAGTCTGTCATTTAGAAGTATGATCAATGGGGCTTTTGCAAACTTTTGCTTTGAGTATAAGTAAATAGTCTAATCTGATGCAAAAACCAGCAAAAATCACGAAGATCACTCTGAGAAGTCTAAAATTCGGTAATAAACTCACATAATTGCTGCAATGACAAGTTCGTAATGATGGTTCAACCATGGGAGATTCATGTCTACTAGCTATGTCACTTTTCTACGAAACACAGTGATATGTCTCAATTTAGATAGGAATCTCCCATGGTACCTGCGTCTCGCCGCCATTAAGCCCGATTCTGAGAGTTAATTTCGTGATTTTTCAATGTACATATCGTCATATCTACAGGTTCTTATGCAAGAATCAGCTCTCCAATCCGCTATAGCAAAAATTTGCCTGAGAGTGAATTTCGTGATTTTTCAGTGTACGCATCGTCATATTTGCAGGTTCTTATGCAAGAATCAACTCTTCAATCCGCTATAGCAAAAGTTTGCAAGAGCCCCATAGATCAATGGCGTAAATTGATCTTTATCGATAAGCGACCCTTGAAATCTATTGTCAATGTTTCACAAGATTTTTCACTGGTCGAACTTTGAAGAGAGGTGATTTTAAGGATTGACTTTTTTTTTACGAATGTGTTATATGGATTATAGACTTTTTGAGAGGATTATGATTCGTCTTAAATTGTGTTCCTGTTATTATTGTTATTGTTATTATAGAGGAAACGGAGCGTTGTATCATTTACCTATTATTTATTTTATCCTTTTTTTTCTCTTCTTCTTATTAATTTATTTGTTCTTGTTTACTCTAAATATATTTCTTAATTTCTTGTTTTGTTTTTTTTGTTTTTTTTTTTGTTTTTTTGTTTTTTTTGTTTTTTTTGTTTTTTTGTTTTGTCTTTGTTTCCATACATATTTATTTTAAATATTTTTTTTCCCTCATCAATTTATTTATATATGCTCCAAAAATTTTCCTATCCTTACTATAAAAGTATCATTTTCATGAGAGATCAAACATATACTTTGCTTTCAATTCGCAAAGTCTTGCCGCTAAGCATTTGAGGCTCGTGAAAATCGGGAAGTGAACCGATATTTCATTTACACTCCTATCAGAAAGAATCAATCTTCAGGCGATTGAATTGAACCTCCGAACAATTGATAATTTTGTATCGGTCATAGAGTGGGGGAGGGGGGGGGGAATTAAATGGATTGATGAAGAGCCGCTATACGCGGTAGAGGTTATCCATTTAGCGAATCATTTGCTTTCAAGTATACTATATAACAAATTAGTCTTAGTATCTTCAATTATATCATCAAACCGCATCATTTTAGGATACCTTTAAATCTGAAAATACATCCTCAGGCGCGAATAAAATTCTAGCCTAAAAGGTTAATTACTCGACTCAACATCGTGGGTTCCTGATACTCTTTTGTGAAGAGTGAGTTGTAGATTTTTTTCTGTTGTTTTCTTGATTTTTGGTGTGATCCAAATAATTTCAGCTAGCCCGAAAATGTTGAAATAGTAAATAACAACCTGCTTTGTCTCTATCGAATCTGAACGCCTTGAAAATTTGACTCTAAATTCAGAAACGTGAATTTTACTCAAATTTGGGGTTGAACAGGAGAGGGGGGAAAGGGGACACCCTCCCGCCATATTTTAGTATTTATCATTTCGATACAAGGGGCGAGAACGTGTATCGCTTTCCCCTTCCCCTTTTGTATTTTTTCTCGTCCCTCGCATAATAATGAGGCCACTCTCCTTTCCTCCAGATTTTGCAGTTTCGTGATTTTTCCAAATCTACTTTTGTGCAATCGATTAAATGATTCCTAAAATTATCAGATTTTCCCTATACGGAAACGTTAAAATTGAAAGTATTTTCGGGGGAAGACAAAGTCCTACCCTATCTCTTTCTAGCTCACGGAAAAAAACTACGGTGAAATTAACCATACGATAGCTGATTTTGGCACCTGCTAGTTGTTATGGCAATGTTAACCAAAAGTATACTATGTTTTGACTAGGTACTAGGTGATGTTACCTGATTGCATGTCGAATTTACTCAAAGTATCGGTAAATGTACCATACTTCTGGTCAAGTTTACCATAACATCTAGCAGGTGCCAAAATCAGCTATCGTATGGTTATTTCACTAATCTTTTTTTTCCGTGCTGCAAGATGTCACCCTTCAACTCCTCTGAGTTTTCGCCAAACTAATAAGTCGCCTCTGCCCATTCAGGGTCGACTTCTAGTGTATAAGCCTGGCAACTTCTATTACGTCATTGACTTATCTACAAAATTATGTGTTTCAATTATGTAAAATAGATTTATTTATATTCCTTATGTATGCTCTTGTTGACGAATTCGATGTATTCAAAAAATTTAAGCTTAACTAAAATAGATCAATTTTTTTCCCCCCTATTTTTCTTTATCCTACTTTTTTAACCTATTTTGTTTATGTTTTCTATGGGGTTTGTTGCAA